>BOPP01000283.1:28797-50472 GCA_017312745.1 Gryllus bimaculatus
CCGGCCCCGCCGCCGCCGCTGGCCCAGCGCTCGGCCACTTAACCAAATCACTGGGCGCACCTGGGGATGCCCACCCCTCTGCCCGTCTGCGCCCCTGCGCCACACAGTGGGCACAAACTCCTTTCCAGGACGTCTCTTGGGGGCAAGTTTCAACATGCTTTGCGAAGCAGGCTCCGTACGATATTCTTCGTACAGTGGGTCCAAACCCTTTAGAACCCTTCTGGGGAACATTTTCAAAATGTTTTCGTCTTTCGTGTGAACAGCATCCGTACAACATCCTCTTCCTCAGTGAGCCTACATACTGTTCCAACATTTGTAGTTATTTTTGAGAATTTTTTATACTCTATTTGATAATTACGAGAAGTAACTTGGCCGTCACGTCGACCACGATTGCGGAGTAAACTTTTCTTCAGAGTCCTATTTAAAAACACCTTTTCCAGTTCTTTTAATATAACAAAAAATCATGTAATGTATATTTTTTACGGTTGTCAATAGAATAGTTTATTTCAGAAACCCATCAAACGCCAAAATCTAAAACACGCTTTAACGATAGATTATTGTTCCAGGAGGATAGACACATCGTTTAGTGCATATTTATATCCTTTAATAAAAAGATTTTGAAATCTGAAATATTGGGAGACTTATTCTCAGATTTATGAAAATGAGGAATTTCGCGTTTGACGGGTTTTTGAAGTAAACGATTGATTCACATTACAACTGTGTTGTAACTCCTGACTAACTGCTCGTCGTATTCAATAATTGGTGGGGTAATAACTCCCGCGCAACCTTTCTTGACCGATGGCTAGAAGATATGCGAGTAGATTGGCTGCGAAATCGGCGACTTGATTTTATGAAGCAATACCATATCTCGAATATCACTCAAGTCTTCGCAACTTGCTTATTAACTAGCGTTTCACACTCTCTCGAGAGATCGAGGTTTATCCTACAATGGATCTAGATCTGCTTCGGCCATATCTTTTGATTGAAGAAAAGGAGTTCTCGTCTTCAATAGCAAATAGTTTTTATTACGCTCTAATGAAGATTTGTTTGGAATGTTGTCATCAGTTCTCCCTGCGAGCGTTTTCCTTATGGAGTGATATATGTGCCAGGGAGGGGGAAGGAAGGCGTTCGGTCAAGGAAAGTTGCGCGGTTCGTAGCGTCGTAGTTGGGCCCAGCGCGTGCACCCAGAGACGCCTTCGAAGGGGGCGTGCACCCAAGAAGGGGTGTAGCGCAAACTGTCTATTCAGTCGTCCGCCACCAAAGGCCTCCTTGACAACCTGACGTGGCTCGCGGCTGGATTTCCGGGTGAAAAGCCGACGAGGTCCGAGTGCGTCGCGGATCCCACGTCGGTCACGCCTTCGCCCCATCCCCCACCCACGCGCGCTCTGATTTACAAACGCAAGGGGTGCCTGAATAGACGAGAAGCCACCGCACAAGCACGGTCGTTGCACTTGGGCGGTCAGACGCCAGCAGGGCGCCAACTCTCTCCTCTTCTTCTTCTTCTTCCGGCGTGAAAGGTTCACGGAGGGTCGTCGAGGAAAGCACGAGCCCTCGAAGGCCTTTCCGCAGAGCGGCGGGAGATTCGTCGCCGGTTGGTTTCGCTCAAGTGCGTGACAAACAGAGGTGACGTCTTCCCATTGTGCGGGGAACAAGAGCACTGCGGGGGAAGGTGATGCAAACTTCGGCCGAAAGTTTCTAGGTGGTGGTGGGAATGTTTGTGAAACTGTGTTCTCAAGGTGGACATCCGAAGGTAATAAATTCATGTCGGTGTTTGCTCTTCAGAGAATTTCTAGATTTCACCCTCAGTTCACGCTGTAGAAGACTGAATCCTAAGAAATCTCAACGAATGTATTTTGCACTTTTTAATACTAGGGTTTAGTTCAGACGTGACAAAGGTAGAGTTCTTCAAATCTGTCTTTAAGGTATGAATGTACTGTACGATTCTTACTTAAAAAACTACGACTTATTCAGATATACACTATGAGTATTTAATTGAGCTCCTGTTCTAGTCAACGATTCACTACGTTCCTGTCCAACGATTGACGTTCCTGTCAATGATTTACCCGCTACCTTGCTACATCTATCCAACAAGTGTTTTCCTGAATTATATTACTTTCGAGAATAAAATAGCAATGCTTTTCAACAACCAATTATGAGATAATTCGCGCAGTATTGCATACTATCCGAATATTTCTGCCTACTTGTCAGCTCTGGGTGGAGTAGAGCAATATTGTCACTTACGCAGGCGGTCGTGTGGTCATTTGCATCAGACCACAACCCAGCAGCAGTAGAAAGAAACACGTCGCAATACGAACTCCCAACAGGGAACGACCCATACTTACACACACAGTGCGTATCCGAAAAAATAATGGCACTCTTCATTAATTCGTAATGCTACATTTAGAATCTCTGCAGTGAGATCATCAGAATGTGAAGCCTCTGATTGAACACCGTAACCACATCTCTCCTGTTAGCCGCTGTCAAGTAGATAGAAATATTATTTGGACAATACATTCTCTTGTATTAAGAATTAAGGGTTTAATAGAATTAATCGGAAGGTAATGAATTAATTAAATCAAGAATAAGGAGTAATTGGAGATAATGAGGAATTGGAGGAGTCAATGAGTTCCAGGTAACGAAGAGTTTGTAATATCAAATAATTCAAGATATGTATGCGTCCGAATTAAACAGAGACTGCAGATAACAGAGATTGGAGATAAAGAGGGATTAGAGGTATCAGAAAATGGCAAATATTGAAGTATCCCGGTTGGAAGCATTTTAAACTGGTTTGTTACATACATCCGTACTTTCCGGTCTAATTGTTTCTCTCTCTCTCTCTCTCTCTCTCTCTCTCTCTCTCTCTCTCTCTCTCTCTTTCTCTCTCTCTCTATTTTCTTTTTTTCTTTTTATTTCTTTCTCTTTCTTTCTTTTATCCTCTCTCTCTGTTTACACTTTTTTCTCTATTTATTTTTATTCCTTCATCGTTCTTTCTTTCTTTTTCTTTCCTATCTTTCTTTCTGTACTTCCCTCGGAGCGGATGCCAGAGGAGTGGCGGGCAGCAGATGTCTCGCGCTCAGCCTCCGATCTCCCCCCCAGGCGGCAGCACCTGCCCTGCGCCTTCCGCCGGCGCCCCGGAAGCGGAAGGCGCCACTTTCGCCCGCGGGCGCACGGGCGAACGGAGCGGGCGGATGCGCGAGAGGCAGGCAGGACGGGGCAATTGGGGAGGAAGGCGCGCCCTTTGCCTCTCAAATATACTTGTATCTGCGGAGCGAAGACGGGTTCATCTTGCTCACTCAACACACCTGCCAGCACATCGGTACGAACTATTTTACATCGATTTTTCGACGTATGAATCTCAAGTCCCATTTTATAAGAATTAATCAATGTAATGAATAATTTCATGACTACTTTAGTTTCTATTTTTTTATTAATCGTCTCCTATATTATTTCAGTAATATACATCCCTTTGGCGGCGCTCACTCGCTATCGATCTTTATAAATGAGGTCTCTAAAGAAAAAGAATGTCACGGAGACGTGACGAATTGCACTTTGACTTTAAAGAATGTGAAGGATTTGTTTAAAAAAACGTATCTAAATAATCATGTCGAATGCAACCCGCAGCATTCAGTCAGCTACAGTTAAATAACTCCTAAACAAAGAGTTCTAGGGCCTTAAAAACTAAAACCTTTGCCCTCAAAGACACGTTCATCATATTGTAATATGTAGGATGAGATACTCTTGGACATTCTATTGAATTTTTTGTGGTTCGGTACTTATCGATACTACCAATGTCACCTAGATTTCAACCCTTGGGGATTGTTGCTATCTTTGTGACGTCACGCTTAGAAGGCTTAGAATCCTCTGTTTTCTACTATTTACGCATTCTATCTACATCGTGGTTTGCGCAGACTGGCGAGATTTATTTGCATAATTATTCATTCAAGATTCGTTCTCGCAGCAACAAGTAGAAAAAACTATTAACAGTTGCTTGATACCGATGAAGAATGTTTCTTATGCTTGCAGTAAACATTTATTTAACGTTTTGCCGCTGTCTGCAAGTACTGTTTACCTGATTTTGGAGGGACGTGGGTGTACAGCGAAGAGCAAAGACGTGTCTTGTTAGGTTTGGTACCAGTATTTTCGTTTTCAGCAGTCATTCGCTGAAACTTTCAAATTAGCGTTTTCAGTCACGTAGATTTCTCAAGAGTAAAAAGCTTTCTTAATATTTTTGTGACTATCTCTAAAATTGAAAAGCTAACTGTCAAAGAATATTGAATAATTAGTTCCTATATTTTTAAAGACGTCTTTTGAAGAAATCTATCGATTATACTGAATAAATCGTAATTGAAAATGTCTTTTCAACATCGATTGCATTGCATTGTTTTTTATTTTTATTTGATATTGTAGTAGTACATTGGAAGTTACCTTTATACATTTTTAAACAAATAAATACGATTCGTTAACAACTTTCCCTCTTAGATTGAAAATAGGATTGAGACGAGTGTAGGGTTTAACATGCGAGAGTTCTCGCACGGGTACGCTAGTATTATTTGAAGTACTAAACATTATAAGACTCTCAAAGTTCCAGTTCTTTTGATGAAGCAAATTAAACAGAAGATATTTCATGTATCCCTCGGTTTTAGAAAATAATAATTGCAAATAAAAACGACTGTAGAATTTTATCACTGTTTTAGGAGGACAAATAACAAAAAGTTATCGTGTAACAAAATATGCACGTTTATACTAGGGATTTAAATCAATGGGTTGTACAAAAGTGTAATTAATATCCAGTTCCCTTGCAACACGAAGGGTTGATGATAAGCGCCAATGTGTTCCCGGTGTGTTTGTGTGTGTATAGGTGTGGAAAAAGTGAGAGTGATCGTGTTGACATGCCCACGCATCATCTATAGGGCACATCAACGTTCGTGGTTCCAACAAACACACGTGATTGGCCACGCCAGACGGTCTTTCCCTCCTGCTATCCTCGTGAAAGGGTTAATGAGGCGAATGGGAATCTCATGGTGTGTGCGTGTATGTGAAGGAGAGGACAGGTGAGAGAGCCCAAGAGACCCCTTGTATGTCCACGCCCTCGCATCTTCTGCTTGGCACATCAGAGTCCGTGATTCCACGCGACTGGCCGGACCAGACAGTCTTCCTCTCCTAGCATCCTCGTGGAAGGGTTGGTGGGGGCGAATGGACGGAAACATCTCGTGGTGTGTGCGTGGGGGGGAGGGGGATACAGGTGAGACGCCGGGTGCACCCCCAACTCGCGTAACAGCGGCGTGTCCTCGCCTCATCTGCAGAACACATCAATCGCTCCGCCATCGCGCAAACAGGCAGCTGGCAGGCGGGGGCGCCTCCACCTGGATGCTCGGGAGCGGCGCGTGCGCAACCCTCTCCCCCGCCCCCTGGCCCTCGCACCCTTTCGCCACCCGCACAATGGCCCTCCGCGCCGATGACGCCGCCGCCGGCTGCCTCCCCTGGCGCCGCCCCCGGGGGCGGAAGGCGGGATGGCGCGGCTTCCTGCGGGCGACGCTCCGCCAGGCAACGCGAGACGCGTGCGGGCATTCCTCAAAAGGCATTTGAAATCGCGTCGGAGGGAATAGAAGTTTATACTCTAATTGAGAGCCCACGCGGTTTAGTTTGTTAGGTACCGTTCACGCTGTCCATGACGCGACCCGGGTTCGGTTCCCGGTCGGGCAAGAGTATAGTGTGCGTGTTCCTTGCAATGTCCCGGTGCATGTCGCTGTCTGACGGTTAAAAAACTCAATTCGCAGGTTGAGAAAAAAAAATACTGCGTAGGGATGTATTCGTGCCCCTACTACACGTACCCCTTGGCGGCGAGGCCGGGACGCTGCTGGTATGCCCTGGCCCGTACGCGGGCTGTCGCGCAAAGTGCAGACACACAGACTCTAATTGAGAGGTCGGATTCACATTATGATTGTCCTCGTTTTACGTTTGAAAGGATTGGAGCAGTAACAAGATACCTCACAACACCAGCACAGTAATTCTCCTTCTGTTCGAAAGTATTACCTAAATTTTGGTTGAAGTGTGTCTCATCTTGTTACTCCTACAAGCCCTTCAAAAGTGTGAACAATACCTATATTAACAGGATGAATAATACTTTCATCGAAATGGAAATATTCAATTCGCGATAAAACTTTGAATTGCCATAAGCTGTTTCTGTCCCAAGCTTTCATCTACAAGCACCAATCATTTTAATAAAACGCTGTGCAATTGTGTTCATAAAATTACTTTTTTTAGAAAGCAGCAAGAAAAGTATACGCACACACAAACATAAAACTTAACTAGATGTACTAGACACTTCTTTTTTCCTCGGGTTTGTAATCATTATAGAAATCAAAGTTATTAATAGTATTCTATAGTATATAAATTTTCATAGCAGAATGGGCCGAAAGGGAGAAGGAGTTATTGCCAAAATCTGCGACAGAACTTGAAGAACACGGCTGCCACTCCAATGCTGAAATTGTCAATAGGCAATTGTCGCCTGAAAGGAATTCACTGCCAAAACTCACTCGCCGTCGCCGTCCAGGTGTAGGACTCCGTGTGTGCCAGCGTGGTGCTCAAAGGGCCCTTCCGAACGAGTTGTGCGGGTGACGTCTGTCGTCGGCCACAGCGCTCTGCATTACGTGGCGCGTGCGCAAACACCTGGACGGCAAAGTGGTCTCGGGTGCCCCTTTCGCCTCCGCACAAAGGGCATCTGCCCACGGCCCTACGATGGCGCCGGCTGCGGAGCCCTTGCGTGAGGTTCGCGTGTTGGCAGCAGCTGCGTTGAGCCATTGGCTAACCTAAAGAATTCTACGGTGGTCTATTGCAGAACGCAAACACAACTGGCGCCGATTTTAAACGCAACTGTCGCATCCTTTTATTCAGCCGACTACCGGTTACCCTTGGGAAGCATATTCGACCGTTTACTAGACGCTCTTGCGGGCTCCTCTGATCCGGGGTCAGCAGAACGCGAGGCCCTCCGCGACAACACAAACACAACACAGACAGAGACAAGGGACAAACAACCGTGCTCAAGGCGGGACTCGAACGCACGACCCTTTGGACCAAAGCGCTGAGTTGGTACACGCTCTTAGCCACCTCGCCCATCTAGGTCGACCGTCACATCCGTGCCCTAATCAACGGTCGTCCGTTCGAGTCCAGCGAATCACCATTTGGAGGCTCATCATTCGCGAAATGGTTATGTGTGTGTTCCTGTACAAGGTTACGTAACATATTCTTGTACCAAAAAATCCTTCATGTGATGCGAAAGTATTATGACAGGGGTTAAACCTTTTTTAAAACACTAATTACATATTTTTTTAATAATAAATTGCATTTTTAATTTGTACATTTGGAAAACAATATTTTAAACACTGCACGTAGCACCTTTTATTCATTTCTATAATATTATAATCAATTCGTGTAATCATAATGTAGCTTTTCATTTGTTGCAAGATACGTGACCAATTAAAAATTCAATATCCCATTCATCCATTTTCACCGAGAAATTGTTAAAATGGAGATTTTGCATTTAATGCTATTTTTTTTTCTTTTTTACGATACCTTTCTCATCCTGTAACGTTGGATAAGAACTCTTCACCGAGTGCTCCAGCTTCTGGTCATACGTTTGTGGCCATATAGTCCCAGGCTCGATGACGGCTTATAAATAACCCAACAAGAGAGCCGCCTGCCGGCCTCGCAACATCTCATCCATTCGGATGTAACTCTACACAGGCAGCGCCTTCTCGTCTATTTCCGATGATGAGAATCGCGGTTATTTTCGAAGGCTCTCGACTAAATGGGCAACATCCGCTGCCTCCGACTGTCGACTGTCTTCATCGACTTCGGGGGACCCTCGAAGACGCCGAGCTCCGGCTCGGTGTGTCAACCGCGCACAGTGGGCCGCAAAGAACCCGCACGCGCGCGCCCACAACTCTGGCGACGCCACGTTGGTTGATTAATTAGTCAAACCGTGCGCGTCAACTGGTAAAGGTTGTTAGTCCCGTAAGTGTAGTTCATGTTTTACTGCGGGAGGGTGCGGTAATGGTGAGATCCGGCGCCGACCTACTGTCGCCTAGTGGGATTTTTGACAACCAGGTACCTGTCACCAGCACGAAACACCAAATGGCCGTCGTGAAAAATGCTACCATACTTCCACTCCGTATTTCATTATTTTCAATAGACACTGTTTTTGAAATGGTTCAAGTCAGAGCCGCTGGTCTCAATGAAAATAAATTTATTATTATTCATTCTGCAACATATCTAATTTCCGAAGTTGTTATTGGTGTTTTTAACGGTTATTCAACTTTATTTAATTGCAACAATGTATGGTTTTGGTATGGAATAGTTGCATGTGGTTTAATTACGTCAAACACAACATAAAATATTCCTTTGTTTAAAAAGATATATAAACTTATATGCAAATCTTCAAAAATGATAATTGTATCAGAAAAACTAGTTGTCAACAATTGAACATTAGTCTACTTTTTCACTGAAATAATTAAAAATGTTGTCATTGCCAACAATATTATTTATTACAATGACATTGTATTTATTGGCAATGACAAAGTTTATAATTATTTCATTAGAAATGCCAACGATAACACACCACAACACCTATACTTTTTCAATGCTAGTGACCTCGAAATTTTAGATCGCCAACACCAGTGAATTTGCACAAGCCTTTGGGGAAACTTCTTTTTTTTTCTTTCCGCTTTTGCGCGGGTTTTGGCATGGTTCGGTCTAGTGCGCGAGCGGCGTGGGCGAAGTCTTGGTTGGCGGTGCGTTGTCAATATATAACCGGGCATTTACTTTTGCGTGGGCCGGGACTCGATGTGCTGGCTCAGAGTGGGCGCTCTGTGTGCTATTTCCGCTGGCGAAGGAGGACTCGAGGTTCGCGATGCTCTTTGCTTTGGCTTGGGCGGGAGCAACATCTTTGGATGATTCAGCGTCTGTTGACCACTTTCTGCGCCGACCCCCAACCCTACTTTCCCCACTTTCGTAGATCGCACTTCGAGTACTTAACTTACTGGCCTCTCAACCTTCGGCGGATTTGATATCGGCTGAGGATGCGTGGAGTTTCAAAGCGCGGAGAATACAAATTGAACATGTACTTGTTAAAGAAACCTGGCAAAATGTCCGGTATAATTAATCCCCGGGCTACTCCGTCAAAATAACTCCCCGTATCCACTTAGCTTGTGAGCGCTTCCAATGGCTTAATATTACAGGCACCGTAGTTCTTGAGTTCCCGGAGAAATAATCGGAGAAAGTCAAAATGTACTGTCAACGCTAGAAGCCTTTACGTTGCCAATTAGAAAATTCGCTGCAATTCCGCGAAAGACGGAGGTAGGTCAATGGATAAATTACAATTAAAAGCAAACTTCTTCGAAAATGATCGTATCAGGTTGTGAACTTTGAAAATGAAACATTCAGAGCAGAGAATACTTGGCGTTGTAAATTGACAGTGTTACAGTGAAGCATAGATCTACGTACGTATTAGAAATTAATGTTCTAGAAGTTCCCAGAACAGAAGGAACTTTCATTAACACGATCTGATTCCCTTTCGTCGTGGTTTCAACGACTAAAAACTAAGCATGCAAACAACTGCGGCAATATTCTGACACCGAGATGCTTCAATTTGCGGCACTACCAACGTGAGTGAGATACTTTTTTAATAGTAGTGGGTACCTTGCGTGAAAGAAAAAACCATTCAAAATATTTGCTTAAGTAACTTATTTTTGTTAGCTTCACGCTAAATCCGTTTCGAATTATTTCTGAAAAACGTCAGTAACAGTTTCATTGATAATCGGGCCTCTGACACCATTAGAACAATGCATTAAGAAATATGCATTTCAGAAAGAGTTTCTCCTAAGTTCTTTAGCTCACGAAAGAACAGCCGTGAAGGCGTTACGATCCTATAATTTTAGCAAAAAATACTAAAAGTAAATATTGTAACACAACGTTCTAATTCTACTTTCTTGTTACTCGGTTCATTTGCGTGCATTTTCTCTCTTTTTTTATTTAAAAGAACCAACAAAAATTCCCTCGTAGATATAGCGCTTTGACCTCATAAAAAGGATTCGAATCTGTCGACCGAAGTCCAGGAGGAGGTAGACTTGCAACATTCTTGGCCGTCTACGTGACTTGCACTTCGGCTTTGAGGAAGGCTGCAAACCGGGATGCAAAACGTTTGATTAACATCCAGAAGCGGTGCCCTGAAGATGCTAGTCCCCTAGCATATAAAGCTTTCGATTATGAGGCGTTCTCAATGCATGTGCTCCATATCGTTACACTTAATTGCTTTAGCTGAGCAGTCATGAGTGCTTACTTTCAATGACCAGCCTGTACTCTTCGTAGTCAGTTGGACGCGCCGACTGCAAGGACGATGATGGTGCAAGAAACCCTAAGGGATATAAAAGGCTAGTGAAAGAACGAGATGGGAATTAGGAGCAAAGAGCAGAGAACGACTAAAATAAGTAAAATAAAGCGCACAGAACCTACGTAGAAGAAATAATGAGATAGGACAAAAAGAAATACTGGAGTAGTGTTAGAAGAAATAAATAAAGTCGAATAAAAATGTATCCCAGACACGTAAATGTAACAGAGCTCGCTACTCTGAGTTAGATATGAATTTCTTCCCTTTTGCGACAATATGTAATTTTTTATCTTTCTTGTACATCAGTTAATTATTTCTTGTACACCATCATCAAAATCAATAACATTTCAATTAACAAATATACTCGGATTAAAAATGTTTTTTGAACTCTTCTTATAAAACAATGATGGTTTGACTTCTTAATTCAGACATTTAAAATTATTAAGAGTAGTGAGGAACTGCGCTGTCGGAAGCTTGATCATTGGGTGGTCTCTTGGACAGAAGGGCATTACATCCCAGATAACTTTCTGCAGTCGCCCTTGCTGTCGAACTCGAGTCTCTGAGAAGTCTGCGGGGTCGTCGAGTCGCGGGGACGATTAGCACGTGCAGAGGCGGAGAGATGTGCAAAATGGACTGGAAGGGAAAGTGAGAGACGGGACACGTCACGTGGAGAGGCGAGGAGGACGTGATGAAAAAGGGAGAGGTAATTCCGGGAAGAGGTAGGGCGAGGAGAAGAGAGCCAGTGGAAGAAGAAGAAGAATGGCGGCGATGGGAAAGAGCAAAGGATAGAGGAGGGGACATGCGGGGATGGGGGAACGGAGAGTGGGAAGGGAGAAGACTGGCCGGGAGGGTAAGGGACTGACGTGACGAAGGGGAGAGACTGGTGGGGAAGGAAGCGGCCAGGAGGGAGGAGCGTGGGGACGCGTTGGGGAGGAGTGGCGGGGAGCGCGCGCGCAATTTTCGATGCTGGGCGCCGTAAACACAGGGGTACCGCTCCGCCAAGGCATTCCTCCTCTCTCTCCGCCACCGCCTCCGCTCCTCCCCTCCCCCTCCTCTTCCCGCCGCCCGCGCCGCCACGCGCCCGCCGCGGGCGAAAGTGTGAACTGGCCGGGCAGCTCCAGCGGCAGCCGCCCGCCGGCGCCGGATCGAATCGTGCCCCCACCCCCCACCCCTCCCACCCGAACCCGTCCCCGCCGCCGCCGTCCCACGTGCCGTCCCCTCCCCGCCGTCGCCCGCGGTCTCCCCACTCCCAGCCCCGCCGCACCGGCCTCCCACGTGCCGCACTGCTCGGCTCGCCCCCGCCGCAGCGTCCCACCTCAACGTGCCACGGCGCTGCCTTGTGCCCCGCCAGTGCCCAGCCCAGCCGCCGCCGGCGCCGTCCACGCCGCTCGCCACTAAGCGCATAAATGGAACACGCGTGGTCGCCGCGACTCGACGACCCCGCAGACTTCTCAGAGATTCGACAGCAAGGGCAACTGCAGAAAGTAATCGGGGATGTAATGCCCTTCTGTCCAAGAGACCACCCAATGATAAAGCTTCCAAGAGCGCAGTTCCTCACTTTGTGGTGTACCCCATCGGCCTGAATACAGACCACGAAATATCTTCAAGATCAATATACTCTTAATAATTTTAATAGTCTGAATTAAGAAGTCAAAACATCATTGTTTTATTAGAAGAGTTCAAAAAACATTTTTAATCCGAGTATATTTGTTAATTGAAATGTTATTGATTTTGATGATGGAGTACAAGAAATAATTAGCTGATGTACAAGAAAGAGAAAAAATTACATGTCGCGTCAATAATGAACAAGAAGCACTTTCGTAGTAGTTGCACGAGAGAAGGGAGTAAATCAGCAGTATCGGTATTTTGGTGGAAAATGCGATGGTGGGAATCTGGGCGTTTCATGCAAATCAACACTGATCGCTCGCCGTCCACTTGGTGACGGACCGGAGAAATGTGCGACTGAAAATTTCGATTGTTTTGTAGAAAACTTCATTCAACTACCTAAACACATACGTTCGTATGTGCACTTTCATGCTAAACACGTATGTACCATTATACCGTTTTCACGCTAGTGAGGGGTGGGAAGTGAAGAGGCACTCGCACATTTTCTAGTTTCGGAACTTTCCAATGAGTATATTGCGGGATTGCATACCGCTCTTTTCTAGCAAGCCATACAGCTGTGTGTCAAAAAGGAGTGCCCATACAGCATTAGGTCATTATCTAGTATAACACTGCACGTCTTGGCAGTAATGTCGAGTAGATGGTATGGGATTTCTTTGCTTTTTCGAAATGCGAAAATTCCAAGTTTGTTTAAATTATAACACTAGTTCCTAACTAAAAAAACAGTACTAAAAAGGTGTACAAAATAAATGATGATGAAAATTTTACGGAAGTAGTTACGTAAGTTTGTAGATTGGTTTGTAAGTGAAGTGTACGAATTGCATTTATTTCAGAGCTAATGAACATTACTACAGCTAGGTCTCGTTTCAATATGTAAGTGAAAGAATTATTAAAACAAACAATTATTCATTGCATCTTTCGAGTCTCCCAAAACAAACATTATAACACTTCAAAAAGGGTTTAGGTTATTCTATTTTAAGTTCCCTAACCAACTAATGTCCTCAGCGTCTTCATTAACTTGCACAATGAATTACAATTTACGTAAAAACATGTCAACGTATTTGGGAACAAATCAATTAGCTTATTAGCTGACTAAGTTTATATCGGAAATCATATCGGGTTAATTTACGTCCCTGAATGAGAATAATTAGCAGGTTGAAAAAAAAACTTTTAATATCAAATGCCAGTGTCAATGCAGTGCTGAATTTTTGTCGTGGTCTTCCATTCAAACAATGTGCCAGTGCCAGCACCGCCGTGGCCGGGCCATTCATCGGAGCGGGCCACACGTCGCCGTGTTCGTCCTACTGTGCCCGGCGCGAACTGCGGTGGCGGTCCTGAGGCCATGCGCGCTGCACGGCCAGCTCGCTACTCGCGTCGATCGCCTCTCGCGCGACAATCGACACCGCCGCCGCCGCCGCCACCAGAACCAGTGGCGCGACCGCCGCGGTCCGGGCTGTGTGCCAGCAGTTCCGACCCCTCCCCACCCCCCTTCCACACTCACTCACACGCTCGTGGCGGCCAGGCGAATAGCTCCATGCGCTGCAGCCGCAGAACGAAGAGACGACGAAGGATTTTGAATGACTTTGAGGAATTCTGACGCGGGGCACTTTTCCTCACACGTCCTATTAATATTGTTGTAAGAATTAGTACTCTCGGTGGAAATCGATTTCGTGTCTTCTGATTTACGCCTATTTGCGTCCAAGCTTCCGAGCCACCTGGTATCTAAACAGAGTTTTCAGCGTGTTCCCTCTCTGTTGAAGTCGTTTATTAGCTATTGGTTTCGTAGCACCGTAAGTACTTTTACGAAGTGTCAGTGAATAAAGAACACTGATGCTGCGATAATTCAGAGCGCCAGTGGTTTTTTGAATACCCAGGAATACAAGAGTTTTATTACTTTGTTTACGTTTCTTGAATTCGTAGCTGCATAGGTATTTATGGACTTATAATAGCGTATGTGTTTTTATCATCTTTTGTTGAAGTTTTCCTAGTTGCGTATAATAATTTACGATCACTACTTCATTTATCTACTTTTTGTCTGGAGGGTTTTATAATGATTTTAAATAGAAAATTAAAATTGTTGTGGAACGGCTGTAGACAAAAATTTGAACAGTTGAACTTCACGTGACGTCATCATAAAACTGATACTACTTTTGCACCACATGGCGTTCGTTTGAAACTAATCTTAATAATTTCGAACAATAAAATTGATTTAGCTATAGTTTAGTAAATAACGATGGACATTAATTAGAAGAATTGAAATTAGAAAACAAAGTAAAATTAGAAAAGGAAGAAGAGAAATAAGAAAGCAAAGTCGACGACCGTTTTAAACATCGACATTTTAGAGCTGGTTTAGTGAACTTACAGCATTAAATTCGTGAGCAATAAAATTTAATTTGTCAGTGGCCGTGTATTTTAGTTTATAGTTAAAATTTAGCTCAAAAGAAAGTTACAAAATGCCTCTCCATGTAAACACATACGATCAAAGACGCAGTAAATATTAGGACATCAGTATCATCTCGTGCGAAATATGTGCTTGATGAAGGTAGTATAAAGTTCATCAGTTGTCTTGTATTTTAACTTTTACTAAATAGTAATTATGAAAATGTTTCATCTGTGGATCAAACTTCGAAAACAAAAACATGGAGCACAATTTATCTATGTTCAAAAAACATCAGATTCAATATTTCGACATTTAAAACATCGATGTTTGTATAGAAATATTGATGTTTCGAAAACATCAAAATTGATGACACGTCCCTATACTTCGAGTTCTCTAAAGTGGCTGATATTAGGTCATTGTTACTCCTCCTGCCTTATAAAACGAATTTGGTAAGCACAGTTCTGAGGCTGCGAACCCGTTGAAAAGGACGTTCGCGAATTAATTAAAAATACTTATTTTACAAGGCAGAAGGTGTAACAACCTACTTTCATCGGCCACTATACAAGAATGGAAGTGTAGTTCGTGAGCCTCGCGCCCGTGCGTGTCGGTGCGTGCGCGGGTGCCGACGCCGGGCGCCGAATCTGCGCCGAAGCCATCGCGCGTGCAGCCGCGGCTGATTTCCTCGTCTCGCGCGGGGAGAGGGGAGGGGATGGGGAGGGGAGGGGAGGGGAGCGGCCGCCTCCGGAGCTGGGGCAACGACTCGGCAGTTATGCACGCGCCGCAGCCGCGCACGGAGCAACCGTCAATAGGGATGGCGAAGGAACATCGATGTTTGCGAGCAGAAACAACGATACTATAACACCGATGTTTTCTTCAGATTGTTATATTTACAGTGCCGAAACAGCGATGTTAAAAAAAATCATGATATAAATAAATGTCCAGTTTATATTTTATTTGTAGATTGCTCGCAATCAACAGCCATTGACAACTGTAACTACTGTCGATCCCCAAGCGTTACGACACAGTTTGTTTCTCAGAATATTTCTCCAGTGTTGTTCTCTTTTTTTAAAGTTATTTTGTACGGGGTAATATTGTCAAATAGTAATTTTGAACCTTGACTTCATAGAACATTGATTAGAAAATTAAGATGACTGTAAATTTAAATAAGAATATTATTATACTAATATTTACGTGAACACATTACAAGCAGGACATTTTGTTTCGAATTGTTTCATCAGATTCAAAACATGGATGTTTTTATAGACACCGAAAACCTTTCGGTGATGTATCGACATTTCTTTTTGCAGCAAAACTGTGCCATCACTAAGCCAGTGATGACCGATACAGAAGTGTGTTCAATCATTGTTCTGTGAAGATATTCAACAACGTTATCCGAATTAATGTGCGCCAGTGTTTTATAGATAAAATTTCAATTAGGCATGCTTTAGGCCAATCATGGGAAGCAGCAAGACCGGGAAAGACAGTGTTGAATAAATCCCAAGGAAAATGGCGATTGAAATACCGTTGTCCGTAGCTGACGGCAACAACAAGAAAATAATGTACAATTGAATGTTCAAAAACACTTTTAACGTTTTAAAGAAATATTAGACGATAACCCCCAAAAACACAAAATCATTTATTTTTGTACAATAATTCACATTTTCTATTTGCAAATTGTGAAATTACTTACTATGGATACCACTATACAATGTTTCTGGGATTTTCACATATCTCGAAATTTTGCCCTAAGAAAAGGGAATTTTTTTTGTTACGAAAAGTAAGTTAATAAAACTCAGATAGGAAGCCCCCCCCTCAAAAAAAACGGAAATGTTACCCAAGTAATGTTTTTCGATTTCTAGCATTTACTGCAATATTAAGTAATCCAGTATTTGCAATATTTCAGTAGTATTTGGAAGACAAAAATCAGTCACTCGAGCTATCGATTTCGCTAAGAAGGAAATTTATGAGAAACAGGTAGCAAAACGTTATAAGTGTGTGTTCGGAAAATATTCATTTTTTCGGTAAATTGAAGTACGAAAACACAATTAAACGACAGTGCTTCAAAACTACATGCATCTTAGTCAATCATTCCAAACTCAGAAATTTCGTTCACTATAATTTTGTGTATGCTTGGAGTAATTTTCTGGTAACCAAACATCCCATTTCATTTCTCGCAATTATCACATTACCGTTATCGATACCAATACTCGATCGGTATCGACAACGGACCAACATCCTATTTAATTTCTCGCAATTATCACATTACCGTTATCGATACCAATACTCCATTTGTATCGACAACGGACGAACATCCTATTTAATTTCTCGCAATTTTTACATTACCGTTATTGATACCGATCGAGTATTGATATCGATATACTTATGACACCGGAGGTTATTGATATCGATAACGTCGACTTCCATTACCGGTACCAACAATAGTAAGTGTAATGTAAGTCTGAGGTGTTGCGCACCGCCCCTTCGCAGCCACGTGCACGCGCCCCGCCGGGGTCCTCGCCGCCGACCACGTGGCGGCCCCTGCCGACAGACGGCATTTACGAGCGCCGCACCGACGCCTCCGCGCCGGCGGCGTCTGGGCCGGCGGCGGCGGCGGCGGGCGCAGTGGGCCCGCACACTCCCACCGCGGGCACAATACAACCGCACACACACTCTCGGCTTTTGTGGAGCGCGCTTTCTAGCAAGGGCCACGTAGCCTATACGCGTGAAATGCACTTAAACAAACTCGACGAGGGATGAAATAAAAATGATGAAATATTTTAAAAAGTTAATTACTGTTATTTTACGTTCTTAAACTAAGTAGTGGAAAGAAAATTTACTAGGTATGGAAAATCATAGTTTACTCTATTGTAACAAACTATTATTAGCGTGGCGTTTCTATCGAATGTACAATTGTTTATTGTAAATAATAAAGCCTTTTGTTATTTAGAGAGAGGATACGCGACAGAAATGTTTCGTTTACTGTCTCGAAACAGAAAAAAAAAAAGATTTTTTATAAGCTATCATTTGTTTTAATTTTCTTCACAAACAATTCATAACAATTCTTCATAAAGCAATAAATTTGAGTAAAACGCTATCTCATCAAAGTCCTAGTATTATTTTATACTAGTTTATGTGACCGATTTCATTGAACTTTCAGAGAGTTTACGAGATTCTGAGAATTTCTTCAACTCTCAGACATTTTATTGCAAGCAGGGTCTGATCGAAAATACCATACAAACGTACACACTGAGCAGCTTTCGAATAGTATTCTACATCCAGAAATAAATGAGTACATTTTCTAGTGCATTTTTTTCCAGCCGACAACCGGTTACTCTGTATGTCCCGATGGGTCACGGGCTTCTCTGATCTAGGGTCTGCAATCCGCGAGGCCCTCCGTGACAATACATACACGATAGACAAGGGACAAACAACCATGTCTAAGGCGGGACACGAACTCGCAACCCTTCGGACCGAAACGCTGAATCGTTACACGTTTTTAGCCATTTAGGTCAGTATAATGGGGGATACTTAATAATAAACTCTTCTTCATTGTTGAACACACTAGCTATTTTAGCTACTCTATCTGAAATATTATTTTTTCTTGACAGCGTAAAGGTTCTAATTGCTTGTACAGTTTTAATTTTTTTCGCAGTCTTCAGCCATTTCGGCCTACTGTGCGGCGGCGGTGGCGGTGGCTTGCGCCGGAACGCCGTCTAGACGGCGAATGACCTTAACCTAGGAAATATAATCGTTACCGCATCGCGCCCCGAAAAAACGCACCTCATAAATTAAGGATTGTTGCTGGGAGAAATACTCCGCGAGCGGGTTCTGTATGTCAGTGTCTTTGAGAAAGGTTATTTTCGAAGTGGTTGTGAGACGGGGCTTACTAAGTTACATCCCCCTTCTGTGAACTTTTATGTTTTTCATGTGCTTGTCGAGTTTATGAGAAACCTACGTGAACGAATACGTGTAGTTAATCAAACGGTTTATTGAATTTCCAATTCTACTTTTAGACATATCTGGGAGTAAAAGGTCAGGAGAAGTGTCATTAACAAAATGAATATATGTTATTACATCTCTGTTTAGAATTAGTTTCACGAAAATCTACTCAGGTCGATATTTTTACAAAGTCTGTCGCTTACAATTGTTTTGGTTTTGCCTGTTTCATTTCTGATTGTTCTGACAAAAACTGGTACTAATAAAAAAACCTTCCGTGAAAAGCGGTTTACTAAAGGTTTCTCTAGTGGATGTTGTCGGCATTTCCTTCTAAGGAGTTTAGACGGTTACCACATTTACTATTACAGAAGGGGTCTCTTTACAATTAACCAAGGAGAAACGCTTGTGTGATTCTGTGAGCTATTTGTCGATTTCTTCTTTGAAATGATTTTTTACGATTATCCGCTCTAATTGCCTATTCGTGTTCTCCAATAACCCGTTAGTTAGTACTCACATTTTCGTTGGGTACTCAGCGTAACACTTCGCCGTTTCATTTGTTGGTTGGTCACAAGAGTTGTAACTTAAGGTACTGTATTTTAGGAAGAGACAAGTGTGAGAATTCCAACGGAGTAATAGTGTCTTCAATCTAGTGGAAATTTCTTATTTGAAAAAAACATAATTCTTCCACACAACCAAATTCTTCCAAAAAACAACAGTCTTCCAAATCTTGTAAATAACGTGGAAAAACAGATTTCACTCTCAAGTGACATTTCCAGACATTTATCCCCCTTTTTCGAGAGGTAAAATATAGATCTCGTCCTACAAATAATACGGCATGGTTGTTGAGAAATCCTAACTCCGACTCCTGGATTTTGGAAACTCAAGGCAAACACTAACAAGAAAACCAATGCAATAGTATTGTCATTAAGTTGCGCGAAAAATAAATGTAGCAAAGAAGTAATAACTACAGTAAGTTAGGAAGAAATAACTTCAGTAAGGTATTCTGCGATTGTTTCCATAAGAAGCAGTGAGTTTCCCCACGATACATTTACTGCTTCGGCAGACACTTTTCTGCTCTTAGAAATTCAAAGAGATTTTGCCTGATGCGCATCCATTGTCTTTGTGGGATTTTGTTTATCACTCTCGAGATGGTGTTTCGTTGTAAGTTGCGACTTCTATTCAACAACCATGAGACTGGACCAGGTGTTCCTAAATGCTTGGTTTGTGAGAATTTGTAAAGACCAAACGATACTTCGTAACAATTTAGATTTCATTTGAAAACTTTGATTGATGAATCGAGAAAAGGTGGTCTTATTTGTTACTGTCTGACGAGTTCAACAGGAAAGTTGTCTCTATAAAATGAATCATTTACAACTTTATCTTAATACGTCTTGAGAGAATATAACTTATTAGGACTTTTGATTTAACTCAATTATAGGGAAATGTGCTTCTCGTAGATGTGGACCGAAATATATCTGTTGCATCATCTCGAAGATATTTGAATGTTAAAAATTATCACGTTTCTTGCCGAACACTGACATACATTAGGAAATGTTTTCATTTTCATCGTGCATCACCCAAACACATAAAATATCTGCTTGCTTAGTAAGCTTCTGGAACAAATTCTTTCATGAATATCTCAATAATATAAAACTAATTCATACATCGAATAACAATTACTAATGAAATAGTTTTAGTTTAGACTTTAGATAATTATTTGTCACAGAAAATCTTTCAGTCAGAAAAGAGAACTGACAAGTAGTTCATCCTTTCCAGATTTCCGTGATGACAATCCGAACATCTCGGAGGAACATTCTGAGGAGATCAGTTTCGCTTGATAACATTAAATTTGCTAATAACGTATGTTTAAGATTTTTTGATAACTGAGATTTTAAGAGGGATTCAAGTTCCAATGTTTCAGTAAATACATCAAGAATTCTAAGAAGTAAATTTTCATATTGCAATAATTTTCACTCGATAAATTTTCCTACAGATTCGGATACTTCACCATCAATTTGATAGAAAATTTGAGGAATGAACCCATTTCAAAACTTGCTATACTAAACTGCCAATGTCGATCGATAAAATAAAGTTTAAGTTAATTTCCAAAAATATTTTTAAATAAGGCATTAAACACATTGCTGAGAAAATTACATTTCCTTGAATATAGATTTACTGGATTAAATATTTGAATATGAGGCAGGTATTAATACAAAAATATTGTGTATCTATACGTGTATTTCAAGCAGAGTTCATAATGATAATGAAAACAAATTAATTGAGCACCTTTTTGAATTCTTGCTTTTCACAATGAACGATAACTGATATAGAGCTCAAAACTTAGAATGGGAATGAACAACTCTACTCGCAATTAGCTTGTCGACGTTAGTCGGGAAAGGAAAAAATTAACGTAGAAAAGATTCAACAATAAGCACCAAGAAAATTCAGTTATTGTCACTGACAACGACAGAAAACAACAATGCAAAATCGGAACCTTAATTAAAATATACATCAAACGTGGATTGCAGACACGATATGATTGTCAACACTACTTCAAAGAGCAAAATCTGGAAAGGATAATCAGAGTAGCAATAAAAACATTTAAGAAACGTGGATTGTCAACGCGGACAGGAACGATCACGACAACTTGAAATATTAACACTTCCAACAGCGAAAAATTGCAACAATGCCTCAAAAAATATGTATAATGGACACGCACGAAAAAAAAAAAAAAAAAAAACGCACAGCGGCCGGTGGCGCCTTACCTGCTTCGCGAGCTTTCTTCCTCTGGAGCCACCACTTGCTGATGAGCTCGGTGAGCGCGAGGGCAATGGTGGTGAGCAACAGGAAGACGCTGAACATCATCTTAGATCTGTGGACAGACGGACGCCGGTCAGCTGGCAGCTCCTGCTCCGCACCTCCCCGCACCACTCCCGAACCCAAATTTAAAAAAATAAAAAACCGAGAGGAAAAAAAAAGAAGAAAAAGAACGAGGAAGCGACGCTGGTGTCGTCCAACGGCAGAACGCCGACGTCTTCCACCACAACAACCACGGGGCGATTTCGCACAAGGCTGCGTCGGCGCGGTCTCGCTATTATCGCCGTACTTCACGAACTGACAGGCCTGGTATCGTGACAGCAAATGAATAACACGGGGACGGACGGCTTACGTCGTGGCGACGGTGGTAGCGACGCGGCTGCGTCCGGCTGGGCGCTGCTGCGAGCGAGAAGGGAGCACGCGGCGGCGACTGCGGGCAGCGGCGAGATGGAGCGAGAGTGCGGTGTGGGCAACAGGCACGTCGCGTCTGGCCCGGTGTCCGCCGGCGACTGACGGAGCGGGCGGGCGGCGGCTG
>BOPP01000283.1:60005-83778 GCA_017312745.1 Gryllus bimaculatus
AATATACGATTGATTGTTTAGTGATTCCGGGCACGTCAACTAATAGGGCCATTAGTTCCGTAGGTGTAGTGCATGTTTTTACCCCGGATATGTCAACTGCTAAGGTCATTATCTTCGTGCGTGTAGTGCATGTTTTATCGTGGGTGGTGGCAAATATCTTCCCCCGCTGTATGGCGAGACCCGGCGCCGACCTACAGTGGGCTAGCGAGGTTTTCCTCAACCAGATATCTCCCATGAGCGGGGCACCGCCCCAGCCGGGACTAGCTGTATGCTCCCGACCGGTCTCCCGGCATGTGTGGTATAGTGTGTGTAAGCAAGGGGTGAGGAATCGGACAAGGGAGAGAAGGAAAGATCGCCCGCGGTTCGTAGCCTGTTTGTTAGGTTGTTACTCTGGCATTCTGGTGTTGATCGGAGAAACCATGGAAAACTACCAATCAGAGCAGTCGGCCGCAAGAATTCTCCTCCAAACAGGAGCAGAATTTGATCTAGCTGACAAGCTAACGTCGCAAATCCTGCCACCGTCGGAACTCGAACCTAGGACTTTCCGGTCAGAGGGACCACAGGGACATCAATTCATGCCCTGAGCCACCTCTTCCAGTGGGAGAGGGGTGGGGAGGAGAAAGGCGGGGTAAGTGGGACGGGGAGGAGACGGGCAAGGAGGTGGCGGGGACGAGAGGACAGACGGGAACCGGCCGGGAAAATGCGGGACCCACTGAGTTGGAGAGAGCTGGGACGGGACGGGGAGAGGTGGGGGGTTGGCGGGGCTGCGCGGGGCCCGGTAGTTCGGGACGGGGTGGGATGCGGGGGGACGAGGTGGATAATGGCTGGGGAACGGTGTGGTGCGGTCGGGGCGATCGGTGTTGAGCAATGTGTGGAGGGAGGCGCTACGAAATTTATATTTTGTTGCAATGACTTATCTATAATACTGGCCACACATGAATATTATCTACATAAAAACCGTCCATAATTTCAAACTCCAAGCTTTGTATTTGTTTGATGAATTAAGATAACTGACAAGACTGATGACACCTACATAACATTTCCTTACAATATTGGAAATGCTTCTTGTTTACTCGGAACAAACACTTCCACTGTAAGCCTGTTCTTTTATGAATGCCGTGAATAAGTCACGTCAAAGGACTTTCAGTAAAAGCTTTGAAAGCTTTTTTAATTAAGGTGCACTTCAAACACACTTGTACAAAACGTTTACAAATGCTGAGTGACAAAGAACGTACTAAAGAAAATTCATTCATCGGTTTAGGTCTTAATGTGACAACTCTCAAAATTTTCAGGAGAGACAAAATACGATAATTTAGAAAATTTATGAAATTGCCTTCGTAAATAATAGTAAATTTATTATTTGAGAACCAAAGCATAATTTATGAAGGTATACTCTTTTTATAAAAACAGGTTTCAGAAATTCTTTAAGAAACAAGATATCGCTTAAAATTACTGAAATACATGTTCAAGTCTCCAAACCAATATATACAATAAAGATATACATTAATTTTTGTTGTACCTACAAAGAAATCTAAAGTATTTCATAACTTCATCACTCTTTCAATACTATCAATGTAAGCCACTCTCTTCCTAATTGGTTTGATTATTACTATTATTATTATTATTATTATTATTATTATTATTATTATTATTATTTGTAAATTGGTAGTGATGTTATTGAACGCATACGCTTGTTCCATATCAAATTGTGGAAGTTGTTTATCAAGTATTATCATGGCAATACGTACACTTCACATTATATAAACCGTCCTGTTTTCTGGTTAAAAATTTTATTATTCATGAAACTGTTAGGAACTGATTTAGAATCTTTTGTCACCAACAGAAGAAGAAATTTGCTATCGTTTGACAATTTTCAGATTTAGTCCTCAAAATGCATCAATGAATATTGCCCTAATTGTCTAAATAATTATTCAATATTGGAATGAAATTAAAACTAATATATCATGTAAGTTAATATTTTTTTTTATTAGTTTCCAAATATTGACCGTCACTCTAGGCATTTACCGTAATACCCTCTCCCACAATAAACGCAAATGAAGCTTGATACTAAAGAACACTTTTTTTACCCCAATGTCAGTACATTGGTTTATTTTGGTTGCTTTTTAAATGCCCTTCAACATCTAAGGTCATTGTCGGTGAGATGGCTATGAGCGTTACGTTGGTAGTGCCGTAGCGGTCTCGGGCCAGAAGACCGTAGATTTGAGACCCGCAGCGGGCATGTGTGTAATTGTGTATGTCTATATGAGTGTGCCGTACTTTCATCCTTTCGTATTGCACAAAACATTCCTGCACAAATGAAATGAACTAGTTTTAATAGCACACGCCTCAAATGTTAGAACTGCATAAAAAGTATTTTATCTACATTGCATAAAAAACATCTTACTACTACAAAACCAAACATTTTGCTCCCATAGTATTGCTGTGTTTGGTGGACATTGTGTTTAGATCACAAAGTGGGGCGGGGGGGGGGNNNGGGCAAGCTTCGGAGGAGGCAGGAGGGGTGAGTGAGTGGTGGGTGGGCAAGAGAGTGGCTAAAGGCCGAGTGGTGACGGGTTGGCTGAGGGGGGGAGACACACTATTATCATCATCATCTCATCGTGTATACCTCCAGTTCTAACAACCTTGGGGGTTAAAAATAGGGGTTTCTGATCCCCCAAGGTACTTACATCTGCTGAAGCAGGACGCACACATGGACCGAGTTGGCCTCTGCGCGAAAAAATCTAAGGTCATTATGACTAATAAATATATAATTCCGGTAATGACGAGATTAAATGAGTGTCAGTGGGGACAGGAGATTATCGAGAAAACATGCCGTGAAATGCACATGCCACAAATTCCACGTGCTTTGATCGAGGATCGAACGGGAATCCCAGTGTTCGAAGGCGTATGCACTAGCCGCATCTCCTTAGTCTAGCAGTTCCGGGATTCTTCGTCCATCATACGAAGAAATTTCTTTAAGGGACCAATTTGACAAGTGGAAAACAAATGAACGTGCGGCACGGCAATGGCATTGCAAGAGAGAGTAATGAAACCATTTACAAACGAGCTAACTGTAAACGAACGCATTGGCAAAATTAATGCATGAACATAAACCGGCAGTTATGTTGCCAGTAGTAGCTGTGAAAGCTGTTCCTTCTTAGAATAATATCTGTCTACGCAAAGCGCCGTAATGCGTGTAAGCAGCAAGGCCTTCCGTTTCAGCGCGAACCCGCTTGGCGCCGCCGCCGCCGCAGCCGTGACATTGGCCTTTGGGCGGCGATAGCTGCGCGCTCGCCCGCTCCGCCCGCGCTTCTCCAGCTGCGCCGCGGCGCCGACGCGGCCGGCGGCAGCGCCAGGGCGACCGCAGGCGCGCGCGCGCGCGGAAGCAGCCCAGCGCACGGAAGCGCGCCGCTTCCCTCGCGCGTTGACACCGCGGCGGCGGCCTACTGGAAGACTTCTCTAGGTCCACAACCCGCGCCGCCCCGCCGCCCCGGCTCCCGGAGACTTGTTCTGCCGCGCGTTCGTCTGGCGCTGCGCCCCCGCCGCCACGAGCTGCTTCAGAGGAACTGTTCTCCCTCTCTGCGCAAGTCTCGGTATCAGCTCCCATTCCACGCCTTTGTCGAAGACTGCCCCAACCCTATGCCCCTTCGCCGTTTCGCACGTACCTGCGTCATCATCACCTCTCCTCAAGCCATCCCGCGCACTATCGTCTTTAGCCCACCCTCTCCGTGTCTCCTCCTTCGCCTCCCCACTCGCCAGGCCCGCCCATCTCTTCGCCACTCCCCTATCTTCGCCAAAGCGCCCAACCTCACCAATACCCCCCTCTCGCCATCTCACCCCTCCATCTACCCCCTCAGCCAATCCGTCACCTCTCGCCCTGCAGCCGCTCTCTTACCCACCCACCACTCACTCACCCCTCCTGCCTCCTCCGAAGCTTTACCCCACGCCCCTCGCTCCACATTGTGATTTAAACATAACATCCGCCAAACACAGCATCACTATGGGAGCAATTATGTTTGGTTTTGTAGTAAGATTTTCTATGCAATGTAGATTAGATCATTTTTGTTCAATTCTAACTAACATTTGAGGCGTTTGCTATTAAAACTAGCTCATTTCATTTGTGTAGGAATGTTTTGTACAATATGAAAGACAATGATGTCGAACAAGAAAGAATAACAAAATAGCAAAATTTATCTCTCACGCTAAAAACGTTTAAACTTATTGTAAGCCTGACTTGTTTGTATCATTCTATTTCTCTGATAGTAAACCAAATAAATGCTGCATAGTCAAAATACGTCTAAAACCTTTACGTAAAATTTAATTAAAATCAAACAATCAATATAGGTTTTCTCCAACTCTGTTCGCGGAATATTAAGTTTGGGGAAGGAGATAGTAAATGCGGCCGAAATTTTCAAGTTTAGTTTCGTGCAAACTCTGTGCATTTTATTTTCCTTGTCGAGCAGCTTCAGTTTCGCACCGAGTGCCAGTGGATGCAGTTGACGAGTGGTCGTTGTACGATCACCAGCGCGAAATTTTGTGTTCCGTATTTGTGTCCGTTAAACTTCCAACAAGCAAGCTCAATGTGGGTCTTCTCAGACTTGGCAATGTATACGTGTTACTAGAACTATTTCTATATAAGAGATAATTTATCTAATTAATATTGTAGTTCCAGAAGAATATTCTCGTGAGAAGTCGAGTTCATCGAAGGGTGAGTTATCCAAAATAAATTTCATTTTTGCGTGTAAACAAATAATAGTGTTTCTTCGTTTGAATTCCTCAATTATTCTCAACAATCCATGGACATCTTATTGATCTCATCACGCAAGACATTTTTATTTTATCTAAGAAAACCATTTACGCTTTAGAGACTTCGGCAATCGCAAAATTATTCGTAGAAGTAACTTATTAGCGAGTTTTAAAATGCATGTATTTAATTACGTGCTGTGTATGTATGTCATAAGATCGAATTTTGGAGGAGAGTATTTGTCAAGTACGTGTTTTATTCATAATTGTGCTTGTATGAAGGAGGATTTCAACCATTTTTAAAACGTCCGAACTGTTAGGAGAAGCGAAAAATTACGACACGCCCACATCGTGCTTTCTTTTGTTAGATTTCGATCGCACTTGGGTGCAATTGCGCACGCAGCTCGAGAATTTCCGCAACGCGTTTCCTTCAGCACCGCAGGAACGCGTTGAATAACACGTCGTGCTAGCGGTTCTGGCAAGTGTCTTCTCTAGCAAAAAAAAAATATATAAATGAACGTGTGCAATCGTGAGTCTTACCTTGAAGACTGAGTACTACATGTGCAATTCCGCGCACTCCACGGCCGTACTTTGCAATTGTGCCTCCTTGTGGAAAGGAGGAATTCGTGTAACAGCGCATGACTTGTCACGTGACGGAAGCGGCCGGAGTGGGGAAGGAAGCGTACGTTTTCGCAGCGCATTTGCCCCAGCTCATAAAATTTACTCTTCCGGGCAAACTTTGTGTATCATTAGCACACTGTACTTTTGGTATCTACAAAGCGGGCTGCCCGAGAGCAGAAAGGAAGTGGGTGAAGCACAGAACAGTTTATGCTTATCAAACCGCGCTCGCACGAGCTACTAGGCCGGCTGAGAAATCCGGCGCTCCTAGGAGCACTAGTACTACTCGCGTAAGTTTTCTTGATACTTGCGCCCTAGTCCTCATCCAGCGCTTAATATCACGGCACGTTGAGACACTTAGGTTTCGCTCGGAACGGCACGTACCAATTTACAATGCTGTCAACAACCACCTCGTACTATCAAAACAATCGTAGCATTTCTCGTGGCATGCTGGTGCGAATTAAGTTCATGCCCACGTACGCCCTTTTCAGCAGTGACGTCAAATCCCTCCTCTCAACCTCCTCTCCATAGCACCCCTCGCTATGGAATATCAAGAAAACTTGGCGTATTGTACTTCCCTCTGATTTCCTCAAGTTTCCCCTCCAAATCATGGAAGGGGCCTACACGCAGAAGCTGGTGGGGAATAATGGCTTTATAGGAAAATATGTTTGCCAAATTTATTGTATAAATAAATGGACTTTTGTATGATGTGTGTTTTCTGTAGTATTTATTATCATTTCATGTTAATTTCTTTTTAAATCCTCCCTCGAATAAACATGTTTGTGAACAGTTAAGAATACGTTTAAATGGCGAATTCTTGGTTTGTTTTCGTTGAGTGTTGGGTTTTATTAAACCATTCAGTTATTAGTTACTTATCGCAATAATGTGAAGTAAATTAACAAGTTTCCATAAATTAATTCCAGCTCTTTTTTTATAGACAGGAATCTTAGTCTATTAAACTTTCTAACCAACACGTTAATGTAATTATTACACTCTTACGTAAAGATGATGGAATCAAGATGCTTCAGATTCGAAATGTTTAATTTTACTCTCAATTCACAATTGAAATCTAACTGACATATTATTTCATTTCAATGAAAAATGTATTTGCTTTAGTGAAGGAAATTGAAATTAATATAGCTACATTTGGGGAAATAACTGCCAACTGACTTCTCCAAAGTCATGAGCTAGGTGTCCAATGACAGACCACCATCCCGAAGTACGTACTTTGTAAAACTCTTACTTTTGCATCTAGCGGCTGTTGCTCTAGACTCAAAGACTAGGAATACTATTTATTTATTTTATTTAATAGGTAATTATTACAAACAAATTAGCTTGCTTGATCCTATGTGGCTAGGCCGAAGGCCTTTAAGCCACTACAATACCTACATCTTTTCGCGTTCTAATCTTTCGAATTCTGGTATTCACCCCAAATGGTCTCTCCATCGCATCAAAGCCGCGGAAAAGAGACAATAAGGTACGGCACAGGAAAAAAACCCTGAAGGGGGAAAAACCTGCCGTCAGAAGCAGAGTACATACTAATCTATCCGACGTTTATTTTAACTATTTATTTTCTGGCGCGGGCGTCCCGCCGTCTCCTTCCAGTGCTTGGCCTCCTCAGCACCTGAAATCAAACAGCGCCACAGAAGATCGTCCGCAAAACTAGTAAGCTAGTCGCCACGAAAACTAGTAAGCTTGTAAGCGCCTTGTCCGCGACCTTGACATGCGTGATGTAGTCTGTTCTTCAATTTTGCCCATTCGCGGCCACAACAAAACGACGCATCGTGTGAATGCGCCATTTTCCTCATCGTGCATTCTAGAGGGATTCGAGATAAAGACAACTACAAAGAACACTCTATGACGAGACATTTGAACAGAACTGGGGAATGGGATCTGTAATAGATAATGCACCTCTACATAGGCGCCGATTTGAATATTATTTCATACTGTATTTTTCTATAAGCAAACGTAAGGAGGCCATAAATAAATTTTGTGAAAAACTGTTTGTCTGCTGATGACAACTCGCCGTTTCTGATGCCGTATTGCATTTCGTAACTGTTATTTTGTACGGAAGGTTAAACTGTGATAACTTATCAACGAATAATAACTTATCACATTGTTGGAGCTTATTTGAATATGTAAAGTACGCTTATGTAAAGTACTAGTAGTTCTTACTAGTACGTGCGCCTTATGAATGAGTATAATGGTTCATTAGGATTTTTGAAGTTGATGCGATTTGGTTGAGGTTCATATCACGCTAGAGTTTTCCTGTCTCTCTGACTATTGAGTTTCACCCCCTCGAACTAACGAATAAGCAAACTAGAAACTGTAATGTATGTAAAATAAGTTAATAATCAATTTTAAAATCTCAAAGATTTATTTTATTTTGAGCATGAGATTGCTGCATGTCTTTAACACATTAATATTACTGGTGGTGCGACCCAGTGTTATGATTAGGGGTGGGATTTGTCATTTTTTCACTTTGGAACGATGCCGTTTAGTATAGATATTAATTTTATGTTGTGACAAAAGGAAATAGCCCATTTTATAGGTATTTTTTCTTTGTTTGCATTTGTCTTAGATTTTGACATAACAGTTCATTATTAACTTTTTCCCGTCATACTAATTTTCGCTGATTTAATCGATTTTAATATAATTTTAGTGGTACTTCTTTCAAGTAATATTTTCGAGATAAAACAAATGTTCTCCTCAGAATTCATGACTAACATATTTGATTTCTTTGCTCAGAAATTGTAATGTCAGTCGTGAGTATGCAATCTAAGGTTTCTGGAACGCATATCGACGCCATTGTCGATTCCGTGATTTCGGGATATCAGAAGGCAGAGATTTCTTGGAAAGAACACTCCAAACGTAAAACTTGAAGTGAAACATGAATCTAAGTTCACGTGAAGGAATAGAAGATATGTAATATATTAATAAATAAATTGTATTCTGAATTTAAAAACTCCTCAAAGTAAATACTTTTTTTCCTCTTTCACTCTTCGATTACATCAGTAATATATCCAACAGCTTGAGTTGTTCATCCGAACTGGTTTTGATCAGTTTTTAACGTAATTTTCTTTACTTTTAGGAACTTTTACAAACATTTTAAGAGTATTATATTGATCATTTTTGGCGATACTTTAGGTCATCAAAATCCGCCCCTTCGTAATCATGCTTAGTGTCTTACGAAGTTAGTTGCTGCCCTTGTCCCCCATTGTTACCGCTGGCCTTGCACTTTGCGTCTTCAGTGGTATCGGACGTTACACCCACGTGTTGGGGTTCCAATCCGATAGAAGCCGTGGATTTTTTAGGCCGAAAAAATCCTTCGTACACCTCCTTCGGAGGGGAAGTAAAGCCGCCTGACCATGTTGTAGATTTACTGCATGTACAAGATCTTCAAGCCTCTCAGCCAACGACGCGGCGTCTCCCGGATAGCCAAGAATTTATGGATTCGAGCCGCGGAAGCTTACGTGTGCACAAGATCTTCAAGCCTAAAAGAAGCATCTGAGCTTAATCTAAATCGCTAGTTTCGTTGTCCGAGTAATACCTTCTTTCTCCGGTTGATGGTGCGTAGCGAAATTTGGGTGGTCAGACGGAAGAGCAGGCCTAGTGTCCTGAGTCTCGCCACGTAAAATAGGGCATCAATAAATCGAATTGAGAACGAAAAGACTATCAGTAAAAATGACAGGAATTATTGTTTAGTTAACAGACATTTAATCAGTGATCACTCTGAACTTTTTTGAATGGAATGGAATTGAATTGAATTGAGATAGAAACGTCTAGCAATAAAAAAACTTAAAATTATGACTGGAATCATTGTTTAGTTGAGTAATTGATATCTAATCCAGTGATCACTGTGAACGTATTCAATAGAAGTGAACTGAATTGAGATCGTAATATGTATCAATTAAAAATGACTGGATTCGTTATTTAGTTACTTGATTTCTATTTAATCCAGTGATCACCCTGAATTAATTGAATTGCATTGCATTGCATTGCATTGAATTGAATTGCATTGAATTGAATTGCATTGAATTGCATTGAATTGCATTGCATTGCATTGCATTGCTTTGAATTGCATTGCATTGCATTGCATTGCATTGAATTGCTTTGAATTGCATTGCTTTGAATTGCATTGCTTTGAATTGCATTGCTTTGAATTGCATTGCTTTGAATTGTATTGAATTGAATTGAATTGAATTGAATTGAATTGAATTGAAGTGAAGTGAAGTGAAAAGCCCGCGCCCCTCCTCTTCGCCGCCGCCGCCGGCTGCTTCGTGGTCGCGGGCGCTCGCGCCGGGCAGTGCCATCCGCTGCCCAGTAATGCCGCCCAGCCGCATTCCCCGACCGCCCACGCCGCCACGCCCGCCTCCACGCCCCGCCCGACCCCGGCGCCCTGCGCGGCCGCGAGTTGTACCTTTCGACAACGGTGCTAAACACGGCAAAGCGCTCAGGCGGCAGAACTGACGCCACTGCAGGCCTCTGACCGCATGCCAGGTCTCCGGTCCCGGCGCGTAGACATTTTCAACACGGCTAGATACGCTCGAGGCGCCGCGCATTCCAGTGAACGGCGAGGCACCGGGCCTACCTTCGCGACCAACATCACACATGAGAGCGTAGGCCTCCGCGGGCACGGAGTCAGATTTACTAGCTGTCCGCGGTGACGCCGCGTCCATTGCGACACGCTATGCGACCGTTTCGAGTCGCCATTTTCATGCCACCTTCCCTCGGCATTACCACCTGAGGACACCGGTCGCAGAATGGAGTACCGAAAACTGCGCCCCTTCGCCATTGAGCGTAGCGGCGTCACCGGACGCTAGTAAATACTAACGCACACACGGACATCACCACTTAACCACAGATCCCTGCACCAAATTTCGCAATCGCTTTTACGCACAATAGAGTGAGATCAATTTCGCGCAGACATTGGTATGACAAGAATTACCATTCTACACAATACTCTGAGTTTTTAGGTATAACGGTGAATTGAGGTCATATATCTTAACGACTTGCTGCTATATTATTTAATTTTTTATTGAATATAAATTATCGATTTTAATTAAATCAGCATTCATTGTAAAGGCACTAACACCTTTTACTCGAGAGAGAACGAGTATCGTTTTTTCATAATAAATAGTAGTAGTATATTTTTAGAAACCAAATACTTCTAAATAGTACATTTTCCATAATTAATCATTCTTTAATATTAACAGTATTTGTATTCAATTTATATCATCATATAAATTAGTCATTAGTCCCCATCATTATATCGCAATTATGTATATTCGTTACGTTCACAAAATTATAGTACAAAAATTGAAAGCAGTTATATTAGTCAGACGATTTCATATCATGATAATTGAGGATGAGCAATGACTGTAGTGCATTGAAACAGCTTCCCGACGCAAAACTATTTAAATAATATTTCTTTTCTATATTACGTTTACCCTGATCTCACCGATCCACGGAAGATACAGAAATACCCCTCACTCGAACCAAAAATAGCGCTATCACAGGTATGTGAATAATGACCTTTGCGAATTGACGCACCACACGGCAAAATGACTAATATGAATGATACATGGAATACCAAACACCGCAACACCCTACAAACTATACGCCCGCCGCCCTATTCTCGCCACGCGCGCTCCCACGACTCCAGCGGCCTTCACAGTGTTCGCGTTTCCGACCCCAACCCCCCACCCTCCTGCCATTCGTCTCTTTAATCTCTTCGCCCCCGGCGCCCTTTGCGGGCCTGTGTTTGAGTTCCTCCACGGCAGGGTATTTGTGTGTCGGGACGTGCGCGCTACGGGGGGGGGGGCGGGCAGGGCACGCGACGGGGTGCTGAGGAGAACGTCGCCTAAAAACATTCCTTCTCCTCGCTACTCTGCTCGATAAACATTTTCCCTATTAATTTTCCCTACTAATAGTTCAATGGATGGCTGAAGGCGGTTTTGCAGATCGATTTTTCTAGCGGCGATGGCTGTAAAACGTAGCTTATCGACTGTCTATACCAAGTTGGGGGTTCAAACCGATCGCAAGCCGTGGACTTTTTAAGGCGTAAAAATCCTTCGTAAAACGCTTTCTTACGAGGAGTACAAGCCGGCATGCCCCATGTATAGATTTACTTGCATGTCTAAAAGATCTCTAGCCTAAGAAGTGACGTAGCCTCTGAGCTAAATCAAATCAATCCTGTTCCTCGCCCATAGATAATACTCTTGGATGAAAGGAGATAGCGAAATTTGCGTGCGTCAGACCGGAAGAGCGGCATTATAGCCCCAGTCTCGCCACGTAACATAAGGCATTAATTCAACATATCATAGCAGTTAATTCAACGAGCAACCGCTCTTCGGGATCCCGACAAATGTGGGACGTGTTCTTGGCTATTTTCGGCGAGTGGACTCGACCCTTACTACTTAAGAGTGTCCGTCGTTACGACGAGAGACGAACGTTCGCCGAACAGGGGTTTGGGTGAGCAGACCTCCCCGCTGGCTCGGCGAAAGCCGAATGTGTGGAACCCGCCTCGATATATATTTCGGTTGCAAACGACTTCGGCTGAAACCATTTCTGCTCGGAAACACATTTCGGACCTGGAAACCATTTCGCTGGAAACCATTGCTCGCTGAGAACCACCATTTCGGCTGGAAACCAATTTTCTCTGGAAACCATTTCTAAACTCGGCTGGAAACCTTTCGGCTGGAAACCAATTTCGTGCTGGAAACCATTTCTGCTGGAAACCATTTCGCTGGAAACCATTTCTGCTGGAAACCAATTTCTGCTGGAAACCATCTTCCTGCCATTTGCGGAAACCATTTCTCTGGGAAACCAATTTCGGCTGAACCATTTCGGCTGAACCATTTTCGCTGGAAACCATTTTCTCGGAAACCACTCCTTCTGCTGGAAACCATTTCTGCTGGAAAACCATCTTCGGCTGGAAACCATTTCGGCTGGAAACCATTTGGCTGGAACCTTTCGGCTGGAAACCATTTCGGCTGGAAACCATTTCTGCTGAGAAACCATTTCTGCTGGAACATTTCTGACTGGAAACCATTTCTGCCTGGAACAATTTCTGCTGGAAAACCATTTCTGCCTGGAAAACATTTCGCTGGAAACATTTGCGGCAATCGGCTGGAAAATCCATTTCGTGCTGGAAACCATTTCTGCTGGAAACCATTTCTGCTGGAAACCATTTCTGCTGGAAACCATTCTTAACCCTTCGCTGTCATTGGTGTAAACCATTTCGTGCTGGGAAACATTCCTAAACATTTCGGCTGTAAACCATTTCGGCGTAAACCATTTCGGCTGGAAAACCATTTCGGCTGGAAACCATTTCGGCTGGAAACCATTTCGGCTGGAAACCATTTCGGCTGGAAACCAGTCATTACAGCATTTTCCCAATCATCATTTTCTCTCTTATCTTGCAACTATTGCCATTGTGCCGATGTTCCTTCACCCCTTCCCTCTCTGACTTGACCGCATTCCCCAAGGGGCCCATTTAGATTAGATTAGATTAGATTTATTTAGTCAAAAAAGGTACAAACTGTATGTGGCGCGTGGGGGAGAAGATACTCTGCTCACATTTTTTGGAGTTGCAGAATCCCTTCACATCATTTTAACTGTAAGTAGTTGAAAGCCGAGTAAAAGTTATATTTAATAAATAAAATAAAATAAAATTTAAAGAGCGTGGAATTAGCAACATTTAAAAAACTAGACATTTTCATTCCCGAGTTATAGAAAACTTATTTGAATTGGTAAACGCACTGCAGTACAATATTTTTAGATTGCTAGCAAAATAGTAACTCACTCTTTCCTCTACTCCTACCACTACAAGCAGAAAAAGTATTTAACAAAACGTGCGGACAATGAAGCTACATTTACGTTCAGAAGCAAAACAAGGGGCCATCTCAGCATTTGCTCAATGGATCACGGAAACTTGACAAAAACCTGATCGAGATGGGGATCATTGACCCCTTAGCTTAAGTACATTATTTGTTACAATCATAAGTTGTTTAAAATAAATATACAATACAAATGTAAAGTAATTCATTATATATCACTGGTTTGTTAAAATTAACATTATTTTTTTGATGATCAGTATAGGGTCTAATTGTAAAGAAACAGTTATGCGGCAGAAAAGAGTCTTCTTTTAACTTAATTTTTTGTAACTACTTGAATTGTTTTATGTCATCTGGCAATGCGTTTGTCATGTTTATGTGGCATCATGGCATGTTTTCTTCAGGATTCCTGAGTGTTTCCCTGTACTATTTTACCCGTACCATATTACCCGACAGGGCTAAAACGAACGCCAATGTCTTTAACATCTCCGGTAAAACGAACCCCATCACCTTTCAATTTCCAATGAGGTACGGATTCGTGGTTTGTCACAGTCATGAAAGATAGCGTGACCGTCGCCTCCCAGAGTGCGGTCCGCTGCTGGAGGATAGCTCAGTAGGGCGCCCCAAGTGGTGTACTCGAGCGGGGAGATTATTATCTGCGGGCAAACGGAGTGACCCGTTGCTTGTCGAGTCAGCCCCACATTGGGGAAAAGAAATGTTCGTGCGCGATTGGCTCTAGTCTAGTGACAGTGACACGCCGGCAGACTGCCCTCAATTGAACAGCCCTGCTCTACAGATCTCTGAAGGGTCACGCCCTCACCCCAACCAACGCGCAGCCACTCTTGCAACCTCGCCTGCTAGGATGTCTACTGTGGCTGAAAATGGCTTCACAAATCCGACGAGTAGCGATCAAATGATCGCTGAATTTCGATTAGGTGAGGTCATCGGCGAATGTTCGCATGTTGCATAGCGGGTTCCACGCATTCGGCATTCGCCGAGTAGCGAGCTAGTGCTCGCCCAATCACGAGCAGCTGATGTGCTCGGCGAATGCTTGGTTCCTTTGGTGGGCCCAAACGACCGACACGCGGTAGTAGTGTGAGCACCAAACGTTCGTCGCCCTTCCAATAACAAGCAACTCGTTCACACTACTCGGGATTCGGCGAGCGGTTGCTCACTACTAGTTGAATACCGAATGTGTGGAACCACCTTTAGAAACTGCGGGTGGAAGCGAGCTCCGAATGTTTGGCGTCCGGCAAATAGCAAGCCACCCATCCCCACCTCTCCGAATTCGGCAAGCTACTCGCCGAATGCTGTTTGTGTGGAGCTTTCTTCACTCATACCAGCGGTATGTACCTGAGCTGAGAACATGACGCGGTAAAACAGGGTGGGCAAAACTGTAAGTTGTTTGCATCTTCGGTTTGCAAGTTCGTTTCATACTTTCATTTTTTCATCATTTTCATTTTTTCGTCAGTACAGAAAAGTGGCTGACCAGACTGGATGTAATTTTTACGTAAAAAGACACTTGCTTCATTTTTCGGGACAGGTTTCATCCAGTTTGACTACCACGCTCGAGGCGACACATTGTAGATCTTTATCTGGTTTGCTACACGTTCTTGTGTATCGTCTGCCATCAGTCCTAATATAACCTAATGTACTTTAATACCATCGAGGCTACGCACTATTGTTCTTCAGCGCTTATTTCGGCGTCTAGAGGAGATAGTTTCATCATGATTACGTGCAGAAATTGAAATGAAATAAAACGTTCGTTCTTTCATCCAGTTTCGATACCTCAATAGTGGAAGCGTAGACAGTTTTCCATTTATATGCAGTTCAGAAAAACGATGAAAACAATGACCGCGTAAACGAGATTAAAATAGGACATGCAAACAAAGACGGGTAAAACTGAGTGTGTATGTGTCCCTTAATATTATGTAATTCATTTACACATGTTGCAAGTGGAATATTGAAAGTAAATGGACCACGTCTCTCCCCCCCCCCCGCCGATCGCACCCTGGATCCGCCCTTACCTTCACTGCAGCATTCCTTCTACCCTCCTCCCTTTCCGTGCCTTCTTCGACGCGCATTGTGTCTGTCTACCCCGTTCCCCCTCCCTCTAAACCGCGCCGTCTCCCTCCGCAGCCTCCACGGGACAGGTTTTTGTGCGGCGGGCACGTGCGGCGCGGACGGGGAGCAGGGTGGGGGAGGGGTAAGGTGGAAGGGGCAGTGTGTGGAGGGAGGACGGGACGCATGCAGACGCCCATTCACGGCAGACCTTTCTGTGCGTGCGTGCTTGCGGTGGAATTGCATTGTACTCACCGGCGTGGCAGCGCACGCGCTTACGCGACACGCGGAGAGTTAAGGGGGATTCACAATTAAACATAACATGGACGTTACGAGATGAACAAGCACTTTTAACATAAACATTGAGATGACATTGGAAAAGACCGCGAACTATTTATTATTTACGCGTTGTGGGTTAGCGTTTTTCGAATTACTGAAGTCATTCGTGACACAAATCATTCATGAGTGATCAAATCAGTATGTGATAGTTCTCGATAATATTGGTAATGTAAATTAGGATTCAATAATATTGGAATGAGTTGTAGGAATAGTAATTTGACAAGGAGAACAACACCGAACACTCTGCCCAGAATCTCCTTTATCCCACACAACTTCCACATGGGTGGACCGGAATCAAACCCGAATCCCAGCAATAGATTGATTGATTGATTGGTATTGATTTCGAGCGCGTCTATAACTAAGGTCATTAATCTCGTAGTAGTCGAGTTTTTTGTTCGGGCAGTGTCAGTGATCGTCCCCAGCTGGTTAGTGTAATCCGGCAGTTAGTGTAATAGGACAGATCGCGGACATTCCATGGCCCATTCGTTAGTGTACTGCTCCGACATTCACCTGGTATTGATCGGAGAAACCACGAAAAACTACCGATCAGAGCTGCCGGCCGCTAGACTTCTGCTCCATGCTCCGACTGAATTCGTCCTAGCTGACAAGCTACTATGGAAAACCCTGCCTCCGTCGGTCATAGTCATACTCGAACATAGGACCTTCCGATTTGCAGGGACTGCAGTGACATTAGTTGATGCTCGGAGACATCTCTCCTGGTGCCAGTAATGGAATGGTGCCATAGCAATTACGTAATTACTCGCCTCAAAATATTGTATACATTCAAAAGATATTGAGTAAAATAGACGAGATCATTCAAAGAGGATTATTTCCCTTTTGTGATTTTGGTCATTTTGTATTCTTGGTGGTGATTTTGGCCATCGCTGTATTCTTCCTGGGTAATTATCACTTTTTCTTCGCCGCTAAATGGCTGGTGAATGTATCAGTAAACATAGAGGTATTACATGTGATATTTGTTTTGTACACCAAGCGCGCGACAAATGATTCTATATGAAACGTTTCATGACAGATGGCAATTAATGCGTGTCTATGGTTATGAAAACTTACGCATTAACAAATTATATTGTTTCTGGCGAAAAAAAAACCTGGGAGATCTTTGGCCATGGTGCGGTTCACGATTCTGTATTGCCCTGATATCACGTGATCGAGAACGTTTGGATCTTGCGAAGTTCCGCTCTGATGTCTTACATTTACCGCCACCTTTTGTCTATGTTCGTCATGCTGAATGTTTCCGTCGAATAACATTACAGCAAGCTTTTCAGTTTACGTTACGTCCACATTGTGAATGAACCCCGATGGCCCGAACGTGCAGGTCGAGGAAGCACGGGCGGATGAGGAGGAGAGAGGCGTTGGAGTGTGTGCGGAGAGCCCGAGTTCGTTATGCGTGCGCGGCACGTAGGTAAACAAGGCTATTGTTAGACAGAGAGAGGAAAAACCACGGCCCGCTCTGTACGACATTTCTGGACGGCGTGTCGATGGTGAGCTTTTATTAGCACAGCGGCGCACGTACTAACTTTACTTTAAGCCTTTGGTTGTCTAGGAAAAATAAGTTTTCAAGTTGCCGAGACAATATCTAGGTCATCGTAGGGTTGTGGGCTCGATTTCTGCATTGTATTCAATGTTGGTGATTCGTGAACAATGCGCGACACCGAAGCGATGAAGTTTAAAAACACATTCAATATAATTTGAAATACTATCGCACCTCCAATAAAATAGTTACACAAGTGCGAATTTCTGATTTCTCAGAAATTGAAAATTTTAAGTTTCGTAGTTCTGTAATACTAGTTATAGATTGTACAAAATATTCACCTTCTAGCTGACAGTGATTAAACTAATTCAAAATCAACTTCAGAATAGTGGCAGTACCTCTTGGTAACCTCTTATCAGCTTTTAGCTGAAAAATGACGATTTCGCCCTTGTGTCACTTTTCTTTTAGAGGTGCGAAATATTTTGTATAATATTGAAGTTGGTTAACCTCTGAAGTTGGTTAACGTCTGGATAGAGATTGTACTATTATAAATACTATTGAATTAAACAACTTATTACTAAAATTTAGAAAACTTTAAGAAACTTCTCAATTACTAACACAATTTTTTTTACACATTACTTTCCATATTATGCATGGAGTATTTATGCCAAATAATAGGTAACGTGTAATTCGAAATGAAGTGAAATGTACGTTTTAATTTTATTCTGCTTAATTCATTCGTTTTTAATTTAATGAAATCGAACAACGCGTCTGGTTGTGACTGCGTAATGAACAAATTTACAGGCAGTCCAAATGCCGAACGGTCGAAATAAAATCAAATCTGTCTGCGCTCGGAACATTTCTTGCCTCGCGCTGCGTGTACCGAAGAAGGAGTCTGCGCGCTGTGTATTGTCGCTGCTGGCGGCGGGCGCGAGGGGACCTTGTGACCTACCGAGGCCAAATCAAAAGGCTTGACCACTGATGTCAAGGTTGCTCACCGGTGCCAGTTGCAAACGGCGAGCTCACCGCGGTGCGACTAGTGCCACGAAAGGGAACCGTCAGTAGTATGGCCCCTCTATTTTCCTACTGTGGAAACCAGCAGAAACATGTCCTGTCCAAACATACTGGAACGTATTCGTCAAAGAACATTCGTAATGAAATATTTTGCTTCATATTGGAAGAAGATTTAACGAAGTCAAAATATAAGTTGGCAGAACTAAAAACATTGGTTTTGGATTATGAATACATCCTCTGTCGAGGGTTTTGCGTAATATTCAGAGTGCGTGCGATGCACGTTTGCATCGCACAAGGGGGCAGTGGTGGGGATGCGGCGTGGGCGGCAGTGGTTGTCAGACTAGGGACGGCAGCGGAGGGGCGAGGGCCGGCGCTGTGGAGGCCGAGGAGGGACAGAGAGGCAGAGGTGGGGGTGACGGCCCTGGTCATCCAGACAGACGGCGAGACACAAAGCAGAAAAACCTAAGTGGAAGGGATGGCGGCTAGCAAGGGAAAGAGTGCAGAAGCAACGGAAATGGAAGTATTAGTTCTAACATGAATTTTCGTTGTTGTGAAAGTAGTGTATAAATATAATAAACTAGTGGTGCTAAAACAGCACATACTTTCTACTCAAATTTTGGAAAAATTGTACATGGCCTTATTTCAAAATCTATCTTCAAGAAACGGATTTTGTTGAGGGAAAAATATCTATCTTAAATATTTTATTTGTAGAAAAAGAAAATGTGAACTTTTACAGTATTCGTAAAATCACGGTTTCCAACAAACATGAGACCTGCACAATTTTCTAAAGCGTCTTTTACACTATTCAACAACAAAATTTAATAAAAAACAATGGAGCTTTTTTTTTATTTGAAAATTTTGAATATATCCCAAGGGTTTTATGTAAAGTACCTCTAAAATTAAAATATTGGTTTCAAATTCAAGAGGCCAGGTCTTCAGAAAGATCGATTGGGGAATATCAGTTTTGGAGAAAATAGGCGGAACTGTTTAGCCACTAACGCGGACGGTCGGAAGGTCGGACGGACGTTTTGCCGTCATTCGATTTTTCCGTATCAAGAACGCACAAAACATGGATTCTGACTAGACCACGTGCTAGAGGATTGTATTTTAATTTAGCAACTGGATATATCCACTTTTTTGTTCCCTGAGTTTTTCTGCCAAAATTCGCCGTCTTTGTCGCGCAGCGTTATATAACTGTATCTATACTCCGCAGCAAGAAAGTAAAAATGGCTAATGCATTTATCGTCGGCGACAAGAGAGTGTCAGATACAAAAACCGGCCATTTTGTGGTAGAAAGGTGTATCAAGTGAGCCATGTTAATTTTCTGATATTTTCCTAAGAAAAGTATTTTATAAACACATTTCTTTACTTAACTAGACTAATAGACTAGTAGAAAATGACACATTTTTGACATTTCAGTTTTGTTATACAGTTTGTTTTGTTGAAACATTTTCTTATAGCCATGAAATCATAACTACACATGAACTCAGTAAAACTTGCGATTCTCAAAAGAACAAAAGAAGGGTACAAGTGAAACAATTAGCCCGCCCATATTGCGAAGTAATCTTTCACGTCGCATCTTTAGCTTTTAATTTTTTTCATTTTGCATTCAATAACAACATATTAACCAAGTAAAAACATCCAGTTCGAAACATCGATGTTAAAAGTCATCTGACATAAATCGATGTTATGCGCATGGCTTTTTGTGTAAAAATACCGACGCTTCGAAAACACCGATTACGTCGCGCCCTACTGGCATTCACATGTCTCCGGCGGCGTGGGTCCTTTGTGTGGGGACGTAAGGGGGGAGCACGCGACGGCGGGGCGGTCCGGTTGCCGCGAACGCAGATGCAGACGATTTAAGGGGCAAACGGCGAATCGACAGGCGACATGAGGCGGCGACCTTCCTTCGCGAAGGCGAGGCCGTCTGGCCCTGCGGCCCTGGGGATCTCGGCCGCCGGCGCGGGGGCGCTCTTCTGCCCCACCTTTCGTTCTTAGTTTCCGCTTGGCATCGCTTTTCTTCTTTGTTTTGGATTCGCTCTCTTTTTCATATTTTCTTCTTCTTTTTTCATCTTTGCTTTATTTTTTCTTCTTCTTTTCATCTTTGCTTTATTTTTTCTTCTTCTTTTCATCTTTGCTTTATTTTTTATTCTTCTTTTCATCTTTGCTTTATTTTTTATTCTTCTTTTCATCTTTGCTTTATTTTTCAATCTTCTTTTCATCTTTGCTTTATTTTTTATTCTCTTCACCTTTCTTTTATCGTAGGTCCTACATAATTCATTGATTTGTGATTACGAGCGCGTCAGCTGCTAAGGTTATTAGTCCCGTAAGTTGCTCCCGTGCTGTTATGTGGCGAGGGGGCGGTGATCCCCCACCAGCGGAGCATCTCTACAATAGGTGGAAGCTCTAATCTTCCGGCTGATCTCTGGGCATGTGGGGTAATGCAGTGCACACGAGTGTGTAAGTAGGAGGTGTGAATAGGACAAGGAAGAGGAAGGAAACATCGCTCGTGGGAAACCCGGAAAACTACCGATCAGAGCAGACGGCCATTAGAATTCTTCTGCAGACAGCAGCTGACTCGCTTGTGTCCAAAATCCTGCCACCGACGGCACTCGAACACTAGGACCCCCCAATCAGAGGCACTGCAGTGACATAAATTGATACCTTGGGCCAACTACGCCGGTCCAAAATGATAGAAAAAACATAATCCTTGACATAATAAATTCGTTATTGTTTCGTTTTTATAACTACAGAACCGGCTTGGGCTTGGAGCGAGAAAGATCGCAGACACAAAGGCAGCGAGTTCGACTACCGGTAAGGGAGGGGGGGCAAAGATTTTTTCTTTCCATGCGTGTTGCGTGTGTGATTAGTCATATCCACTCGCACGCCATTCAATTGTCGTGTTCGTACTTAAGTTCTCAACATTTTCACCTTACGTCACCATTCCATCGTTCGTACTGTGGAAGGCACTGGCAAATCACCCAGGCGAGACGAGGGCATACACGCGTAATACGACCAAATGAAGCGAGGGTCTCCAAGCGCTGTGAGGGCCGCTCCCCGCTGCTTTTCTCAATGGCGGCGGCGCGGGGGCTGCGCATGCGCGGTTGGCGTAGCGCCACCCGGACGCGTCGCGCGCAGGAAGCGCTGGGAGGCGCAGCGACCGGTTCCCGAATGGCACTGGCGCTTCGCCGCGCGGCGGCCAGCGTGGAGGTGAACGAAACGGCTCGGCGAACCATTCACCTTTCGCACGAGGAGATGGCTTTGAGACGGTGCGACTGGCTGGGTCAGAATAACTCCTCCCGAAACGCAACCACCACACCCCCACCTCCCACTACAGCGACGCAGCCACGACAGCGACTGGCCCACTACGTCTGGCCCACTACAACGTCTGGCCCACTACAACGTCTGGCCCACTACAGCGACTGACCCACTACAGCGACTGACCCACTACAGCGACTGGCCCACTACAGCGACTGGCCCACTACAGCGACTGGCCCACAACAGCGACTGGCCCACAACAGCGACTGGCCCACAACAGCGACTGGCCTACAACAGCGACTGGCCTACAACAGCGACTGGCCCACTACACCGACTGGCCCACTACACCGACTGGCCCACTACACCGACTGGCCAACTATACTAACTACCACCTGCATATCCCTGCAGACTTTAGGCTTAAGGCTCTTTCTCCGCTAAAGTATTGCTGAGTAGCTGCCCACGTCCGGTTTCCAAATGCCATTCGCGACAATGCAGCGTTTTTATCGCGACGATGGGCAAAACGTCTGGTCGCAACCGTTAATCCTTCCCCCGAAACGGCAGAGAGGTCAGCAGCCGACAAAAACTCATCACCAACATTTAAACATTCAATAAAAGAATCCGCCTCGACAAACGATTCACATACAGTGTTGTTAAACGCGAATTACCTGGGTAATTGATATACAATGCCGTTATTTTTCACGGGCGACAATCGTCCTTTTTATGTGATTTAACCTTGGCTGACCGCTACGAGTCGAATCTGTGTCTTGGTGGCTAAAGTACAGCAGAACAGAAATTCCTCTCTGAAAGAGGTGGCAAAATGTTGGCCCAAACGGCTGCCACGCACCCACTGCAGCGGCGCACCCAGTGTCGCAGAAACAACTTATTTCGGTCAGCCACGATTCAAACAACACCGGCCGCGGAAACCTATCTGTGTGTATTTTAAGAGGGTAACAAACCGGATAGGTTGCGCAGGGCATCAATTGTCCACTGCAGTGCCTCTGATGGGGATGTCCTAAGATTCGAGTCCTGACGGTGGCTGGAATTCTGGCACTAGCTACATTGCTAGGTTGAGATCAGCCACTGTCTGGAGGAGATTTCTAGCGATCGATTGCTCTGAGCGGTAGCTTTTTGTGGTTTCTCCGAACAACGTCTGACGAAAGTTGGACCAATTTCGTAACAAACATGCCACAGACCGTGCGATTATCCCTTCCTCTTCCTTGTCCTACCCTCGCTCCCTTACTTAAACGCACTTACACTTACATGAAGTACATTTCTATCACACATGACGGGAGGTTAGGGCTTGACCTGGTTGGAGCGAGGACCTATTGATGGGAGATACCTGGCAAGGAAAACTCCCGCAAGTCGGCGAGGGTCGCCCAGTTAGCGGTTGAAAGTCACACGTCACGTCATGTCACGTCACGTCACGTCATGTGACGACATGTCACGTCACGTCATGTGACGACATGTCACGTCACGTGTCGTCATGTCACGTCACGCCATGTCACGTATCGTCTCGTACCGTCACGTCACGCGATGAAAACATGCACAACACAAACGAGACTAATGACCTTAGCAGTTGACGCGCCCGGAATCACCAATCAATCAATCAATCAATCAAACAATGAATTAAGGGTCTAAAACTGAATATCATGTTTGCGAATGTGGGAGTATACTCTAAAATACCAAAGAAAGATGTAAAATTTGCTAAAACACAAACAGGGAAAAAGGTACGTCCGGAACTGTCTTTTAAGGAGTAGCAGAATACGGCTGTCACAAGTAGTCTTTTTTTTGTCGATGCATGCTCGTTTGTCGGAACCCAAATGAATCACGACTCCTTCATTGAGTCTATGAAGAAGTTGATTTCGCTTTTTAGGTGCAACGTGCAAATAAACTGATTAGCTTATTCAGCCCAACAATTTTATAACAGTTCCTATCTCAACCTGAACCTGAGTAAGAGGAGCACGTGATCTTACGAACTACACTGCCGAGGAATACAATCTAGTTTTCGAATCTCCTATACATAATGGTATTAAAATCACATTCATATTCTGCAACACCTAGTTGTACTACTAGACACCATCAAGAAGATGCGTGGAATTCTCCAGGCTACCTTCTTTACTGCGAATGCCATAATTATCAACGCAAAAAAACATGTGATTTCAGATGGTTCATAGAAGTACATAGATATTACTAAAATGTTGTAGAAATTCTTCGATGCGTAATTAAAATATAAGCAATTAACCGAGATGTGGCAACTGAATTAAACGAATGGAGTAACTTGTAATTCGAGTAACATAAGAAGTTTAAGTACGAAAGCAACACGAATATGGTTCAGAAGTCTGATAATGACCAAAAAGGAACCAGGACGTGTTGCAGCCAAGGTCGCGTATATCTCCGGCGCTGGGAGCTTCAT
>BOPP01000283.1:106772-145225 GCA_017312745.1 Gryllus bimaculatus
GGGCTAAGCCCGTGCTGACCCTTTTGCATCCCATGGGCGTACAAGTCCTGGCAGCCTTCAAGATACTCGTACAAAACGACACCTGGATTTACTCCTTAAGCTTGCTTCTTAATCCGTATTTCCTTCTTACTTAGCACGACAAAACTGTGAAGGTTTTTACTAGAATTAAAATATTAAATACGTCCAATCGATACTAATACTATCAGCTTTGGAATTTAAAAAAAATATTTTATTGGCGTATGTTACATATTTACATTTATGAACTAAATAGTAAAAGTATTGCCTCGTGTATGGCTCATGAGAATCTAGCTTAACGCGATGTGATCCCAGGTTCGATTCCCGGTCGCGGCCAAAATAGTTGTAGTTTCCTTTAAATTTGTCTGAGCTTATGTAACTGCGGCGTTAGCCTACAAGTCCCTCTGCACTACAAGTCCCTCTCATCCCGAAGCCTGGGAATTAAACTAAGTTCACACGGGGCACACCGCTCGCAAATCGGCCAAGTCGAACAGTCGAGCCCCAAATTCCAAATACATACATGAAACTACTGCAACGTTTTAAAGCCATTTTAGGCCACTATCCGGAGGGGGGAGGTCCAGCAGGCGCTGACCCTCTCTGTGCTCGAACGTACGCACCCTAGGCTCGGCGCCCGTCGCGCGCGCGTGGCCCGCCCCATTGTTGAGAGTGCTCTCGCGGGGCCGTCGCGGGGCCGTCGCGGGGCCGTCGCGGGGCCGTCGCGGGGCCGTCGCGGACGACCGTCGGGGGGCCGTCGCGGACGACCGTCGGGGGGAACGACCTCGCGTCCTTACCGTGTTACCAAACGCGCGGCCGGTCGGTCATCGGCCTTCAAGTGGCGTGTCGTCCACCGGACCCTTAATGGACGCCCGCGCGCCGCCCTAAGTGTACTCGCGTTGTGCTGTTGCGTCGCGCCGCGCCGCGCTCTGGGCTATTTCCGGGAGCCCCCCCCCCCCCCTCAGCCGGCCGGCGACCAGGGAGGTGGCTTAACTGATGGCACTGCAGTGCCCCTGACCGGCAGGTCCTGGGCGCGCATCTCGACGGGAGCGGGAGTTTCGACTCCAGCCAGAGAGCTAGGTCGAATTCAGACGCTGTCTAGAGGAGAATTTTAGCGGCCGGCTACTCCGGTCGGTAGTTGTCCGTGGTTACTCCGATCAATACCAGGCGAATGCCAGAGACTAACAAATGGGGCCACGAACTTTCCTTTCCATTTCTTGTTATATCCTACCCCGTGCACCCACCTACACTTACATGAACTGCACTACCACGTACACTGGAACTCCTGTCTGGAGCATAGAGCTTGTCCAGACTGGGGCGGTGCCCCGCTGGTAGGAGATACCAGGTTGGGGAATACCTCGGTATCTGACAGAACGTCGGTGCCGGATCTCACCATTTACTTGAAAAAATCACCGCAACCTCTCGTGAAAATACTTGCACTACACTTAAAGGACAGAAAAGAACAAACGAGTAGCTACTTAGCAGTTGACGCGTCCAGAATTAGTAATTAATCACTCAATCAGTCAATCCAGCAGGTGTTCTGTGTACGTCGATGCGGAAGGAAGTGCGAGTGTTTGTTCTGATGAAGTCTCTAAATGGCGCGTTGCTACCCTTGGAGAATATCACAAAATTTTTGGGATGTGTCTGTAGCCAAAAACGCAGCCAAAAGCTAGATGAAAGGGCAACTTCATTTCTGGGCTCCCTTTCCCATTAAACGTTTATTATTAAATTAATAATTTTATTAGAAATTTAGAAAAAATACCGCAGGGGGTGGGTATTATATCTTTATTGAAACAATAAATTCAATTGATTTTATGTTGAACCTTTTTCAGTGTTGCCAGACGGTTAGGAGAGGCTCTTCCCCAAATGTCGCGTATTATTTCTCCAAATTGTGAATTAAAAAATGAAAAATTAAGGAAATAAAACCTTTTATTACGTAAGGCAAGGGACCCCAATTTTGAGGAAGGGCCACGGCTGCCGTTGCGCACGTTGAGTCTTAATCTTCCGTCTTCTGGTTGTCCCGTATCCACTAACTCTCATTCCTTCATTGCTTCATCTTCGTTCTTAACATTTCATCATAATAATTAATCCATGAAATCACTAATCCACCAGATATGTAAATGTGTTTAATTACGAATGAAATTTTTGTATCAGAAATACTCGAACGCTGTAAATAACTGCGCCGCTACTATTGTCAAAGTTATCGATAAAAAATGTAATATACGTTTAGAACAAAAGTTTTGAAAGTTGGATTTGAAGTTCTCTAAATTACTTCGTTCTTTGATGGACACAATTGCAATTCTCAAAATTCTGGAATGTATCCGTAATCGGATTCTCGTACAACTTTGAAATTTCGAAATTGCAAACTTCCAATTTTAATCCGACAGTGCCATTACTTAACGCAAGCTATAATTATAATCTTTTAAACAATTTCATACCGTTTTTTGAAATCTTATTGGGGTGGGAGTAATATTGAGTTAAATTATGGGTATTGTGTTACGTTTTACAAACTTTGGTGTAATAAGTGAAGTTATCTTTTGGTTCATAATTCAATACGCACGGTAATCGAGTGGTTTTTGTATTGGCTTACTAATATGAAGGCCAAATAGGTTTTTGCGATTTCAGGGACGTTTTACTTAATAGAAGAGCAAAGTGCGAACAAGAATCAAATTTCAGTCGATTCAAATTTCAGATGAAATTAAATTTAAAAAAATACTTCAAATTTCTTTAAAACCCATGAACTTTCAAAATTGTCAAATTCTAATCTTGCTCTTATATTTTATTGAAGAGTATTTTACTAGAAGAAATAATGGAAGGTAATTTGAAATGTAATATTACGTATCCATTAGAAATAATAGGAGACATTATATGCTGTTGTAGTATCGCTAGTTTGTTTGGTTTGTTATTATGTTATTGTATTTTTATGTTTTGTGTTATTGTTTAAATGGTTTCATTTTGTTCTCGAGGAAACGTAGTTTAAATAAACACGTTCAAGTAAAAACCTCTGAAAGCTACATGATAGGACGATTCTATACGAAACGTGAAAAAACACACCATCATGTTGTACTATTAATAAACGGACACATTGTATTCAATACCATGACTTTCCGAATAATAATGTATTATCCTCCAAGCTCACGAACCATCGATACATTTCATTTCCAATAGTCTTCTCCTGACTCAACCATTTATTGTTGCGTCATTCGACAAAACTGGAACATTGAATCTTGAGAATAACTTGGTATTGGAAAATGCCGTAATAAATGAGTCTGTCATTGTAGTTGTAATGTTTCATTTCCTACATCAAATAGCAATGGTCCTAACATCGGCAGAATTCAAAGATGTTAAGATTTTTACTTTACCGAAAGTACAGAGTAATTTTTTGAATAATTTTGAAGAAAGGTAAACATTATTCCACTGTCCGGAATGTAAACATTGTTATTCTAAAAAAATACTCTTACAATGGATTAGAGTAATCTCATTTATTTCAAAGTTCTTTATTTTATTTTTTCATTTACAAATCTTAACAACAAAATTGAATTTTGAGGAACTGAAGGTGTACTAGACGAGCGTTAGAAACCTGCATAGCATTGTTTGGAATGTAGATGAAATCTTTTCTGTAAAGCTACTGAAAGTAACAAATCCATTATTGTTATTATTGTTATCGTTATTATTGTTATTATTATTGTTACTGTTATTATTGTTATTATTATTGTTATTGTTGTTATTGTTGTTATTGTTGTTATTGTTGTTATTGTTGTTATTGTTGTTATTGTTATTGTTGTTATTGTTGTTATTGTTGTTATTGTTGTTATTGTTATTGTTATTATTGTTATTATTGAATATCCCACTTCTTGCATGTTATAATCACTTCTAGAACATCCGGCTTAGTGGCCCACATTCTCTGACCCAAAATTGGTTCGTGTGATTCACAAACTACGTCTCCAAATCTGACGCAATCATTGACGCATACGTACTAAAGGTAAGAACCCAATTCGGGAACGTTGGATCCGAACACGTTAAAACTACGTGTAGGGATAACAGACGTCTGAGATGCTTGCTTCTAGCATGCGATGTATGAATTTACTCTCGACTGTTTCAAATATTATAGATAATTGTCCCTCGCAAATGACGCATTCTTAAATATTCGGAGGCAACTCTTTACGGAAGACGTTAGAGCTCCACATACTCCGTCAAGGCCAGTGCGACTAAAAGAAATGAAACGACCAGAAAACATCTATATTGTCTCGGTTTTATGGAATTCCATCTCTGTTCACTGAGGCTCCTTGATGGAAAGAGTTGTCTGAAACGTTTCAGATAACGACCAATTAGGAAAAGACATGCAGGCCAGGAAACTCAATTGATCGGTAGTTAAATACGTAGTTGGCTGAGAGAACTGAGAAAAAATACTAACATCGGGGGAATGGAGAAGGGTAAGAAATCGAGGACAGAATAATAAAGTTAAGATGTAAATACATTCCTTTGAAAGACGTTAATAAACGGCCCTAATTATGGTATACGTAGCAAACAGAACACTATACGCGAAAAATATTCGAACAAAAGGATTAAAAAAAACGAACATATTTTGAAAGGAATTAATACATATTATGATAAACTGATTTCCTCATATCAATACAAAGTGATCGTGTTTCTATATTGTAGCATTCATCACAGCACTATATTAATTGAAGCCGAATTAGTGACAAAGTTACATCATTCTAAAATCCATTGCCGCTTTTGTGAAGAAATGAAGTGTTTACTACTCAGACTTTGACATATTTTATTGCATAGACACTGTATGTGAGCATTTGACATTTTGGGTCGATTGTCCGACTTTGCCGGCCTGCTAACGGTGTCCTCTATGCCTGGTCCTACCTAGTTAAATTCCCATCTAAAGTCGTACCCCCCAAGTAAGACATACATGTGGCGAACACGACGTATTTCTTTAACCGTAACTAACAAACTCCACCTGCCTCAGCTATTCATCATCAGAGCTACAGAAAGTGAGGCGATATTAAAGGAGAGCCTCCATTATATTTTTGCTCCGACCGGAAATCGAATCCGGCATCGCCCACAGGAAGCTAGTTCGCTATCTATGAGCCACCCTAAGGGACTATGTATAGGTAATACGTACGCAAACATCAATAGGTCAACAGTTTTCATTAAAGAGGGGAAAGCTTGCACATGTATCGTCGATAATCCCGTGACTGCGATTGGTTAGATAGTCAATGATTATAAATGCTGCGCTGACACTAAGCCATGCCCATTTCCCCTTTCCGTATCTTTGGAGGGCAAATGATAGATTCCAACAAAGAAATAAATCCTTTCATCCACTCTTATTGTAGTTCAAAATGCGCCCATTTCTCTACAACCACTTGCCAACAATTTTATTTGATCAACAACATTTATTTGATCCGTTTGAGAAAAAACATACCATATTTAAATTACGCTTGAAATGTTGATTACTGAATATGATAATGTGTGATGCTCAGTGTTTCATCGATTTGAAACGCAGATAGTGCAATTATCTCTATTCTGGGTACCTAGGTTCAGATCTCAGCATCTCAATGTAGAGATCTGGTAAACAAAAATGTTCTTGTTGGGTATCTCTACGTTCTCTTGTTTCACTATTGTTTATCATAGGGACTCCTTGTGATGTAAAGGTCAGACCGCTCACCCTCTACCTCTAGAGAACGTTGCTATAAGCTAGGTTGATCCATGTTGGATGTTTGTTGGATATAGAAGATTAGTAGTGGATTTTCTCTGGGATTCTCCTGTTTTCCCTGGTTTCTATTTATCATTGCTCCATTATATCATCACCCAACAAAGCCGTTCAATTTGGGCATGTCCGAAAAAGCAAAGAACTGAGGATTAAAATAATGATATTGCTTCATCATCTTCTAATTATATTTTTTATTCAGTATACTTGGTGGACTAATCGACTTTTACTTCGATGACCACTATCGATTTACTGTTCACACCCTTCGACAAAATGCAGATGAGAGCGGTGATGAGCATTTTTGCGGTAGAGCTCTTTTTACTAGCTTCTTGTTTTCGTTTGGCCGTTTTCCCGTTTTTGACCTTCTTGTTTTTCTTCTCCTTCTAAGGCATAAGCGTATAACTTCACCTGAGCTCACACGCTTCTTTGGAATCTATATTTACTTTCTTTCGCTTATTTTGGAACAGTAATGACGGTTGGAACGGCCTGATGAACCTCACTTGCATTCAGCAGCGAATTAAGAACCTATTTGGTCGTTAAAATTCCTAATGCATCTTACCAGAACTACCAGACGTGTCGTAAGCGTTATTTTATGAGGCCTGAATGAACGCCGTAAATGTTTCGAATAATTCGTTCAGCACTAAACGCATGTACAGGTGGATGACTTGATGGCACACAGAGCCAGCGTTCGGCAAACGAAGACATTAAACACACGAAAAAAGTTTTTGGTGTTTAACGGTCTACTAGATTGACATTTCTTTTGTAAGAACTGAGGATTCTGGCTCATTCCCTAATCCACCGGCCTTGATTGATTAATTAGTAATTCCGAGCGCGCCAACGGCCAAGGTCGGTAAGTGTAGTGCACGTTTTCATGGGCAGGGGGTGCCGATGATCTTTCTTCGCTGATTGGCGCGACACCGCTCCGGCCTACACGATGGCTCTTGGGGATTTCCCCCATCCAGGTATCTCCAGCGTGGCACGGCCCCAGTTGGGACCAGCTCCCGACATGCGTGATAATGTAGTGTGTGTATGTAAGAGATGAGGTTAGGACAAGGAAGAGGAAAGAAAAGTTACCGATCTGAGCAGCTGGCTACAGAATAAGTCTCCAGACAGCGGCTAAACTCGATCTAGCTGTCTTACTAATGTAAAAAATCCGGCCACCAACCGGTCTGGAATACTAAGTTCGAGGCACAGCAGAGACCTCAGATGATGCTCTGAGTCACCTAATCCACCGTCCTTTATCGAGTGAAATATTCTAGGCCAGTATACTGACAACTACTTCTCCAGGAACATCCAGGGGACTGGTGCCCAACCCAACACAACGGCTTCCGCCTGGAAGGCACAGCTAGTGTGGCGTGATATCAGTCGCCTTGTACAAACGTACCAAATATCAGCCACGTGCATTTCATGCTCATGGACAGCGCTGGCGGAAGAGACGCCGGGCTGAACAAAGGCAAACCTATGGAGCGGAAGGGAAGGGGTGCCGTGTCGTGGGTGGCAAACTTGGGAACCCCTAGGCAGGCCGTCGGCGGAAACGCGTCGGCGGAAACAGCGAGAAGACGCAGTTCCGTCAGCCGGTCCAGAAAGTAACATAAACGGACCCCGGACCTAAACTTCTTCTTCTGATTCTTGGGCGCGTCGGTAGGAAGTCGTGTGGGTTGTGCGCGGCGCTGCATTTCAATGCATCGGCTACTGAGGCAGGGAACTGAAGCCGGCGTGCTACGTCGAGACGGGAGGTGCGGCATTCTCGCTTGTATGCTCACGTAGGCTACTGGTGCATCACACCGAATATATCTAATTATCAGGCCAGCGGTGGTGGTAACCAGGGAACATTCCTTCTAGTAACGTGTTAATATTGTTTATTGTAATTATTGTACATAGTGTTCAGGTGTTGGAGCATTTTGTCAAATAAATACTTAATAATTTACAAACCGTTCACGTCTGTGATTTATTGCCCCGGCAAAGACGTCACACTTTCAAGTACTTTGAGCCTCGGCGGGAGGCCACCTGTGCTCAGTGTGCTAGTCGTGCTCACTCGTCTGCGATACACCATTCCGGATGGGCCATGTGGGAACAAAGGTTCAAATGGATGTCAGGCCGGGGGGGGGGAGCACTGAGGTCTAACTCAAAACCAAAACGACGCTGAGTGGATTTTATCGTTGATGCTTGGTAGAAGATGGATTACAGTTCATTGGAAACAAATGGTTATTAACTGGGTTTATTGTGGTAAAAAGTATGCGGAAGGTGGAGATGTAGCAATTCAGGAGTAAATAAAATTAGAAAAGAGAAAAGTTCATTTATAATTCTTATGTAATAATTCCTTCTTAACGATTATTATGTCTAAAACTGTTTATATCATAATTGGATGGTTTATATCTTAATTAATAAGGTGATTGATCCAATGATTCATTCTCTGATAGAAAGCTATACTTTTTCTCAAGGGATGGCATAATGATGCATTCTCTGCTTCAGATAAGTAGATTTGTTGGATGTCGCTGAGAGGCTGAGAAATCTAGAGACCGACTGATTTGATCTTTAGGTTTTACGCTTTCTTTTGATAAATTGTTAGATTTATGTCTAATATATCTGACTTCATCTGCGCAATTATGCTCTCTCATCCTATCCTATTTTAAAGCTTAAAGCGTCGTGATGGACAAATCGCTCATCTTCGTATATATCCCACACCTAAAATCTCGAAGTCTTGAAAGTTTCGGAAGTTATGATAGATCGTACATGTATTCTCATATTGGGTTTGTACTGTCATCAACCAGCTACACCAGTTTTGAACAATTTGATAATAATTTTAGAACTGATGTAGTTGTTCCAGAAAGCCACATAAATTTCGCTAGAGCACGTTATCATCATACAACATGATTACGTAATTCAAAGATATACATTTTACAGATATTATAAGATCGATTCATAGGGTTACGCTTTAGTGGCTCCATGTTGAAATTGAGTTTGATTACAGGGTCTGTAAAGTCTTTGGCGTTCTCATCCAGGTTGTCAAGAGTGAGAAAGGAATTTCAACGTCTGTGGATCAGTTATTGCCACTTATACGCATCTGCTGCGGAATGAACAGTCTCCCCTTCTGGAAACAATGTATAAAAACCCTCTGCGGGGAGGTCGTCCCCCTTCATTGTAGAAATTGTTATAGTATCCGCCGAAGACACTATCTAGTTAGCTCTCTCCTAGAGGTAATGAGTCGTCAATATTAAACTTCATCGGGTTTTTAAAGATAAACTATATTTCAGAATTCAATTAGAGAGAAGAATAGCGTGTTTTTACTTTGGACATGACCCCTATTCCGTCACCGTTTGAGATATTACTCAAATTATGAATGTGCATTTTATCCTTTTACACACAATTTAATGTGTAATCTGTTTTTCCATTTCACTACATTTAATACTTTTTTATCTTCCTGGGGCTTTTTCCAGCAACACACATTAACATTTTTACACTAGATATACTTGCGGGCTTTTCGGTCTGTGATAAGCAAACTCATAAGCGACAACACACATACATGAAAGACAAAGGACAAACAACCATGTCCACGGCGGGATTCGAACCCAGGATTCTTCAGACCGAGGTGCTAAGTCGGCGCAAGCCCTAACCGCCTCGCGCAGCCAGGTTGGCATTTAAAACATTTTTTAAATGTATTGAAATGTTTAAAATATTGTTTTAAATATAATATGACTCGGGCAGGTATGCCATTCGGAGCTGACAATGGTTATATGTGCTGAAGTGGGTACTCTCTCCATTGATGGCACCGAGGCCCCGTGTGTGACCTCAACCGCGCTCGAAGGTATGCTCACCTGCCGCTCTCCCCCTCCCTCTTCCTCTGCACCAGCTCGATAGAAAGGAGGAAGCGCATTTTCAGCGAGGGGGTCAGTAATCTGCGCGTCCCCTGCAGCTCCTCGAGCTTTCCCGGCCGCAGCCCCATTACATCCTAGATATTACCCCGCTTCTTACGCTCCGCGCCGAGACTGTGGCACTGCTATTAATCGCGTAATTGGCGCCAGCCCCGACGCCGGCGTGGTTCTCCCACGTAATGGTTGTTGTAACGATGTAATGGTTGGTGCGACCGCGTCGGTTGGTGCCTCGTTCATCAACGCACTTCCGCGCCTCGTCTTCTCGCGATTTTCTGGAGCGATCGCGAGGCTGGCAGCCATTAACTCAGTTATAAATGGGAGCGCAAAAAAGGGGACGGTGTATTTTGCCCGGAAGAGAATAGAGAGCGCTTTCTTCTGGAAGCTGGGGCACCGAGGCAGGCTGTGGGGTTGCGTTCCAAGGAGGAAGCCCTACTTTGCTGGCCTTTCGTCCTGCGCGAAGCGGGAGACTCCTGCAGCCCGGAGTTGTTTGAGAAACATTTTCACCGAGAGATGCATCTCCCTTTCTCGTCGCTATTGTTCGGGTGTGGCACTCCGGTTCAGATGACCAGTGGTGTTGTAGTTTGACGGCTCGCCCTCCACCATTGCGACTTGCAGGTTTCCATTCCCGGCCGGTGGAATTTGTGGTGGACAAATGATTGATTACGGATTCCGGGCGGGTCAATTGCTAAGGTTATTAGTCTCGTGAGTGTAGCGTATGTATTTGCCTCGAGATGTGGCGGAGATCCTTCCCCTGGATGACGAGATTCGGCGCCAACCTACCGACGGCTAGTGAGGTTTTCCTCAACCAGGCATCTCCTACCAGCGGAGCACCGCCCCAGCCGGGGCAAGCTCTAAGTTCCCGATCGATCTCCTGACATGACGGGTAGTGTAGTACATGCAAGTGCAAGTGTAAGTGTGTGTAAGAGGCGAGTATATGATAAAGAAGAGAAAGGGAAGATCGTACGCTTGGTGTTAATCGAAAAAATCAAGGCAGTCGACCTCTAGAATCCTTCGTGAAACAGCGCTTGAACTCGATCTAAGTAGCTAGTGTGGAAGATCCAGTCTCCGTCGGGGGTGGAACTCTAGGACCTCCTGGTCTGAGGCGCTGCTCTGACGTCATTTGATGCCCCAGACCAATCCAAGACGGTGATGGACTAAGGGGTTTGCAACAGATTTTGACGGGGTCCTCCCGATTCCCCTGCCCCTCATTCCACCACTGCTCCTTCACTCAGGTTTCCCATCGTTATCCCCTGTTCATCAAATCACCCACGCGTTCCAGGTTTGACCGAAGGGCGTCAGCTCTGCCTGCATAGTAAAGAATGTCACCGCAGTCTCTGGGTTCTGCAGCAGAATTCAAAGGGCGTAAGGCACGGATCAGCAAGGGCTAGAGAAGCTACCCTTCAAGGGAGGCGTAGTACCAATTGACGGGGAATACCTGAGAATCACTGCTATCCCGCACTATACCTAAAACGTGTGAAGTAACGTACCAAAAATTCTACGTATAAACACCAGTAGTGACCACTTCAAGCGCACTTTTTCAAAACTAACAACTGGAGGCTTCCCATTTGCTCCAAACTTGCAGAGCTTGTCCCTCCTGGTAGTGAGGGGTCGATCGAAAGCTAATGGGTCATCCAGTTTCATAAATGAAATTTAGTACTGAAGACCACGAATTTTAAGCACATTACGAAAATGTTCTTATCTGTGGCCACTCCTAATGCATTTACTTTATGTTCTCTTAATATTTCTCTTCCAGGGAAATTACTTTCAAATCAATTCGGGGTCACTTACTGTGTTAAGTAGGTTAAGGTAGTGAAGCTATTTACGTGTTGCCTTAAAAAGTGTAAAGGGTGAGGTAACATTTGGAGAAATAAGCTCAATGTAGCTATCCATTTTGACGTTTTGAAAATAATAAAGAGGTGTACCGCAGGGCAAATAATGTTCTTGGACGTTTCTAAAATATTTTTTTGCTAAAGGGACGAAACTTTGTCTTCAACCATACATCTACTTTGTCTACAATCATACAATGTACAATCATCTCTAAAATCCAAAAATAAAATTGTTAAATTTAATTAAATTTAAAGAGGTAACATTTTAGATCGAGATATTAAAAAGAAATCGTGATCATAGTATATCTTAATTATTCTTTTTCTGTGCGTTTACACTAGTTTTATTTCACTACTTTTAACATATTGACAAAGGAATCTTTCGCACTAAGTTCATCATCGCTGTCATTATTTTTGAATCTCTCAACGGATACAGATATAAGATGAACCGAACAATTTTCTTCAGTTTGAGGGCAATTCAGGCTTGTAGAGTATTTTCTTAAAAATCAACACCGTGGTCTCTCAATTATTCAAGAGTCCTATTCATATTGTTGAAAAAAATAATGCTTTGTTTTGTGTAACAAAGAGAGGGCTGCTATGAACTGTCTATTTAAACACGTTATTTAAAGAAACAAATAAAAACATCCGCATGAAGCAATAAAAAATATTTTAGTACTTGGACAAGAATAAACATCTTTTAGAGTAGACTTTCTAAACAAACAATGTAATTTTAGTTTTGTGGCACCAATTTTTGAAATACCCAGAATTATAAATCTAAAATTCGTGCGCACTAGAACCCTATCTTACCTACCCAACGAGTCAATTCTTACAAATGCGGTGAGGCAGGCTCTTAGCTAAAGGGGCGAGGAGTACCGTTGTGTGTATCGTGAATGAGTGGTGAAGAATGTGAGCGCATTTCCGGAAACGCGTCTTATCAAAGAATTTCTCACGAGTTGTTACGGTTCTTCACGAGTTCTGATGTCATTTTCAATGAATGCTTTCAGAAAGGGCCTGTACTAATTTGATGCATGTATGTCACGAATTTTTACGAAATACAGAGAACCGTACTTGCAGCGAAGAGAATCAGTAAAATGAGCAAAATTAACGCGTGTTATGATGACAAAATAATTTTCTCGCAGTTATTGAAACATTTTATAAAGGAATAACATTTTAATTTGGTAAAACGTTATTGGTCATTAAATTATTCTGTATAGTATATAAAAAATGAAATATTAGTGATGAAAATTTTCTTGTTTAACAAGTTATTTTTCTCTTTTCTAGAATGATCATCCTCTGTTCTTAATGGTTTATCTTGATCCTCTTGTTGAATATATTTAGTTTATGCATTTAATTAAATACTCAGACATTTCTTGAAACCCCTCATGAAAGAGATCAAGATACACTCTGCTAATTTGAATCCATAGTGGTAATTAAAATGATTTAAACGTTTTGGGCATGGGTAACTATTGAGTTGTCTGATATCAATGAGTGTTAATTCATATATTATGAAATACATGTAATATTTGTTGCAGAAAAATGTGTTGCAAAGTTGGTTCCAGTTGTAATTTTTAGAAACATGATTTGTCTTAAATGTTATTTTACTCAGATTTTTTAAGTCAAACGAGCCTTTCTAAAGTTGGAATAAATTTAATTCAAGTTAAGAAATTATTAGAGGAAGAGGCATCAGAAATCCCTATAATACGAAAAGAGATCAACTGTGAGTCAGTGCTCGTCGTCATAAGCATTTGCCCTAAAATAATGATACTTATGGTGATCAAAGATTCTTGATTACACTCAGTTTTTGAAATTTTATGTTCTACAAAAATATTGGCACTTATGAGCTGGCTACTGCACAGAATCGAAAATAAAATCAGATGCAATATTGAACTGAAAAGAAAATAGTCATTTATAATGTTAAAACACTTACAAAATTTTATTGATTGTAAATGTTATTAGTAAAATATGTTTAACGCTGTTTCTTTAATTTTTTTCTCCAAATAGTTTTCAATGAATTCTTAGATTTATTTATATAATGTTTATGATCCTTCGTATCCTCCACGTGGGAAAGTACTTTCCCATGTTTCATGGCAAAAGGTTTGCCTCCTTCTTACCTTGCTTTGAACGTTTCTCTTCTTCTGACACAGTGGAAATGGCAACCCGGGTACACCGACGCGATCGCCGTGGAGTTCGTCGCCAGCGCCTCGAGGGAGATGGGCCGCCTCGCGTGCGGGCCCAGCATTGTTCACTTGCACTTCCGCGCCCGCGTACAGCACCGCCTCGCACAGTGAAAGTGCAGCAACTGAGCGCACTGGCGCCCCCATCGGGGACTGTGGAAGATAACTGTTAATCGAAACACCTGGCCAGTTCCCGAACGCCTAGGCAGCTTCCGGCAACGACGCAGCCGAGCGGGACGAGATTCACCATTCCAAAGAATGAAAGAGATTCGCATGAAAAGTAGAGGTAGAGCGAATTCTGAATTGTCTCGAGGTAGAATTCTACAGAGGTTTACAAGTTGTACATTTTTGAGAGTTTGAGTAGACGAACGTTTGCGAATGCTAAGTTTTTTTCACACTTAGAATTCTAGAAGATTCTCGAATCCTTTTTTTCTCTTTAATTCGAATCCTAAACGATGGTCGAATGGCCATGTTAGCGATGGCCATGTAATACAGAATTGAGGTCGTTTATCTTTCTAGAAAACCATTTAACAAAAATGAAATCCTGAAAGGTTCCCAGATCCATCTTTTGTTGTCTGTGTCCGAAAAAGTTTTCGAATCCTGAATTTGCTTGTGCTTGAATTCGAAAATGCTCTTGAGTTCGAACACTGGAAGGTTCATGAAGGCTACATACTCGGTGTTGAAATATTGAACGTTGCCTAACGTTTTCAGTTAGTATCCATCATAGTTCACTAGTTATAAATTTTCTCGAGTTTGAATTTTAAGTTATTGAGTTGTACGTATTCTCCTACTCGATTCATAAATTTTCTAAAGTCCGAAAATTAAAAAAAACAAGTTAAGAAGACATAAACCTAAATATCGAAAAATAATTTGCATCATAAATGTCAAATAATTAATAGCCTATTTGCGATGATGATGAAATAAAATTTTGGCAAGTGACGTTAAAGTTTGTTAAATTTGCGTGAATATAGACGTTAACGGTGGAATAAAAATGTCCCATGGCCCATTGAAATCAATAGTACTGTTATAAAACAAAACACTAGATTACAGAAACAAAACGACAACAAGACTTAAACAACAGCACTCGTGCGCATGTTTTAAACATTTCCGTAAAGAATATGGGCATTATTGGAACCTTTCAACACTCCTTCCTGAATAAATCATTTGGCGTGGGACCTTCAATTGTTACCTCTGTTAGTATCGACCTCATTAATTTTAAATAGTAAGCCTACCTATCTCCCACGCTCAAAATGGAACGTTTAGTTCTTCGATTACCAAAATTCGACCAGTAATTTATGAACCGGAAGAAACCCCAAGATCTGACTGTGCCGATCGAATCGTTCCTTTGCTCAATCTGCCTTGCCTTGGTATGTGAGCTTCTATGTTACAGGACCTTTTTATTGAACGACTGTGATTTTAAATTCATTTCGATGTTCTCCAGTTTTTCTGGGAAGACGTGTGTGACAGTGGGAAGACTTCTGGAACCGGAAATCACACGCCTTGGACTCCTGGACGAAAACGCTAGTGTAAACCTGGAAACGTATTTCTTAGATTATTTTATACTAACTCTATCTCCTTTTCTTGAAATATCAATTATCAGCATCATCAAGATATTCTATTCATTCTTCAAGATTCCGTTTCTCTTCCACAATGTGAATACGGGCAAATGCTTTAGAGTGACTTTCCTTTAAATTAAATTCTCTTCAACATTACTACATTCTTCTTCGTACTTCTAATGGTCGTTTGATCTAAACCTTTGTCGCAGTGATTTCCTTCATTTCTTCATTGTGTTAAATGATGCATTTTACTTCGTTCAAGTGTTCATCATTCTCGCTGCTTTCGTAGATTTTTATCGAAGACATCGTCTCTAATTCCGACCTGTCGTCCTCTTCTTCTAGGCATCATCGTCCTCTTTCCGCCTAATTCAGACCGAGGTCATTCATATACCAAGAAATCCCAGGAATAAAGAAAGAATCCCAAGATGGAGAACGGTATTTTGGGCATGCTTTGATTCCCGAGGAAGTCTCTGCATCAATGCTCATTTATAAACTTGATTAATATTTCAAGTTTATAATAAATTATTGACTTGCAGCAAATATTTTTCTGAAGAAAACCACACAAAATGGCTTTCCGAAAAGCAGCATACCCACCGACAATATTAAAAAGTAATTATAAATATCAAGTGGTCCCTTATAGAAATAACCTCAAAATTTGTAATTAAGTTTAATGTATCACGTAAAAAAATACATAACATTACATTGTAATTCACATTACTTTGTAAATTCTTAATCAACAAAGTAATATATTATGCAACAATTTCAATATTATAAACTTTATTGTATACATTCAAATTTTGAAAACAAGGAACTTGAGTGAGTTTTGCAATTTGTAAGAATGCAATACAGCCACGAGTACCATACATTATTATATTTGTATAACAACACTAATAATGTTCAAGGGAATCAAAGTTAATTTTTCGGAAACAACTGTATTATGACGTCACGCGTATTTGACAATTCTACGAAAAAAACACTGGCAGACTGTGAGGTTCGCTACTATTGCTCCAAGATCCCCTCATTGAGAATGGTTGAATGTGTAATGACGCAAATATTCCTGTGGTAAATGGCTAATACGTGCATATTGTGTGCCATTTTACGAACGATTTCTTTAAACAAAAAGTCGTTTATAATACTAGTATACACAATGTATTCATGTTGCAGAACGAAAATAGACTATTAAATATTTCTTCCTCAGCCTCCACTCCATCCATAATTCGAACTCCGCAATTGTAAAAGGGTTTGTGATCTTCACCGTTTTGGCGTATCTATTGTAACAATCATTGTATGTGATCGTTGGTTGATTGATTGTTAGTGATACCGGGCACGACAACTATTAGGGTCGTTAGTCCCCTATGTGTAGTGCATGTTTTTATCTCGTGAGGTGGTTGTTGTCTTTTGCCTCCTGTAAACTCGCTCTGGCGCCGACCTAACGTAGGTTTGGAGGGTGTTTTTCCCAACCAGGTGTTTCCTACCAGCAGGGCACCACTCCAACCGGGACAAGCTCTAAGCTCTACCGGGCACCTGGGATGTGTGGTAGTGTAGTGCATATATGTGTAAATAAGGAGGAAGAATAGAACTAGAAAAGGGAAGGGAAGGTGGCGTGCGGTCCGTGGCCCGTTTATTAAGGTACTGCTCCGGTATTGGCGTGGAGTTGATCGGAGAAACCACGGAAAGCGACCGATGAGAGCCGCTGGCCGCTAGAATCCTCCTCAAGAGGCTCAACTCGACCTAGCTGAGAAGCTAGTGTGGAAAATCCTGGCACCGGCCGGACTCGACCCTCGGACCTGAGGGCAAATATATGATCATGGAGGCAGCTGCGCCGTAACCGTCCCTACCGCCCATTCCCCGTCGCGGTCGCGCGAGTACTCGTACGCGCGTCCGCCAGGTCGCGCATGCGCCGCGGGCCCGAGGGCGCAGCGCCGTAAAAACCGGGCCCGGGCCCGGGTTCGCCCCCCGGGCGAGCGAGGCGGAGGAGGCGTCGGCGTCGGCGTCGGCGTCGGCGTGTCCGTTCCCGTTGGCGCAATCGCCCGCCTGCCCCCTTGCGGTACCGCTGCGCCCCGGCGCGGAGACGGGCGGATTCCGCGCCGGTACTTGACCCTGGCGCCGCAGCAGCGCCGCAGTCGCCGCGAGCTGGGCAGAGCGCCGCACCGCACGACGCCTGCGCCTCCGCCTCCGCCTCCGCCTCCGCCTCCGTCTCCGCCTCCCCTCCCCCTGCGCCCCCGTCTCCGCCTCCGCCTGCGCTTCCGCCTGCGCCTCCGCCTCCGCCTCCGCCTGTGCCTCCGCCTCAGCCTCAGCCTCCGCCTGCGCCTGCGCCTCCACCTGCGCCTCCGCCTCCGCCTCCGCCTCCGCCTCCGCCTCCGCCTCCTCCTCCTCCTCCGCCTCAGCCTCAGCCTCAGCCTTCCTCCACCTCCACCTGCACCCACCGCCGCGGATGGCCGATATAAGTGCGCGCTCGTTCCCATGCCCCCTCTCCCCTGTCTCATTTGTAAGTAGTTTAAGCTCGTGCACTTCTCCTCTAATGTATTTTGTGTATTTGTATACTTTTATCATTTGCCTACTTTTTGAATTTGTATTTTTTATATAATTTCGGTTATGACCTTTCTGAGCCGCAATACGTTTTGCACGATGTAAGGAATTTTTTTAAAAAACAATTTGCGATAAATAAATCAGTAATGATTGAAATAATATCGAATATTGTTGGCTATATAGGATGCTCTCTTAAAAGAAAATCGGATGACAGATACATAAGGGAAAAACGTAAGGGAATGTCATAACTTCTTCAAATGATGAGAACACATGGTATATTACAAATTTATTAATTTATCATTTCATCACTTAATGCCAACCTGAATGGCTGAGGTGTGTAGAGCGTGTGCCCACTCAATGCCTGGGTCTAAGGGTCGCGGGTTTGAGTCCCGCCGAGGGCATGGTTGTTTGTGCCTTTCTTGCATGTATGTGTGTTGTCGCGGAAGCCTTTGTGAGTGTGCGGACCACAGACGGACGAGCCCGCATGTATGTGTAGAGTCAAGGTTTATACAGGCCCCCACGAATTACATACCTGGCGCTGATGGTTGAAATTGATATCTTCCCCGAAGCTGGAGAAAGCTTCAGGAAGAAATATATAATTTTATTCCTTAATTAAAAACATTTTAAAAAATCAGGCGTTTACTCAAATCGCAACACATATTGTTACCACCGTGCATAACTGGAAAACGATGCATCTTTTTCTCTTCAAGCAAGGTATCCACAGAAACCTATAATGCCTAGACTCAATATAAAAATAATACCAATATATAATAGAAGGTTTAAAAAAATGTTTACCCGCGCAAAAGACCGATTCTTGTACATTATGATGTATCGTTCTGAGGCTGACGTTGGAAGTTGTGAGTTCTCTAATGAAGCTATTTTCGCTTTCAAAACGATTATTTATGAGTGCGTTCTTGTAATCTTTCCAATTATTTTTGAAAATGGATGGGGTGTGTGATCCGGAATGTGCAGAATCTCGAAATCGACGTGAAATTAAATTGGATAGTTGAAAATTATGACCAATTTAATTGCATCGTTTGTGAAGTCTTTATTTGTTAATAAGCTCTTACCAAAATTAAGAAGATTGCGCGGGATTCCGGGTCTGGCGGCTATTATTCGGTTTCCGTGCGAAGTTATTTTCACTATTTCATGTAATGTTCACTTTTCATGACAATAAAAATGGATGGGAAAACATCAGCCAAATAAGACAGCACAATCCAATTGAACAATTTTACATTGTTTTTCTTGATGAGTGTTTCAGTTCGATGTAGTTTTCCCATAAATTTTACATTGTCCTAAAAAAGGGAACATGAAATGAAAAGGTTAAACGAACAACAATCACGAGTTCGAAAAAAATCTCTTTTTACTTTGAAAACAATTATTTACAGAGTGTGGAATGTATGGGTCCAGCAAGTTCGATATACGGTAAATCTTGACTCGGACATCCGCCTCCCTTGGTACTACTTAAGTCATCTAGAGCAGGGGTTTCCAGACGGTGGAACACGAATCAGTAGTTGTGAACATACGCAATTTAGTTGGTGGCCAGAGCTAGTACGAGGAAATATATATTAAAAGGGGCAACTTACATTTAAAGAAGACATTGAAAACTAGTGGTAATGAACGAATGCAAACCAAAGACTGACGGTTTGTACTGTATATGCACCGACACACGATATTATAGCAAAAATTCAACTGATTCCACTTGAATTAATTAAAATACGATACCCTTTGTTGTCGGAGACAGTTTCATTTTCAAAACTTTTTATATGGACCTGAATTGTCTTACGCTAGACATTTAGAAAGGTTGAGTTCCTTTGGTTTTTATCTTTCAGAAAATGTCGGAGTCATTTTAAGATCGTGTTACGTTTAAGCGGTTCTCGGTGACTCGGATGATCGTTTATGTGGCTTTGTAAAGCACAAGAAACTAGTTCACATTGAAGATGTGTTGAAAATAATATTTCAATCATTTCAGGAGTAAGGCTAATTTTTGTAATTCTTCGATCGTATTTAGCGGTCATTGTTCTTTCGCACTGCTTATAATAATTTTTAAATAAAACTTCATTTTAAGTAGATTTAATACATTGAATGAATACTACATACAATATACTTGATACCATTGAAGCACTGGTGTTCAGTAGACAATATTTCCCCTATAGACAATTACTCCACAGTTTTGTCAACATCATGGAGAAGTGAGGCAACGCCCAGACCTTTTGCAGGCTCGACAGCCTGTTTAAATTGCGCGACCGTAACTGAGATTTAAATTAATTTTCTCAAAGACAATCTTTTTATAAAAAACAACAACAAAAAAAAAAAATGCCTGCAATTCTTCACAAAATTCAACAAAAGAACTGGGATACTTTTTTGTCAAGGTAGCTTTTGGACACTGTGTAGCAGTATTCGGCACTGTATAGCAGTATCGTTACGTTAACACAAACACAAAACACGCTCCTCGCAAGGCACAAAATTTCAGTAGCGTAGTCACAAATTCATTCATTATTATTCCGAAATTTCGTTACAGAGTCGTCTCGATCGTAAACGGTATTTCTTTCTCGGAAGTATAAACTCAACCAGTTCTCGTCCGAGCTCGGGGCAAACCAGTTCGGGTCAGGTGTCGTGAAGGAGCGTTGGACCTGGGACAATGATTTTATCTCATAAAAGCGTGATGGGTACACCGTTCGAAATGAATATGTAAAGTAAAACGAGAGATGATGATTTCTGAGAGAGATGAATAGTAAACCCCGTTTCATGACTATGAATCATTTACGTTGGCGGAATATTTAAATTGACGGCACAGGTGTTTCCAAATTATATTGGTAGAATATTTTTAAAAGTCCAGTTTCAACACTCGTATCGAGAGAGGTGGCTCAGGGCATCAACTTATGTTACTTCAGTGCCTCTGACCTGGAGGTCAAGGATTCGAGTCCCGACGGTAGTAGGATTTTCGACACTAGCTAGATAGCTAGGTGGAATTAAGTCGCTGTCTGGCCGAGAATTCTAGCAGCCGACTGCTCTTATTGGTAGTTTTCCGTGGTTTCTCCGATCAACACCAGAGAAAAGCCGGAGCAGTACCCTAACAAACGAGCCACGGACCGCGCGCGATCCTTCCTTCCAATCCAACAAGTATCCTCATCCCATACACACATTTACACTAACATGCTCTACACTACCATTCATGCCAGAAGTCTAGTCGGGACAATAGAGCTGGTATCAGCTGGAGAGATACCCTGCTTACACACACACACACACACACACACACACACACACTAACACACACTTATAATACTTGAGTCGGGAAAACCTCGTTAGCCGACGTTAGGTCGGAGCCGAATCTCACCATCCAGTGGAGGAAGATCACGGCCATCTTCAGAGGGAAAACATGCACTACACTTACACGACCTTAGGAGTTGACGCGACTGGAATCGCTAATCAATCAACACTCGTACATGGAAACTAGTCCTTACCTGCACTTTTGATTGTTTGGAACGTGTGACTTCGGTACGCGTAACGCAAGGAAATCATGGCCATATACGAGAAAAACAACTGGATACTGCAACGTAAACAAAGTACTGGGGTTATTAATCAACATGGCTACCGCCTCGCCTTTTGAGAATGATTACAAGAGTATATACTCGGAAGTTTCAGTGATTTTGTTGTAACAAATGGTTTGCAAACTCGTAGGAAAGCGTTTTAAGCGTGCTCATTGCAAAATACAATCTTTTGTCGGCATCAACATTCGTACGTCGAAGACTCATAAGTTCGAATTTTAATTTTACTGAGGCTGTCTCAAACCCCTAGTAAAAATATCTGTTGGACTCAGGAATGGTAGTAATTCTCTATCCAGCGGTAGAATTGTGCCCTTACTGGGTTTTGTCAATGGTTTCTTGTAAATTGTCGAAAACGATAATCTATTCTTGGCGTATTATCTAGATATGGGAAGCGTTTCAAACAGTATTGTGCATGTCAATTTTTATTTCATGTTAATCCTTATATCATTTACTACTTAAATCATATTTATCTGTCAAACAATTAAGGCAGGTCCGAAAGTAAAAGCATATTCAGTAAAGATCTATGAGAAAATATATTTTCACAAACACACGACTTGCCTGCGTTCTGAAGTTTATTGATCGAAAGCGCTCGAGGTACAGTTATTCTTAATGCGAAGGGTACGAATCTTGCAACCAAATTTCTGTTATAATACTTCTCTACACGACATATTGCGGTAATTATAATAATTTCATGCAATTTAATTCCACACGTGTTTCAGACGAGTACCGCCATTTTGGAAAGGGGAAATTAATTAATGTTTATTATCCGGATATGTCGTAGCCATGTGATTACAGGTTGCAGTAATTGCTCGAAACTAGGTCTTCTAATTGGCCGCTCAGCTGAAACAAATGAGCTTGTGGGCAAAAATAATTAAAACACATATTGTTTCAACCACTTACATGATTCGATTATAAATATTTTGAATGCGGATGTAATTTAACTTTATACATTCTGGTTCAGGTTCTCTGTCAGAAATAGCGGAATTTTCGTTTTGCGTCCGTTAACATTCTATGATTACTAGAAAAAAATGCCCGCCTTCAAGCATTGTAACATCATAACAATTATTTCTTGTTCGGTTAGGGAACTGACACTGTTATTAGTAGAGAAGTTCTTAAATAATCATAATCTGCATTAAGTTTTTTGTCTTAAATCTGTTGGACACCAACCTGGATGTCCGAGGTGGCTAAGAACGTGTGCAGACTCAGCGCTTTGAAACGTTGTAACATTGTAACAGAGCGAAAAAGTGTAACAGGGAAGGAGGTTTATTTCCATTCTCACAAGGGAATGGTCAGTGGCAACGTCCAAACGACATGTTTTTTTTTGCTCAATGTATATGTGAAGGATAGTGCAAGAAAAATATTTCAGCTGTTCGTATGCACTTATCCAAGCGCATCTTCTTGAATTTCGAATCTGTACAAGCTTCAGTGACTAAGTGTGTCCCTGCCGACTCGTAAGACTCGTAAGTGCTGCAATTTTATTTCTTGGGAGAAAAAATACACAGAATTAGATTAGACAATTAGATTGTCTTTTGATGTGCTGTTAATATTTATTTACATTATTCACGAATTTTATAACTTGTAGAAAGTTAAAACTCTTGACTAATATAATGGTGAGAACAAAATATGATTGGAAAGAAAACGTTTTCGCGTTTCAGTGACGATCAGCTGAAATGAAATAATGTTCAGAAAAAATGTTTGATATTTTTTCATTATATTGTATAATTTAATTATAACTGTATTGTTTCATGGTCAAATTGTAACATGGACATTTTTGACATATTCTTGATTTAAAACTATTTTCTTTTTTGTCATTTAAAAAAAGTGTGATACATATGCTTACATTGAACCACTAAAGCATACGTTTCCAGTACTACAGCATGTAATCTTCCAAAAGATAGGTTTTTGCATGTATTCCCCTACTTACCCTTTTCGAGACATTATACAAGAGTGATTAAATGACTCTGGGGGATTTTACAGACACTCTGTTGCATACTATGCGCATTGTATTAAATTTTTATAATGTGTTGAGGAGAATTGATAGTGTACAAAAGAGTAAAGCTTCAAAATTTTGTTTCTTTCATCTTCAATGTAGAAATTTGTAATTATTTTATTCGGTTAATTTCAGTGAAAAGAGAAATACTTGTGAAAAACTAATAATTGCAAGAATAAAAACAATATGCCAATAGATAACCATGTACTGAAGTGGGCAAACTTTTTTCCTTATTATTAACGCAGGCCCTCGTTTCGAAAAACCGCTAACTAATAAGTTGATGAAATAAGAATAAACAGATGGTTTCCAAACAACCAAATACTAAAGATTCCATTTATTTGCACAGTTCAATGGCATACACCTTAAACAGGTACTAATTGCATTTAATCGATAAGAATTCGAGGTGAGAGAGGTCAGCGCACTTCTATATCTAGGGCTGTACAGCCTTTCACCTGCAGCCCTATGGAAATTCCTATTTTTAAATAATACTTTCAGCACATTTTACCGGCCAACAATTTTAGTGTTCTACCTTACGTTTCTTCAAATCAACATTTGGGGGGAAAACAGGGCATGCCTCGACATGTCGTCTCTGACTATTCCTTTGCCAGTCACTCCAAAGCCTCATATGCAGAATTTTCAGTTATTCCGTGTAAGGGTGATAATATGATATGTATGACGATGGAGCGAGAGTGAATTGAAAGACAGAGGAAATGGGAAAACGTCGAGATAACCTGCTACAAACCTTTTTTCACCACCAATTTCGCATGGATCGACCGGGATTTGAAGCCAGAGCAAAGGGAGAGTTCTGGACACTTCACCATGGGATGCCCCATAATCGGGCTGGGAGCTTGGAATTCCCTTGTTTTCGTTCCATTCCGGAATAAGCCGGCTGGTGGAGGATGTGCTTCTAGAAGTGACCCGTACGCAGAGCCAAAGACTGCCACTTCGAGACCGGATAGGGCAAAGGTGGTTTTACTGTTTGGGTTTGGTGTGGTTGGCTTCTCACTCCAGTTTCCATTTGAACCCATTTTACATTCTAAAAAACAGCTTTTTTCGTCGTCCATCCCACGTGTTCACATCTATAATTATTATCTTTTCAGATGTAAGGAAAGTCAGACACCACAACGATTACCTGCACAGGAAAGGGCAGGTTATAAAGACTCAAATCTCCATCCTTGCCTGCGCTCGATAATACAGTTTTGCTCTAAGAGTTGTAGTCACTATTATAATCATTATCAGTTTTGCAGAAAATAATAGTTTATAAAAATAGTATGTCGTAGTGTGAAATTGAGATAAATTTTGCTTCATTGTTCAATATTGAAATTGAAACCTTGATTCAATTGTAAAATTGACCCAGATACATAAATTAGATAGTCATAACGACGATTAATAAGGTGCTTAAATTTTCGACAGGTTCACCGAGGAGTAGAAACGTCATTTAACACATTCGTACCTAACCGATTTGATAATCACGTGAGCGCGTTGGTGAGACAATGTCGAATGAGACACTTTAGTATCGCCATATTATGCCATCCTTATGAAGTTAACGAATTCCCATGAAGTCATTTACCTAAAAGAAAGTTCCAAAAAGTGAGTTCTAAAACTGTTATCTATTTTTAGTTCTGATACTGAGATTACATACGCACACAAGCGCTGTTACAGCATCTCAGACATAAAGTAGCAGAATTAGAGGTTCAGCAGAACAGGTTCAGGGAATGCGTGGAGTAAATGTTTGACGACCATAAATGCCACTGTTTAAACCTTAATTCCAGAGCAACCGAAACTTTTTCACAGGCTAGGTTTTGCAACGGAAGTGTTATCTGAACTCATAAATGTCTGCGTTGCTATACTTCTTATATAATAATAATTGTTGTTAAAATAATTGTTGTAAACCATTGTTTTAAAAGTGATAACTAATTATAGTGAAACTCAACTTCAAATGGCCAATGCTGGTGTGTTCTAGCATTACATTACCTCTTATGTGTGATTTCCCAATCTAATACGCTAATAATTTTCATCCAATTTTAATAAATATTTCAATCTACAAGGAAGAAAATTACTCGCGATAAAATAAATTACAAACTGCAACATCGAGTAGACACGAACATGAGAAAAGGTAGTCGCATATGTAGCAATAGATATGAGAGTTTGTCATTTCTATTGAGAAGAACAAAGCGCTATGCTTGAACATACCTAAAGAGTGACAGACTGAACGTTGGACCACCTCCTGCCTGGAAGGTGGACTAGGCGAAGGCCACTACCTGTAAATGAGACAACGGTCAGTAAAATTCGACAACTTAGAAGTGCCAGCGCCAGCGCCAGCGATGGCGGTCGTGGGGGTGGAGGCGCGCGCCTCGACGCTGATCAAACACGCTTCATCCGCACTCGCACATCGCCGCGGGGTGCGTTCACCCGAGATAAGACCTCCGCGAGCGGCGCGAGCGCAAGCGCCGTTGCCACCCACGCCACCCACCCACCCACCCCCGCGCGTTGCGCAAGAGCCGCTGCGAAAGGGAATTGGTGGCTCCAAGCAACCTGACGATTCGAAGCGAGCTACAACGTGTGGTCTGATGGGTACAGCACTGCAGAAAATAACTTCCTTTGGAACATCTGGCTTACAGAAAGGAAAGCTGCAATAACTATTCAGGAGATTGTCCATTGAGCTAAAGGCGCCCACGACAATTTCTCTGAAGAATCCCGCGAAGATTTTCTAAGACTGCGCTCTGTTAAAGGATTCTTTACAGCTGCTTCAATTAAAACCTAAAAGATTTTCAACTCGATTTCAGAGGGTTTTTTTTCAAAAGGTTCTCAACAAAAATATTATTTGTACCGCACAACGCAATCACGACTTGCACTTCCATCTCTTTCCATCTGACCTAACCGTTCACCACGACTACTCTTTTTCTGGACGTGATGTAGTTTTGCAGATTTTTAGTATTGACTCGATTACTTAAATATTTTTAAAAATAAAGATCGTGTGTGAAAGAATGGTCGCTTTTCCTAGTCGATTCTTAGATTCTGTATACGATTCCTGTTGTGATCCTGTATACAATTCCTATATTTCTGTGTCTTAAACGAAAAAGTTTTGGGACAAAGATTTGAGAGTCTGAAGAAACCAGATACTCGTACACGCTTACCAGATTTTCGTGCGTTCCTTCGATTGAATATTTTTGGAACGAGGAATTGATCGTGTTAAGGAACTGCGATATAGTACTTACTCTCCTCGAATCCTCTAGATTTGAGCGTTGTAGTTATGTTTATGGAAAAAATGGTTACTTTCAAGTAACCAGACATCCGTAGAAGGATCCCTAGATTTCCGAGCGTTACCTCTACCATTAAATATGTTCGCAATAATAGTTATTTAAACAGAAACAAGTAGTTTCTTCCGTAGAAGTTTTATAGAGTTACGTGGATTTTTCAGATAAGTTAAACATTTTAGTCGCAAACAATCGATGTCTCAAGCAACTCATTGGGTTGCGATTTTACAAGATTTCCGTGTTTATTTGCTACCGTGATTGCCTTAAATTAAACCTTTTAGAAAATGGAATTGGGGTCATTATTCAAGTTAGTGCTCTTATATGTACTTGTCACTAAAATTCTTATCTCATCAGTGACGTCGTTAAACCCAGTTACTAGTTAGCTCAGTAATCCACTACTATCATGCGTTGGGACACTGTCTTTAGCTCTCTTAAGGAAAGACACTACAATTTCGGACTCATTCCATTCAAGCAAATACACAAAGTTCCAGAATAATAGTCGAACTTCAAATACCCCGGTTAATTTCGGGGAAGGGCTTCCGGTGAAATCGAATCCACTGATATTCAAAATATTTTATTGATTCAAATGTGTTAATTAAAGGTGAATTAACTAATTTGCCAAATATGCATTATAATTTACAATGAAGCAAAGATTAAGTAATTAATATCAGCTTGAAACGTACTAGTTTTATTTGCAAAAAAAGTGTTTTTTTATTTTAAAAGTGATCTGACATTTATTCCCGGACGATAATCCTGGACGCCTCACAAACATATTAGAATAAATAATACATTACTTCGTTTTCTCTTTTGCATCCTAGATACAAAGGGGAGCACGTAAACAAAAGAGAAAATGCGTTATTTATGCTGATGGAAAAAAGGCACGGCGACGAAGGTAATGACTTATTGTGATTGTGTAAGAAAAAAAGTGCAGAAGGCCATTGTAGGAAGAAAGCCTGAAAGCCAGTTCGTTCCCATGACAACGCGATTCCACAGTCTCCCCCTCCCCCAGGACCTTTTCACACATTGAAGCACTTGTATGTGGGGAGCATGCTCGCACAGTTCCCAATTTATTGTGTGAGTCCATGTTTTTGAATTCGTGGAAACACCATGGCCGTGCTGTTGTGCATGTCAGTAAAAGACGTGTTGACAGATCACAGTGGCCAGAGAGGAAAGTGAATTTACAAATATTCAGGACCGGTTATTTCAAAATTGATCCTACGTCACCTAGGTTAGAGCAATGTGACAGTGATATCTCGTTACACGAGTACTTAGTATATCTTATAAGAATAGCAGACGTTGTCTTGGCCAAAATTGTTTTGTATTTCTGGCTTCTGCCGCAACGGCCACCGTATGGTCAAAATCGACTAGTGTATTTCTGGCTTCCTGTCACATAACAAAAAGGGCTCCTGCATTTAACTTTCTTGTTATTTCAATTCTAAGTTTTATTCATTTCATTCTTGCGAAGTTTTTCTAAACTACTACCTCTTGTATGATAATTGATTTATGATTTCATTTTCTTGATGCTTTTTATTTTCTTTTACTTGTCATATTAAGTAATTTCTTCAGTTTGTTGTAGTAATTTCTGAAATTCAAATTATATATTTACTAAAGCTTTCAGCTATTCATTAATTTATTTCAGAATGTTTTTATGCATTGTACCAGGTAACTAATTATGACTAAGACATCAAGAGCTGCTATTATAATATATTTGCAATGCCAACAGCACATTCCCAATAAACAAATATTCGCATGTCAGTAAGCCGAGATCGGAGAGGAAAGAATTCGGCTGGGGAAAATTAATCCGAGTGCAAATTAGATTCGATTAAAGCAATGATTATTTCTCGTGCATGGGAACCAGACATTCCTCCCCTCTCACATAACCAGTAGAATCGCGTCCCAACCCGATCCTGTATGTACATGAACTCGTTTTATTGATACCTTCGAGTCTCTATATCCTTGTTCGGCAAACAAAACTCGTACAGTCGTAACCAGACTCCCATCTCACTTCGCTTTACTTGTAGACTACGAGAGGCTAATACTAGGTTTGTGCAGCTAGAAACTCTAAAGGTGAATTCAAACTCTGAACTGGACCAATACACATTTCCCTCACAAATTGTTTATATTGCTTACCTTTCTCACGGGTAAAAAACATATACTAAATATTTCTAACATTTCTCCTGTCAGCAATAATACGAAGAAAAAAAAACACATTGTAATTCTATGCGCGTTGCTTTGCATGTACATAAAGTCGTAAATGGAGCCACCGCCGTAACCCGGTTCTGCACGTGAACTTGTTGCTCCTGCGCCTCGGAGTTCTCGGTGGCGCTGCCTGGCGGGAGCTGGCGGTCGCTCGTGGCCCCCGGATGCCCCTCCCCTCCCCTCCCATCCCCTCCCGTTCCTCATCTGCCGGCGGCGCGTCGCGGCGGGCGCAAGAAGCGCGGCATTCCTGGAGCGGCTACGTGCCGCGCGGCAGGCGGCGGGCGGAGAGCGGCTGTGGGACGGGACGCGAACCCGGCGCCCCAGCACACGGATGCCGCTGCCGCCGCCCTCCTCACCTACAGAGCTTCCGGGTTTATTGGGACTTCGGGATACCCCAGAAACTGAAATAGACTCGTTATTGCTTTATGTATTCGAATTGTTGGAAGATTCAAGTAATTGGACGGTTCGAGTTGAGGGGACGGTTCGAGTTGAGGGGACGGTTCGAGTTGAGGGGACGGGTCGAGTTGAGGGGACGGTTCGAGGTGAGGGGACGGTTCGAGTTATTAATCGGATCGTTTGCTTGGTGATTCCGGGCGCGTCATATGATGTTATTACTCCCATAAGTGTAGTGCATGTTTTTACCGCAGGAGGTGGCGATGGTGTTCCCCGCTGGCGGCGACCTACGTTGCCTTGCGGGTATTTTCCCGAACCAGTTACCTCCCACCAGTGTGGTACCTCTCTAACCGGGGAAAAGCTCTAACTGCAAGCTCCCATGTGGTTTCCCGACAAGTGTGATAGTGTAGTGCATGTGAGAGAATGTGTGTAAATAAGGAGAGAGAGCATAAGGCAAGGATGAGGAAGGAAAGATCGCATACAGTCTGTGGCCCTTTTGTTAGAGTACTGCTCGACTAGTGTTGATTGAAGAAACTACTGAAAACTACTGATTAGAGCAGCCGGCCGCTAGAATTCTCCTCCAGGCAGCGACTAAATTCGACCCAGCTCTGAAGCTAGTGTCGAAAAGCCTGCCATCGCGGGAAGCGGAGCCCTAGGAGGCCCTAGAGGCAATGCAGTGACAACAGTCGATGCCCTGAGCCACTTGCCGATATTGGGCGATTCGAGTTAATGGATGGTTCAGGTTATCAGACGGTTTGAGTTATCGTATTACGAATCGGTAATGTTTATTCCTTTGTCCGTTAATGCTAATCATTCTAAATTTCAATAATCGAATATTACAGTAGGATAATTTCAAGTAAAGCATTCATTTACTCTAATTGGTCACGATTCCTTTCCTCTTTGAGAAACCTTGTCTGAGAGAGAACGTATAAATTGTCGTGAACATATTGCTCTCACTGAATTGGACATTATCATTCTATGAATTAATGCATTTTTATTTATCAACAAGAGACCAAGTTTCATAAAAAAAAAATTTCGAGAAATTGTCAAACTCTTACATCTACGTTACTTGCATTGTACTTGTAATAAAAAACACCAACGGCAATATAGGTCCAGAAATATCGAATGCATTACCATAGGTGACACAACGAGAGAGCTTACATAGAAATTTCTGTACAGTTGTCATATCATTGTATCACTACCTAAAGGAATCATTCTCACATAATACAAGAATTTCATTGTGCATAAAATATTTTCATATCACTTTAGAAATTCCTTAAATTTGCACACAACAGATAAATACCATGTGTATTAGAAACGAATGCAATGATTTTTGTCCTTTATGATTTCGATGTTCGTTTTCCATCTTCGTATATTTGCTTACGAAATATGTTTAAGAAATATGACGCGAGGCATAAATAAAACTGGAGAATGGATTTGTGAATCAAATATTTTAGAGAAGGATGAGGGATTAAATATTTCTCTACAAAATCGCGTAAGAAATACACTCAGGCGTCGACTCTTACTTAATTAACTTTCGTTTGAAATCTTGGCCAAACGTCATTTCTGCTGTTGCTACAGAGAAGATAGGTATAGTTACTTTCCCTGAACGCTACCATTTTAGTTTTAACGCTGGGCCATTGCCCCCGTAACAGAAGGTGAAAATGTGAGTCAACAACAACAACCAGTAAGATCCTTCTCACATTCGTTCATATAGCTTTTTTTGTGATACAACGCTTATGGAGATGATAACAACTTGACATCTAATTCTACGTAAAACTAGCGGTTCTCGTACATTGGTGAAAATAAGGATAATTTACGACACAAGATAGATAATACGAGATTTGTTTTTTAAAGTAAGCACGATTTGGGAAAAAACCTCAACATACTTGTTTTTCAAAACAAAATTTATTTGTAAGTGAAAGTGTATTTCTTAAGCTATTTTTCTGCATACTTGTCACCAGTGTTCGGACATTTGTCCCAAAGGGAAACCAACTACATAAAAAGATGCAACCAATAAAGAATCTGAACAGTTTTTGAACGCAAAGATTGTTAAGCTAGCTGAAATTCTCCGCCATCTTGTGGAGATTAATGGAGACTATTCCACTCGCGAAATTAAAACCGATAGTGTTTAACTATACATACAAAATGCACCAATCAGGGCGGTGTATCTCAAAAACTTTATCGCTTTTTCTATCCGATTTTTGTTACCGCTTCTACCTACTGGACAATCATATACCGTAACTCATTTAACTTAGGAGACGTTATACATCGATTGCTATGTCGATGTCCAATAAAGAGCGTATGCACTATGACATAACATCTGATTTTAACATAATCTTTCAGTTATTTCGAATATTTGGCGCATTTTGGAACTCTATTAAACATCTTTCAACTATTTATAGTTAAAATGACTGGAAGGGATTCTGGAACTCAAGAAAGCGCAGATAATCTTCTCCCCCCTACGTCACACTGCTTTTACTGGTTTTTGACTGAATAAATCTAAATCTAAATTGCACTTGTGGTAGTCCAGTTAAATACCACTTCTCGGATAAATCTCCTCGTCGCTTCGCGAGTCGGGAATTTATCGTCAATTTGCAGAGCACGTGTAGTATTACGTATGAAAATGTAATGAGTGATTACATACAACCGATTTTCATGACGACGACCGGAGTGTGCGCCCTTTGTTGTCTATAATGGGTGGGTTGAAAAGTGAATGAAAAATCATCAAAACAGATTGTATTTACTAGGCTGTCCGGGTGACGCCGCGTCCTTGGCGAAGGTGCCGACGTTTCAGTCGCCATTTTGTGACCTTCCTCAGGCGTAATGTCTTCTGTCCCCCACTGAGGACTCTTTTTTATTGAAATTTTTTATTTACAACTCACTTATTTTACTAGTAAATAAGTAAAATGTAATTCAAAAAGAGCATTAAATAATTTTAATGAGAGAATTAATAAAAAAGCAATGGTTTCTTGTTGAACCTTCACTTACGGGATTGCTAGATTGTATGGATGGCCTCTTCACCTAATGCTATACATCATATTCCCCAAATTGTTAACTTAAAAAGGGGGAAAACAAAAGTTGATCATATTTATGGAAATAAAATGTGTTATTACGTAGGAGTATAGGGTCTCTCCCGAAAATTTTTGGACCCTCCTCTGTTCTCACACTTACGCATACTTATTGAATTGAAGCCTTATTTTACGTGGCGAGACTCGGGCCATCAGGCCCGCTCTTCCTCTGACCACGCATATTTCGCTACGCTCCTTTCAAAACTAGCTGATGAAGGGCGAGAAATTTACTTCGAAAACTATTTTGGGCGAGAAACAGGCTGATTTTGAATTTAAGCTCACGAGGCGTCATTTAGGCTTGAGAACTTTTCGCCTCGCAAGTAATATCTACTAACATGGGACAGCCGGCTTTCTTTCCCTCGGACAGGCAAGGCGTACGAAGGTTTCGTCCTTAAAAATCCACTGCTTCGATGGGTTTGAACCTGCAACTTGGTATATCAGTCCAAATAAGTTAACCTTACACTATCGCCACCCGCAAACCTCACTTACGTTCCTTTCACAAAGGCATCCGCGACCTCGCACTCATTGGTCTCAGAGTTTCGTTTCTTCTTCCCCACTGGCGCCGTACGAAGGCCCCGCGCAACAGGAATGTTGAGCGCCCGTTTGCTGGAGGTCCGCGTCTGCCGGAAAGAAGTAATTCAGATCAGCCGGTCGAGCAACAAGCTGACGCATAAATAGCAGCCCGATTTTCTTCCCTTCGCTCGCAAGGCGGCGGCGGTGCGGTGGTCTGGAGTGCAGCGCGAGTTTTTGGAACCGGGGCGCGACGTCGCCTGCGGATGGGCGCCCGAGGGGACGGGGGACACGTCCGCAGCCAGGGCAGTGGGCGGTGTCCTGAGTCGGCGGAAGGAGGTATTAGTGTCTGTGCGGCACAGCGGCACAAGTAGCAGCCCGCTAGCTTTGCCGCTCTGGGACCCGCACTTAAAACTTTTTCTCTTCCTCCATTTCTTTCCTTTCCTCCCTTTTTATTTCCTTTCTCTCTGTTTATTTCTTTCTCTCTTATTTCTCTTTATGTCTTTTCTTTCTCTCTCTATCTCATTCTCTCTCTCTCTCTCTCTCTCTCTCTCTCGCTTTCTCTCTGTCTGATGGTTCTACATCCAGGTTAACTATTTCTTGAGCACCAAATTCTCGTGGTAGTCCTGAACCTTTCTTCCTCAAGGAAAATGGAAGACTTAGGAATGACGGATCAGCCCGGCTCTGTAAAGGGCACAATGATCGGGTCTGGTTCGGGACACTGCGCCAGCATTCGCTTCGAATTGGTCGGACAGGCAAAGGTAGCTCAGGGCATCAATTGAGGTCACTGCGTTGCCTCTGAACGGCGGTCCTAGGGTTCCACTTCCAAAGGTGGCAGGAATTTAGACACTACCTAGATAGTTAGGTCAAATTTTGTCTGGAGGAGACTTCTAGCAGGGCGCAGGCCCATCGGCAGTGCTCCAATTTCTCCGATCAACGCCAGATGCATGCCGGAGCAGTACCCTACGAAACGGGACCGCCACGATATTTAATTTCCTTTCCTTGTCCCACCCTCACACCTTTCTTACACACCCTTACACTCACATGCACTATACTACCACACTTCACGAAAGTCAATTTGTGAATTCAGAGCTTGTCCTGGCTGGGACGGTGCTACGCTGGTGGGAGATACTTGGAAGGGGAGAATCTCACCATGCAGACGTACGTTGACGCAAGACCTCACTATCAGCGGAAAAGGATCACTGCCACTCCTGCGAAAAAACATACACTACATTACAGCAATGACCATACTATGCGCCCGGAATCATCAATAAATCGAATTGGTCCGAGAAAACTTCGAAACGAGTGATAATAGATCAGTCGCCCTGTAGATTTTTAAACTACACTGCCTTCTTTCCAACTATACTTTCGGATCAAAAATCTCCTATTGTCAAAAATCAGACATTGGGTCCCTGTCTACGAATTGTCAGCTGCCGACCTTGCGCCATCTGAAAATGCATTCAGAGACAAGCGCGCTTTCTTTCCCTGGATGGTGAGGGTTTATTCTGGGTTCAGTGGGAGGAATGACGAACTTCCATTTCATTTATTCAGTTCTTCCGGACAGAAAACACGTGTAAAATGGAGAAGTTTCTTACAATCATTGAAACAAGTTCAAAATTCCATGTTTTAAGATATTTCACTAAGTTATTCCCTTCAACTGGCACTACCTGCTGGGACATTTCCTATCCTATTGAAAGATATAAGGCGAAGAAAATACATAAATTCATCTCTACGCATCTCTATAGAATAAAGATTTTAGTGTCCCCCTCAAAAATCTTTAATTTGTACTAGTTTGGTTTTTGTAAAAAAACCCTTCAATTAGATTAATTGTCTTCACAATAAGTAATATGTTACAGGCTGAAATATCTCGTTTTCTTCAACGTATTAAATGCACACAAAAAAATCCACGCAGTACTCTCATGATGATATAAAACTGGTTGAAATCTGTAAATCTGCAAACCTAGCACGACTCCCAATATGTGATAAATAGAGAGCTTTCCATTTTATTCTATTGTCGATGTATTGTACGTGATTTCGATTGTCAGTATACTTTTTAACCTGTGTCCAACTAGACAGAAATTGTAACACTACAGAAGTATGTCAACGACAAATTTGCGAAAGCGAAACCGGAACAAAACTCGCGAAAGCATAACGCCCAGAAATGCAGAAAAGCAGTCAGGAACGACCAACAGTGGTCAAGAAAGAATTAACGATGGTTTTTTTAAGTGACGCTCCGATCCACACAATCATGTTTGCGAAATCAATCGAATAAGCTCGTTTCCAAATAATGCATTTTTAACTCAAATCTAGATGTTAATGATATATAGAAATAAATATTGGATACACTAATTTACAGTGTATTTAGTAGAGGATACAGTAAGTGCCGAAAGTTCTAATTTGTACGAGAAAATACAATCATTTGAGTAAAAGTTTGATTTTGTATATAATATATATTACGAATTACATCTAATAATGCAGGGTGAAGCAAGAAAGTTAAAATGAATTGTATTAATATTGTATGTGTCCTTGAATTAACTACATTTCTCGAAAGATTTGCTGTGAAGAAGCATCAAAGAAATAGACTTCGCCATTTTTTTTAGCAGCATGATAAGAGTTGCAGCTGTAAATTATTTTTCTTTTGCATTCGCTTTTTTATGTTGCCCAGCACAAGGCATAAGTGATGACTAATATAGATATAAATAAAAAGAAATAGAATATATAGTGAAAATTGTAGAAATATTTCCAGTGATGATGTATTTTTCCCCTACTTTTGTAAAAGTAGATTATATGTTGAAGCAAATATACATTTCTTCTCTTCAGACGCCGCAGAATTGCCACAAACCCTAGTATAATATATTAATATAACAAATTAAACAGCACTAAAATGTAAATAAAACCAAATTCTGTCAATCTCCGCCTTAGATGTTAGTTCGTTTTGCTTAGACACAATCAATTTCGAAGGTTCTTGGTTTTTCACAATTCGATCCTTTCATTTTTTGAACTAGTTTTTTTTACGAATAAAATGAATATAAAAAAGGAGTTGAGAAGTGTTAGGTCCGATTCACATCATTGCGTGATCACACTCCGAAGAGCCGCCTTGCGGTCGGGGCGAATGGTGTTATCAGAGCGCGAATGAAAGCAAAGCCACGGAGCGAGGTGGTGAAGGGCTATGCGCGACGTCACGGGCGACTTTCACTACCGGCCACGCAGGGGCATGCACGATAGGGCACACGGAACAAAAGGCGAGACGTTACTAGGCGGTAGCAAATAGAATGCCTAGATACGGAGGGTAAATAAATCTTCAACGCACGCTGCCATTTAATGGCCACCCACCCGCCAGCCCCCACTCCTTCAGGCAGCGTTCACAAATTGGCAGATGCTCAAGAACATTAAGGAGTGTTTCGAGTACTGTATTCCTATTCCTGTTTTGTGGTAGATGGGTGTTTCAGCTTTACAAATCGACTAAATATGAAGTATAAAAAGAGTGGTCCAAAAAATGTGCACACTCGGTCAGCAGTTCAGCGGCATTGACGTGGTTTAGCCAAATTCTCTAGAGATAGTACATGACACTCAGCGATATATCGGGAGACGAAACTAGCGGCCATAGTGGTCCGACCCGTCACAACCTTTGTGTTATCAAGTATGAAGTGTATAAGCTTGAAAGATTTCTACTTTACTTACATTTCGCAGAAATTATAAAGTTATTGTATATGTATTGAATTAATCGCCGATTTTCAGGTCATGTCACTAGGTTCGCTAGTGATCAGTTGTCTCCCATTAAAAGTATGAGAAAGATTCAAAGTGTCGTGTATTGTCTACATACTATTTGGTTTTGCTGCTAAAGGAGGACACTTTACTCACACTTAATCGTAAGAACATGTAACAAACCTTTCAACTGAAATTGCAAGAAGAATCCTCGGTGGTGGAAGATTCCTGATTGGAAAATCCTGGTGAGCTGATGTGCAGGTCGGCGTCGGCTGATGTGCAGGTCACCATTCAAGAGGGAAACAACGCCGCTCTTCCATGTGATAGAAACACGCTACACTTACGGAACGGAAGACTATTGCATTTGATGCGCCTCAAAACACGAAATAATCAACTCGTTTTTTAGCGCAAATTTCTTTTTCCCCCTCCCGTTGTAACACGAAATAATCAGTCGATCAATCCAGAGTGAGTTATTTCGGTTGCGAAACAAAGAAACAAATAATAACAAAAAGAGCAAACAGAAACAAAAAAAGTAAATCAAAACTAATAAACAACAAATTACTACAAAGAAAAAAAAACATGGCTAATGTGCCGCACAATGAGATGAGCAAATGTTTCTAACGACATTTGGCATTCTGAGAAACCCTTCGCAACTGCACAACTGTTTCTCCACAAAATAATATGTTGTTCCATTAAGAAGCTCCTGTTTATGGCGAGTCTATTTAGTCAGCACATTTCCAGTTTTTTGGAGACTTTACTAGGGTTTTATCTCTATACTGCAATTAAAACAGAGTCCCTTCAAGGTCACGAGATGGCAGGAAAGGACGACTCATCCAATCGCGAGCTTCGTTACAACTTAAATTTTTGCTATTGAAGATCCCGATTGAATGAAGGTGTCCCCCTCTCAATTCAGCTCATGACTTCGATCAAAACAGTGTCTCCTTTCAAAGTAGAGTTTGTCTGCTGTAAATGTCTGACAGTGTCTCCTACGACAAATGCAATGAACTAAACACGCAAATGTGTCACAATAATTTGTTTGTTAGGAACCAATTTGCTGTGTCATTTGTGTATCAGGTGTCGTCATCTCTGCTGATTCACTTCAACTTGCTATCGGCCTGTGATATCATCTCGTGACCTTGCATATTTTTCTAGCGTTTGCTTTCGATTAAATAGTAAGACAAACGTCCATTTTTATTGTGTTTTATTGCAATTAGTTCGCAGTGCGGTAACAACAACGCTATTACTCATATTTTGAAACATTAAATTTAAATGATATGCTGACCATATACAGGTTTCCATTTGTATTTCACAGAGAAACGTAAATAAGTAAAGTAATAAAATAAGAATAGAAGTTTCTAGTATTGTATTGGATAACGCATCCATATCAACACTCCTTACTTTTGCAGTACTTAAAATACGGTTACATTATGAAAAAAATATTTCTTCCATTTGATTTCAGATTACGAAGTTTTATATATTCTCAGGTTTCAAATTTTATGCTTATCGAATAACAAACAATTTGAGTTATAAAAAATTGCAGATATTATACTTATTTTGAAATTAGTCACATTTCAAATTTTAACATAGTCAATTGTAGTGCATATCAGATTTATTTACATGTTATATATCAGCTCATTTCAATCATTAGCACATTTCAAATGTTATATAATTCCGTATGTTACACAATTTCAAATATTACACCACACAGCCATTGTGAGCCATTTCAAATGGTAACTCATTTCGATAGCTTAAACACACGAAAAGGGATGGATTACATGCCGAATTTCATATTATTGTGGACTTCGTGGCCACAAATAGCACGTGTGCACGTGGCCGGTCGTCTCCTGCGCCCGGGCGCCTGCCGCCGAAGCGGCCGTGGCGTGCGACAGTCGCTGCCCGGCTGTTCCTGGCGCGCTTCCACGAACGGGAGGTGTCGTCGAGGACTATCCGGATATTCGTGCTCCTCTGGAGGAACGACTTGTATTTTAATGACTGTGCGCATTCCCCGGGGTACACGTCGAGGTGGACAAGAGGGGCTGAGGATTCCGCTCTGTATTGTTGATTGTTGTTGTTTGTTCTACATTTTTGTTCTCGGTTC
>BOPP01000283.1:148288-168706 GCA_017312745.1 Gryllus bimaculatus
GGTAAATGCGCTGTATGGATACACGGAACACGAAGGTCATTTCAAAGTTACATTTCATTCGCAAGGAAAAGACGTTTTAAAATTGCATTTATTATCCTATTGTTAACATTTTATTATTTTATATGGATTGGGATTGGCCTCTGGTCTTGTGATAGTTGTCTATAGTTTCGTTTGATACTGAGCAACTAGGGAAAATTAAAAATAAAAACCAAAAATTGTGTTGTTCCGCCTACTCTTATATTTTATGCACCGACGGCAGGAAGACCGACGTATCGTCAGACGGGATGATAAAGAACGAAATATTATGGTTTTTGTCAGTTTGGAAGCCAACATAATCGAGATGTTGCCTGGAAATTTTTACATAATAATAATAATATCAATAATAATAATAATAATAATAATAGCTTCAAACGACATATTACAATTTTGACTGTAGATGCTTCTTACTTTTAAGAACAACGTAGATATACACGTAGATATGTTGAATGTAAATATACACGTAGAAATGTTGAACGTAGATATACACGTAGATATGTTGAACGTAGATATGCATCGCTCAATCTCACCCCATCGAATGGGGTGAGGTTCTACCAGGTATCTAATGAGTAGAGAGTATATTTAACGTAGCACATTCTCACCTCACAACGAAATAATTTAAGCCTGTATGGAACGAAGGAGGTGTATAAATGTGAAAATCAAACTCCTTATGTCCCCATTTATTAACCCAATTACACAATTATAGGATCTTTTAGAATGTGTAAGAGATTTTCCAGTTGTTTTTTTTAAAGCGGAGGAATTTTTCTCTTGTCATGATTTCTGCAATAATAGATTTCTACCAGGTTTCTCAGGCCATAACTAATGGATTACCTTTTTTTGCATTGCATCTTCTTCCAGAAAATTCTCAAATGAACCCACGAAATTGTCAATCTCCTATGTGCAATCTCAAAATCTTCGTCATTCGAGGACCACTCCTTGTGTTGATTTGAACCATTGCTTCTTAATAATCTCTTCTTTTGTGTGATGAATCCCTATGATTTTTCTTTTGTGACGTGGAGGATTATCTTAGGTTGATAATTTGGACGCCTCAATATCTTCAGCAGATATACTATTACCCAGGGACATATTTAATTATTACTTCCTCTTTGCGTAGTAGAAATCACTTCTTTTCTTACTACTTACTTTCGTCTAGAAAAATGACAAAAAAGCGTAATTTACTTGTATGACCTACATTACGTGCAGCTTCTCTATTTATAACTTTATTTTCCTTAATTTCTTCTAGAACTTTCTTCATTACCTCTTCGGACCATTTTTTTGGTCTCTCTACAAACTTTCTGTTGTAAACAAGAACCATAGCTAGAAAATGAGAAACTCGAGAGAGAATAGTAGATTACATGCGATGGCACAATCCCACCCGGACATGTGATGTTGTTGGAATCATTGCATCATAATTCAAACAAACAAATACACGCTTCTTCGGATTCTGATGCTTGAAGTATGTAGCTGTTGACATATCAATTGACCTGCATTCACTGAAGCCCACCAAATAACAATAGCAACAACTTTTCATACATCAAACACGCACTTTTTAGGTGTATGCATTCTTTTTAGTACTTGGCACGAAAATGCATTATTTTCATAGATCATGACTTTCCAGAACCATCGTGGTATCAATTTATGGAAGTTAGAAACAGCAAGTTAGCAAGTGTTTCGATATGTCACTTGTAATTATCCGATGCGTCGTGCCATCCAGTAGAACATATGATTATGATCATATGATAATGTCCGACACCTCTACGCCATTGATGTAATGCGGTTTCGTACTTCCGTGCGCCTCCAGCGAGAGTAGGAGCTCGCGATCTCTTCTCGTCGCCGCCGTCGACTGAGAGTAAACAAGTGCCGCACGATCGTGACTGGAGTCCCACTGTGCGACGAAACCCGAACCTCCTCGCAAGTACGGTAACAGCAGCAAGCGATCTGCCCCTGTTGCCACGCCGCCGCCCCCTCCGCCTCCGTCATCGTCACCTGCGTAAACAAATGCCGACGACTGGCCGCAAGACAAAGGCCGAGAGGGACGCAACGAAATTGCAGTCGCGCAAAACCAAATCCAAAACAAGCCAAGGCGCACCCCGCACTAAGTCAATGGTTGTAGGCCTAAATTGTTTCGTGGTGGGAAATTATCCAACGCCTGAAATCCTGCTATTATGAAACACGCTGATTAAAAACATGTCGCAGTGATCTTCAGCTTGGAGAATTTAGTTCATATTGCAATGCTAATTAGAGAAAATAGTTATATATTGTCAGATGAAGAGGTTTATACTTTTCCTGTCTTGAGAACCAAACGACCTTCGACGCATCATCATATTACTCGTAGTGTTAAAATTATTCTAACCTTATTTTTAAATTCATTTTGGGTGACCCTAAATAAATGTGTGGGAATGTTAAACAATATTAAATATTGAAAAATAATATTAATAGGTCTTATATTGTTTTTTGCAATTAAATTTATTACTGGATCAATTTTGAAGAAAATCATAATATTTTTAACATTAATGACGAGATAACTATCATATCCCTTACAATTTATTGTGGATACTGACCTAGTAATACGTCCCCCAAAGGCACGAAATTTTGATCAAATTAAATTATATAAAAATAGAACTAATGTATCTATTTTAAAGAAATATCAGCATATTTTTAATATAAATAATGAGATAATACAACGACTTATTCCCTAAAAATTATGCGCATATTTATACTAGTTAAGCTTGGTCCAAAGTAAATAAGATGTTTCCAAACTACACACATCTGATTCTCTCGCAAATTATTTCAGAAACGTGTATACATATATTAAGAAAGAAATGTATTATCATAGGTATTATCACGAGTGCTTTGGTTATTGTCGCTAAATTCCCGACTCGCGAAGAGAAGAGGGGATTTATCTAAGAAATTCCAAAGCACGAGTGGCATTTAATAGGATGAATTCATGAGTGAAATTATATCTAACGGAGTTCCAAAATGCACCAAATAATGAAAATAACTGAAAGCGTGTATTCAAATTAGAGGTTATAGTACATACGCTGTTTATTGGACACCCACATAGCGATCGATTAATACCGTCTCTTAAGGTAGATGAGTCACAGTTTATGCTCGCCAGTAGGGAGGAGAGGTAAGAAAATATCGATAGAAATAGTGATACACTTTTTGGGATACATCGCCCTGATTGGGGGTATTTTGTATGCATACTTATAAGTATATTTAATTTCACGAGTGGAACAGTCTAGCTAATACTGCACTTTTACAATAATTTTTAAGTAAGACAGAGAATACAATGAACATGTTTCTAATAGAATAAATACCACCACATGACGACTGCGACAATGGTGATGAAGCGGAAGACACTGACGATGAAGCGGAAGACACTGACGATGAAGCGGAAGACACTGACGATGAAGAGGAAGACACTGACGATGAAGCGGAAGACACTGACGATGACGCGGAAGACACTGACGATGAAGCGGAAGAAACTGACGATGAAGCGGAAGACACTGACGGTGAGGAGGAAGAAAATTTTGGTGTTGCCAAAAACTAAGGCAATGTTGTTGGAGATAACAAAGAAAAAAATGGTTATGGAGCCGACGAAGACATTGATTATCATGACGATGGCAATGATTATGACGCTGAAGACAATGATTATGATGACAATGATGACGATTCTCATGGTCGATAACGTCGAAGAAGACGATGATGATGACGAAAAAGGAACTAATGATGGTGAAGAAGATAGAGCGCAAGTTGAAGCCTGCCGCGGGTCAGAGTGCCAGACTTCCCTCGAATCCGTGGGCTCCAGGGCGGAGGCGGGGCGCGGCGCGGCGCCCAGGCTTTAATTGCCTCCGCGGTCGTCAAGGCCGCTTCTGGAAAGGCGACCTTGCGGCGGCCGGGCCGCACCCGGGAGGCGCAAGGGCTCGTTCCGGGAAGCGCAGCTGATGGCCGGGCGCGGACCAAAGCAGGTTCCCGAGGGAGGGCCGGGCCGCCCGTAATTACGGAAGACACGTCTGGAAGGCGGCGCGTGAATAATGAATCTCAAGCGGTGACGCGACGCCAATTCGCAGACGCGTCTGGGAGGAAGTACTTGGAAGATACTGTTCTGATGGTTGGGGTTTGATGTTAGGAATTCCCATTTTGGAGTCGTTGGAGGCAATTCAGAGGAACTGAGACACGGTCCGCCTTTCCAACACTCCCTTTTCTTGTTGCTGAGGGTTAGAGAGAAATAGAGTCGAGTTTTCATAAAGATGCATCACCACTTGTCTGCGCTCCTATGCTTCGCGTTTTTATGCGCTGCGCAGGTAGGCGGCCCACAATGCGGACCGTGGCTCACCTGCCGGTCTCCGGCGCTGTCCACTGCTCTCGAGTGTGCTGGACGTAGGGGAGGGGATGTGCTCTGGCGCGATCGGCTCACTCTAGTAAAAAGCGAGTGACCTGCGGGTCTCCAGCAGCCAAAGCGCACTGTCTAGCCCGAATTCTCATATTTGAGCAACTCTGAATCATTGAATTATTGTTAAATCCAATATATTTTCCATTAATGTATTACCCCCACGCCCACAAGGGATTGAGAATGAACCTTATTTTATTTTTAGATTATTTTTTCTTGTAAATCCTTAATGCATCTTTTGTTTTGATAACTAACTGATCCTGATGTTGAGTCTTGCTGCTCCATTCTTTTGAGTTTTCTGGATGCCATTCTTTCGAAATGGCAAGTTATTACAATGCATTCACTTTCTCTTTCGTGCATTTGCAATACTTACTTCTGGGGTGCAAAGAAGCACTGGTTCCGAAATTTTTAAGATGTGCAGTTATCCCTTCAGTCTCATTCTTCTCACCCGTTGCTTTCCCACTTTTAATGCAATTTAATGCAAGCGTGAAACAACATAGGTTGATTTTCATGGTCAATGAGCGACAATTTCCTTAATATATCTCCTTTTTTTGAATTATTATACACAATAAAATAATTATATGAAAATTTGAAGAAAACATGTATAATTCCTGAGTTGATACCTACGTAAAAAGGTTTAGGCGGCGGGAAAACGATCGAGATCGGTTTGAGGAGAAACGCATCGCGTTTCGTCTCTTGTAATACTTAAAGAACCATATCTCACAGCGCTCCTGCGGTCACAAGAGAAACAAGTTTTTCATGGAACCTTACGACCCTGGAGGACCATCTCGTCTCTAGCAAATGCCAACTAGGAATGTCTCATTTCCGGAAATCACACACACACACACACACACACACACACACACTTAAATTACATACACAAACCAGTCATGTCACATTCCGGCAAGGTTGGCGGGGTATGAAAAGGCTGGCATTTGGTGGAATCTCAGCTGAGTATAGGAGCAAACCTGGACAGACAAGTCTCTATTATACACCCATTGAAATTCGACACATGTAATCTAACTTGTTTATTTCTGAGTGTTTAAAGTAATTTTAGTGATATGTACTAGTTTATGTATTTGTTGTTTCTCCTCTTACGGAATATGCAAGCCGTTATGTGTTTCATGAAACGTTCTTCAATAACACAGAGGTAAGCAACATGTAGGTATGCAAATACTGGTGGCAAATATAATGTATTTCTAATATTGAAAAAAAAAAAAAAAAAAGGCGTGTTTACAACCACTAAAGTTTTCTTCCGCCCTTCTCAGAATTAAAAATAAATTGTTATAATCCAAGAAGCCTGGGAATTGGGTTAGTAGGGCCTGTAATACTACCTACTTTACTACATGCGTTTTAGGCGGGGAATTTGTACCCCGAAGCGGTTTCCTGAAGACATAACCATCTTCTGGGCTGCAGTTGGTCCAGCTTTACAACCCCTCATTATAGAGAAGCGAAATGATGCGATCAGGGAATATCCTCTTTATCAGCCTTCTCAGAAACCCGCCTCCAACCTAGTGGAAGCAAGTCTCTCGTTTCGGACACAGTACCTAATTCAGTGTTATTTACTGGTTCTAAATTTGTTTCTCTTCTGCGCAGCTACGAGCTTCACAGCTTTGTAATGGCGTTGAACGTCAAAAGTAGTCCATCACGTCTACGGTTTTTATTTTTAAATGATCCTAGATAATTCTGAAGAACCACGCAAATCTTCAGTTGTTTTTTGTACTAAGTTGACTTATGTTTAATGTTAGACACGTGTGACTTTATCTTATCTTATTGTAAATGTTTATAATTGATTTCAAACTGTACATTTTATTTTTTCTTTCAGAAAATTTAATAAATTGATGTATGGTAAACTAGGTAACAAAACTCACGGTGGAGATTGCTATGAACCTCCGAAACAAAATACAAAATTTAACATTAATTATGTTTTAATTTCACAAACGATTGATTCCCTAGTTTCAGATTTCCGGAAAGAAATGTTCAGCAGATAAAAATGGCCTTAAAATTATTGCTATTGCGCTTTCTAAATGTAACCACGATAATTTCGTTCTAAAATAAAAGATTTTATACTTCGTTTCTACATAGCATTATTTTGAACTCCATAAATTTACGAACGGGAAAGTTTCCACTTTAAAGACCTCATTCTGAGAAGTTTACTCCTTATGAGATGAGATTACATTATTATTTTGGAAGTATCGAGAGCCTATTATTAAATCAGTTTTCCAAATAGCCATTTGTTTGTTCATTTTTCGATATGCAACATTTAACTTCCATTTTTGTCGAGAACATTTTGAAACTTTATTGTTGCGTCATGAACAACGTTATGGACCCTTCATTTCTTAATACAGATAATAATTTATGACATTTTTTGTAAGACTTTTATCAAATTGCTCTCTCTCTCTCTTGTTTGTCATAAATAGTTCAAAGGAAATGTTTGCGTGTCAGTTAAATTGACTTTTTTAGTGGTAAACATTACAGAATTAATCGTTGTGTAATTCATTATGTTAGTTTTTTCCACTTAGGCTGATAAAAGATACAATTCATAGTAAACACACATTTCAAAATAATCACATATAACAAATTATCCGTTTTTCTTTTGGCACTATGACTTATAACGTTGTTCGATGTAGAAAAACAAATTCTAAGTATTCAGGTATCTTTTTAGGCAGTGAAATAAAATACTATACGGTTATACATGGAAATGAATATGGCTTGATTCAAAGTATTTGATTCGATTTTATAATTTTCGTCAAAGAACCATAAAAACTGTAAGGGACGTATGTAGTTGGATATGATGAAAACTGTACATACATGAATAAAAGTAACAACATAGCGAGGTTGCAATATTTAAAAATTAGATGTTTTTGCTTCCGAGCAATAGAAAACTGATTTGAAACGGTAAACGAACTTTTGATTTGTTTATTCAATATTGCTAACAAAACATCAACGCACAATTCTATTCCCACGACAATCGGATTAAACACATATGTAGAGCATGGTTAGTATAAACTCGTGGATTATTTATCTCGCTTTTAGCAAAAGAAGAATCGTTCATGTCAGTTTATTCACAGGGGTCAAAGAAGCATAATTTGTATTTAAACACTATTCTAATTTACGATCAAATTTCTCACAACCTTACGAATAAATGATCAGTTCTATGAAAATTAGAATTTTGGAGAATTATTTAACTGTTAACTTTTGCTTCCAAATGCTTTAATTAGCTTCAAGATAGTTCCAGACGTTCTTACTACTAAGACATTGGCTATCTTGTCCCAGAGTGGGAAACATTTATAAATAGTTCTGGCGATGGATTTTGAAATAATAAAATTCACCTTTTCCCATCCGTCTCGTTATCATTTGACTTGACCCTGATACTTGCTTAAATCCACATTCCGGTGGATCTGAAAATCTTCCGAAATTGTCTTCACGACCTCACAAAGCTTTCTGCTAGCTTATTTAGGGTCTTCTACCATAATACCCCGTTGCTAGGAGAAGACAACGGTAACCTACTGGGGAATTCGCTGGGGAACTCGCAACTACCCGTCTGAGGAATTCGCAAAGGAAACTCAGCCACTCTAAGAAATTGAGACGGCATCGCACGAGCAACGAAAGTAAACACAGTAGCAAGGAGGCCCTCTTTCCCATGATCACAACTATGCCGCTTGGCAGCGCCACGCCTGCATCACGCCTGGCGAATCGCATTCCTAGAGATCGCGACCCGCATATTTAAAGCCCACAAAACTGCGTTGCAATTGCCAAGGAATACAGCTGCACCCCTGAGCAGTTTCTGCAGAAAATGTCAAACATCTGAAAGCTTAAACTGGGACAAGGAGAAGGCGATTTTAGAAGTGGTGCATGATTCGAAGGATGCGGTAGGATTTAAAGGTTCATGAAGATTCCTGTGAGGGTTAGAGGTTTATAACTTCGAGATTTTGTCAAGTTTATTAGAAAAAGAAATGGAATATGATTATATTATCTCTACAGAATAATAAGTTCCAAGACTAAAATATTTAAAATGATTTTAAAAAAATTATTTTAGAGGATAAATGGAAAATTAGCGGACGCCATCACGTATTTTAATGGACTTAGTCAAAAGACATCTGAAAGAGCATAAAACAACGATAATAGTACGAAAGAATTGTTAGTGTACCGCATCAAATTGATTATTTCGTGCATCCCTCGTCAACTGTTACGGTCCCTGGTCCCAAAAAAGTAGTGCATGTTTTTATCACAGGGGTGGTGGTGGTGAACTTCCTCTGGAGCACGAGATCCGGCGCCGACCTGCATATTGACGTGGGATTTCCCCCATTGACGTATCTCTCCGCAGCCAGGTATCTCCTCAGCCGGGACAAGCTCCTGAATGGTCTCCCCACGTGTGGTAGTTATTGCATGTACAAGTGTAAGGTTAAGTAAATACGGGGTGAGGATACAAGGAAGGGGAAGGAAATACTGCGCGCGGTCCGTGGCCCAATTGTTCGGACACTGCTCCGGCATTCGCCTGGTGTAGATCGGAGAAACCACGGAAAACTACCGATCAGAACAACCGTAATTCTTCTCCAGACAGCGGCTGAATTCAACCTAGGCATCTGGCTCGTGTCAAATCCTGTCCTCGAAGAGATTCGTAGTCTAGGACTTCCCGATTAGGATCCTGGTTGGAGCAATGAAGTGGCGTCGAATTGAGAGACTGCCAGCGCTCTCCGTTACTTAACCTCCGCTGCAATTTGTCTTCCACTCCTGTGATAAAAGACCTGTTAGTCAGTGCTAAGATTAGCAAACTCTCGGATGTTCTTGGCTGATTCGGATGATACCAGAAAAAATACTCCAGAAGAGCTTACCACCAACCAACCAACCAGCAAACCAAGGAGTAAATGGTCTGGTGTAGGAGTGATGCACCGATCGCCAAATCAGATATTAACCCAGACTGCTTATATAGAACTAATTACGAATGTCATGGTAAAGTGACAGTGTTATTGCATCTAATTTTTTAACCATCCCAGCATTCGCTGTATGGGTGAGGGGAAACCACGAAATACCCCGGTCAGGATGGCCGGTCCAGGGATCGAACACGGACCTCCCGACTGTGAAGTCAGCGCACTACGCACTAAGCCAATTCGCCCGGAAACACAAGTTAAGAAGTGGGTAAATATGAAAATGATGAAAAATGGAAAGAGAAAAAAGGAACTACCTCGAATCGTTGAGATGGAAAGACTATTGAAATAAATATGTCATGTGAAAATATATTTTCGATAAGTTTTAATTGTGCTTAATATTTGTGGTTTTAATGGTTGTACCAATCACTGTCTGTCTAAAAATTGCCTGAACGAAACATGAAATTCGTAGTAAACTAATGACAACCCGGTAAATAATGTATTACCTGTTTTTCCCTCTTGCCAGTTTCGACGCTTCGAAAATCCATTTCTTAAGTTCTTACATTTTGTCTCAAACGCCCTTCGATCCCTTTACACACTTCTACCTCCGGCTGAGGTTGACTAATTTCCACGCGAGGACAATATGTCTTTTTCCAAGTTTTCCCACACAATCTGAAATGGTCCATTTACCCGCATTGTCGGTATGATCATTACATTCCGTCCCAGGGAAACCAGTACTTTCTCACGTACAAGACCGGTAATAAGGCACATGGTCGCGTTTAGATAGCTCTCCGCTGTCTCGTAGGACTGTACGGAACCCAACCTAGTGTTAGCAGCCCCTGATTCTTTCCAGTGGGAGGTAGATATTGAGGAATGACCCGCCCTTGTGAAGCGTGAACCTTACTGACAGCACAAGCTCCTACACCATACAGGCAGGGGATATGAGGTTATGTTTAAAAGGTAAATGTTCTGAATCTAAGCGTTTTTTGGTAGCTTTTCTCAGCGGCTTGTCTGCGCCACTAACGTTCTTTGCGGAACTGCACTAGGCTTCCGATGCGAGAATGACGGTTGGCCTGCAATAAGACCTTTAGAGTCAATCGATTTTTGGACACAAATGTAACTCATAACTGCTAGCTCATGTTCTGATGCGTGATGAACATATGTACGCAATTAATGTGTAAAAAAACGTACTCTGTATCTCACATTCCACGGGAGAGGAACGCTGTCCCTATCGGCTGGGATAGAACATGCTCTACACTTACGGGATTAATGACGGCAGCAGTTGACTCGCCCGGCAACAAACCAATCTTGCAACCCCTATCGCTGGGAAGTTCTTGGGTTCGAGTACCGAGGGTGGCAGGACACTAGCGAGGCATCTGGGTCGAGAAATCAGTCGCCGTCTGGAGAAGAATTCCAGCGGTCGGCTGCTTGGATCGGTAGTTTTCCGTGGTTTCTCCGATCAACACCAAGCGAATGCCGGAGCAGTACAAACGGGCCACGGACTGCGCACCATCTTTCCTTCTTTTTCCTTATCCTATCCTCATCCTTTATATACACACACTAACTGTAACGTGCCTACACTACCACACATGTCAGGAGAAAGTGGCTGTGCCCTGCTGGAGGGGGATACCTGGTTGGGGAAACAGGTGGGTTGGCGCCGGATCTCGCGGGGGAAGATCACCGCCGCCTACAGCGATTAAGTGCACTGCACTTACGGGACTAACGGGCGTAGCAGTTGACGCGCCCGGAAGAAAAAATCAGTGGAATCACAAAGGACTGCGTGCCTCCACGACGACGCACGCGAGAGCTCGGCGGCTGCGCCAGGCCTGACCTAGGGCAAGGGGAGGGGGTGGGAGGGTGGGCGCGGTGCCAGGAAGAGCCCGTGGGCCCCAAGGCCGCCTCTGCATTTAGCCGCAACGCGCGCACAGGTGGACGCTGACATTCTGCCGCTGCCGCTGCCACTGACTCGGACTTGCAACGATGGACTGCGCGGGGCCTTCTTGTCTTTGCTTTTAATTCATTAGTTATGTTTAAATTATTATTATTATAATATTATTATTATATTATTATTATCATTATTATTATCATTATTATCATTATTATTATTATCATTATTATTATATTATTATTATTATTACGCACTATTAGATTTACACAAACACGAGATGTACAGAATACATGATTCACTAAGCGAATACAGAACACAGAGTAACAGGTTAAGTCAAAATTTGCGTCTTCTTCTCTTCAGATTCCCAGTTAATAATAATAAAGTCACAAGATAATTGCAAAATGAAAGCGTGTAACACTCCCCACCCACACACACACGTTAACCTAGCTTCTTAATAAAATAACTGACAGACCGGGCCGAATTGCGGTGCTGAGCTAATATTACTATTCTACTATTATTTTATTATTCCTATTATTTTATTGTTGTATACACTATTTCTCAGATCTTTACCTTCTTCCTATTTCTGCGAATTCGATTCCTACCCACAAACCTACGTATCTCGGAGATATTTATGTTATGACTACTAGTTCTGCGAACAGTGCAGTTCGCGTAAAAAAAGCTTATTCATAGAAACCTTCTTCTTAATGACTGCAAAGAATTTCATTCCATATTGAAGAAAATCGATTAACTTGTTTGGTTGTGTATGCTTAAGAAGCAATTTGTGGGGCAAAGATAATTTGGAATGTTGTTGTTGTTGTTGTTGTTGTTATTATTATTAATATTGTTATTATTACTACTATATTTCGGTTATTCTGGAGGAAGGGTCTTTTGCACCAATAGCTGTACTTGCTTAGTTATTACTTCAAGAAAACAAGTAGACCGTCATAGCATCCACTCGCAAAGTGAAATTGGCACTCGTCTCTTTGGATTGGGGTGTTCAGCGGACACTGCTACAGAAATCAGCCTAATTTAGTTTGTGTTTATTTAACTGAGGTTGAAGTCTTTAACAAGCGCACAGTGATGAGCAGAGATGACATCTTGTTCTTTCTATCAGGCCTATATCGCGTCCTCATGGCACCCACGTACATGGTGTACTTACAGTACTAAATGATCTTAACACATTCTGAAGGATGGGACACATTGTTATGCCAAGCCTTACGTCCGGCTGAGTTGGACAGTGGTTTTCTGCGGTTTCGACAGTGAAAGGATTTTCGACACTAGCTTGACAGTGAAGTCGTATTCAGCTGCTGTCTGGGGCAGAATTCCAGCGGCTGGCTGCTCTGATCGGCAGTTCTCCGGGCTTTCTGCGGTAGACATCGAGGGAATACCGGAGCACAAACGGGCCACGGATGTTTCCTTCCTCTTCCTTGCCGTGTCTTCAACATTCACTTACACTTAAATGAACTATACTTGCACACTTGTCGGGGGCTCAAAGCTTGCCCCGACCGGCGCAGTGCCCCGCTGGTGAGAGATACCTGGTTGAAAAAACAAACAAACAACCATCCTGCGGGGAAAGAACACCGCCACTTCCCGGGATAAAACATGCATAACACTTACGGGACTGATCACTATTGCAATTGACGCTTCCGGTAACACAAAAATAATCACTGTATCTTAAGGGTGAACACGGGGAAGATGTCTCGCCAGTGCTTCACATTGACACTTCGGCTTCCCCGTGAAATTCCGCGCGAAAAACTCTCCAGGCGTTGCGCCCTAACTTACCGTTTTGTAGGCTGTTGCATCGCCAGCCTCCTGAAAATGAGCGGAGAAAATGAATGATTTCGATTCTGGCGGATTCCAATATTCTTGTGCAGATAGTGGCAGCTACTTTTATGTCGAAAATGTAGCACAACTGTGAGGGAAACTCTGTAGAACTTCCCAAGCTACGAAATTACACGGACGTGCATACGCTTGTTAGTTGCGGGTGTCGTCCCAGGGCCTCTGCGTCAGTTGAAAACTCGGACTTGTGGGAGAGAACGAACATGCGATTATATTTCATGGTTCTCCGCGGAGTCTGGAATTGAGTCAATTTGTATGCATGAGTTCTCAATATTTGTTTCCGAATAGACATCTGTTAAAAATTACACTCGTGATTGCGAAACGTGGAAGGAATTCCGCTGTGGACAGTGTTGAGAGGCGAAGCAAATTGTTACTACGAACTAAAGAAATTGTATGGAATGTAATGTGAACCGTCGTTGATATTCGAATTGAACATATATTCAGCCACTGAATTTGATAGTCTTCACACATTTATTAGCAATTTCTATTATATTCCTTGACACACTCAATAATAGATATTGAATACCCACGTTTGATACATTATTTCGTCCTATTTAACAAAAAATGATATTACATTTGTAATTTTTCTGAGAAAATAAGAAAGAAAATATAGTATCTTAATAAAGTACATAAACATGAAGCAGAATAATTTCACATTTCGTAAGAAATCAATACATTTCTGTTTTCACTTCACAATAAACTCCTGTTTTTGAATGGATTACATTGGTTTGGTTTTCCTTACGACTGCTTCACCAGATATCGGTTAATCACAAATGTATTGAATTTCAAATTTCGCGCTTTTAATCAGCTAAACACCGTGCACCGTGGGCTAGAGGTGGGTGGTGGCGAGGGGCGAAAGGGGCAAAAGGGACGAAAGGTCGAAAGGGTCGAAAGGGTCGAAAGGGGCGAAAGGGTGGAAAGGGGCAAAAGGGACAAAAGGGGCGAAAGGGGCAAAAGGGACGAAAGGGGCAAAAGGGACGAAAGGGGCAAAAGTGACGAAAGGGGCGAAAGGGGCGAAAGGGACGAAAGGGGCAAAGGGTCGAAAGGGGCGGAAGGGGCGAAAGGTGCGAAAGGGACGACAGGGGGCGAAAGGGGCAAAAGGGACGAAAGGGGAAAAGGGTCGAAAGGGGCGGAAGGGGCGAAAGGGATGACAGGGGGCGAAAGGGTCGAAAGGTGCGAAAGGGACGAAAGGGGACGAAAGGGGCGAAAGGGTGGAAAGGGGCGCGAGGGGCAAGGCTCGAGGCTCGCAGGCAAGTGCCCCGCCCTAGTTCGCTTTCCGGGAAGGCACCGAGGGGGGGGGCGCACGAGGCTGCGGCGGGGGGTCGCTTCCCACGCGTTGGGTGCAGGCGCGGTCGCAATGACTCCTACAAACACAAGATATTACTCGCGCAACTTTTCTTGAACGATGGATTGAAGAAATGCGGGTAGAGTGGGGGTATTAGTTACGAAATCGGACACTAGATTTTATGAAGCAATGTCAATCTTTGGAGAATCTGTCTAGTCTGTATTGAATAGAAATTTGGTTTATAAACTTAAAATAGAATGTAGATATATTTATCTATTGCTTCAATACACTTATTATTCCTTAAGTGGGACTTTTAACTCCTCTATCTGCCTGCCTTATATCGATATAATGATACAGAATTAGGAAAATATTTTTACTTCATAGAAGTATTATTCATCGTACTTTTAACGGTGTGCACATAATATTGTATTATTTACTACAGTGGTATTTTATTCGAATTAAAACAAGAAATTCAACATATTTGAGTCAGTCAATATTGGTATAAGTTTATGAAAATACTTTTTGAACACACAAATTCGATAATACTCTTTGAACCATTATATAAGGAACAACGTCTCAGCACACTCTATTATTTCGTAGAATTTTAAAACTATTGAAAGTGGGCTCGTATTTTTGGAACTTTTGAAGAGAGTGTACATCATCAATTCGAAAAGAAAAGAATGTGCAGCATTGGTAAATAAGATTTTGAGGAAGGGAACTTTTTTCAAATTATACAACGATTAAAATTGTCTAACGCGGAATTAACTGTTATATACTGGTTTAAAGAAACAGAAAAAATAGAACCTATTAAATATGTTATTGGCAATGCATGTGTCACGTGAAGTATGATTTATTTGCATTGTGCATACATGAAGTATCGGAATAGTTGTTATGTTCATTCAGAGATAGCAGACGTTTGCTTAAAAAAAAATCTGCAGTATGACCCAGTGAGATAATAGTCGTGAAAGTGCAATGACCGATTTGATGCACTCGTAATACAAGACGGCTGATAAGAAAATTTGCTCGTAACCGCCTCCGCAGGGTGAATGACTTCTGAAGCTCTGCAATTCATGTATGTTATCCATCACATTACTAACAGCTGTATACAGTTGCATCTTTTGATAATAATGACTGAGGTCAAGTCCATTCTCAGCTGTTAAGTTGACTAAAAAATTATCAGTAGATTCACGCGGTGTGCGTAACGCAAAGATACTAGAGACAATGATGGTTCATTCCCCTTTCACAAAGATTGCAATTTATATAAATAAGTCTCGTATTGAGATCAAAAAATATATTATCTCTGAGTATTACAATTAAGAATTTATATGTCGAGAATTGTAGATTTCTAGGCATTTTTTCGTATATTTCTAAATAAATATGCTAGTCGTAAGTCTAGAAAGATGGGAAGGGAGTTAATAATGGCTATGAAAATGTTCTTTTAACTGGAAGGGGATAAGTTAGTCAATCCACAATTTACGTGTGCCCTTTTCTGCGTGGATCTCCATACACATATGGGCTAAACTAAATTTTGCTTCTAGTTCTCAAATTACATACGCCTTCTGCGGTCTGTAAATAGATTCACAATCCACACGTGAACATTCCATCTATCGATAAATCTTCCATCGATGAGATGACTAATGTTCAAATTCCGAGCTTTTTGTGTTTGCACAAAAGAATGACATAATGTTTTTCAGAAATTTGTATTTGTATTTGCTTACCTTTGGGGGAAGCATGTTTGATATTCAACATTATGCTTGAAGAGGTTTAACTTTCATAATAACGAATATAACTAGGTGCGATTCAGCAGTACATACCGGCTCGTATTATTAGTTACTGTTATGTAAATAATAATGTTATTTCTATTCTAGTTACCCTTAACAATCACTTGAGAAATCCTTATCTAGTGTTTTCCCTTACAAGTATTTTCCCCTTCAAATGTTCTTCCCTTTAAATGTTTCACCTTTAAATGTTTCCCCTCCAAATGACTTTCCTCCCCTCCAAATGTCTTCCCTCCCCTCCCCTTCCCTCCGAATGTTTCCCCTTAAAAATGTACCCCTCTATATTTCCCTCCTCCAAATCCAGTTCCCCTCTCCAAATGTTCTCCCCCAAATGTTCAGCCGGTGTTTAAGACCACGCATCAGCGCAGCCAATGTCTCAGTCGCTCCAACAGATGTCGCTCTCCGAACGCGACCATAGCGAGAACTACGCCTTTCACATTCGGTCAGATGTATGCCGCTTTGTATAACCGCTCCAGTAGAAGTTCCATTTCAAAAATTGAAAATAAATGTATATAAATAAATTAGGAATAAAATATTTTTTTCTTTTCTGGTGGGAAATACGCTTACGATTTCGCCTGACAGAATATTATACCAAAGTCGAATCACAATGCTGCGGGCTTCAAAGGACCGAATGCAATTTATATTAATCTTTTATACCTCCCATCTAGGCAGTGATAAACTACGGCCCAACAGTGATATGCTATGACCCAGCTGATGTTAAGGCCTGAGTATTAAGTGCTCATCATAAGACACTTTTATGAATCGACGGAACTTAGCTTCAAAAATGCGAATGCCGCGAAAAGTAAATGAAATGCGGTTGAACAGAACGTAAAAATAATTAAAATTTGTAACCAATACGAATTCGAAACTTGTCGAGGAACAAAGGGGATGGTCAGCAAACACCGAACAAACCATAATAAACGCCAACAAGCAATATCTCGGGCAGGTTCGAGATGAAATAAAAAAAACTAAATCAGATAGGTCCATGAAAATATGGAAAAATACTCGTAGTCACTGAGGCCGCATGGGTTGGGCATGAACGCCTGCCGCTTTGACCACATTTTGACAGTTCCGCGTCATTTCCCTCCCAAACGTCTTCAGCGCTCCGGCTTCAAGACGTGATTGGCATAGGTCACTCAGGGCGTCAACTGATGTCATCGCAGTGCCTATGATTTAGAGGTTTCAAGGGTTGTAGTCCCGACGGTGGCAGGATTTTCGACACAACCTGCATAGTTACGCCGAGTTCGGCCGCACGAATTCTCCTCCAGGCAGTGGCTGATGCTCCGATTGGTAGTTATTCTTGATTTCTCCTACCAGCACCGGATGAATGCCGGAGCTATACCCTAACGAACCGGCACGGACCGCATCTTTCCTTCCTCTTCCTTGCCCTATCCTCAAACCTTACTTGCACACTTTCAAGCGCTCTACTACCACACACGTTCGGAGCTTAGGGCTCCTGAGGTGGTGCCCCGCTGGTGGGAGATACCGGGTGGGGGAAAACCCGCAAGCCAACCCCCCTCCCCGCCACAAAAACAAGCATTACCTTTCCGAGATTAACGGTCCTAGTAGTTGACACGCCCGGAATAACTAAAAATAAATTAAATAAATAAATAAAAATAATCAAATAAATAAATTAAAATAGATAAATAAATTAATTAAAATAGATAAATAAATTAATTAAAATAGATAAATAAATTAATTAAAATAGATAAATAAATAAATTAAAATAAATATAATAAAATAAATCAAGGAGCGAAACCGTGATGGCCCTGAGCCAACATCTCCCTCTCTATGTAGCCGAGTTCTGGACTGGCAGCCACGTACAAAACGCTACCGCACCCGGTGGTCCGTGCATCGTCGAACAGGAAACGCGGACGGAAAAGTCCGTTCCCGTAGCGCCGCGCGGCTGTGAAAGGCCCTGGAGGCGCTGTTGCGTCAGCCCGGCCGCGGCCGGAGCCTCCCCCAGCGCCCGCCACCACCGCAGCGCCCTCTTCCGGCAACGCGATCCCCCCCCCCTGCCCCCCCAACCGCGAGGACAGCGACCCCCGGCGGTCGCGGTCGCAATGCGTTCCAGGGCGCACACACTAGCGGTAAGGAGGCGAATACGTACAGCGCTCCGTGTCTTCATTTCCGTTTTCGCGTTCTTTTTCTTCTTCTCATCGATCTCTTGCTCATTGTTCTTCCTCTTCTCCCTCTACTTCTTCTCATTGTTCTGGCTCTCTTCCTTCGTGCTCTTATTCTCTTCCCTCTCTTTCCCCTCATTCTTCTTTACTTCTCTTCTCCTTGTTCTGCCTCTTCGTGTTCTTCTTATTCTTTTCTTTTTCTTTCCCCTCATTCTTCTTTACTTCTTCTTCTTCTCCCTCTACTTCTTCTTCTTGTTCTGTCTCTTCGTTGTTCTTCTTATTCTCTTCCTTCTCTTTATCCTCATTATTCTTTCACGCGTCTCTTCTTCTTCCTCTCCTCCCTCTACTTATCCTCCTCGTCGATCTCTCTCTTTCTCCTTCTTTCCTTGTCCTTGTCCTTCTCCTAGTTTTGTCTTTTCCATCTCATTCTCCTTTTTTGCCCTTTACCATATTTCCATCCAGTTATTATGTTAAGAATATTCAAAATGTATTCTTCTTAATTTGATGTTTTCAATTTCTCTTTCCATTACTGCTTCCTTTCACTGTGGTTCCTTTTTCTTTTTTCTTTTTTTCCGATGACATTGCACCGGTTCTTTTCTCGCTCAGAAATTCTTCCATTTTTGACTCTTTTCTTTCTAAATATAGCTCTTTCCGAAGTTTCTTCTTCTGTGTAATACCTTTCCAGTTTTTTAAACCTTTGTATCCGAGTTGTTGATATTTATTTAATTTATTTAGTTTTTATTGTATTTAATATGTTTTATTGATTAATTTAATTAACGACAGTTAAAACGTCTTCTCATAAGAACCTATTAGAATTGATAGTCATATCATTTCTTCAAATTTTTCAACTTATTTTGTAGAAGGGTCGCAGTGGTGGTAAAAATCTTTGTCAGTACTCGAACGCAACCTTCAGGTCCATGAAGCTACAGTCGAAAATTTTATTTTATAGAACGAAGACGCTCACGTGTGTAGGGTGGAGGGGGGCAGATTTGCTTTGTGCGAGTCGGCGATGTGGGCGACACGAGTAGGCGGGGAGATGACAGAAATTTGCTTTATGACCTTGACCATTGCCGATCACTTCACGCAAAAGCTGCATTAGCGCCCTCTGGGAGATCTTCACTACTCATTCCCACCTTTATCTGTCCATTTCAATCCATCCCAATCCTGATTGGGACTTCATGGGGAAGTCTACTTCACATTTTGAAGGAATGCATTGTAAAGAAATGATCTCCGTGCCTCTGCGTGTCTGTCTCTCTGTTTTTGTGTGTCTTTCTGTCTTTGCCTCTCTGTGTCTGTCTCTCTGTGTCAATCAGATTTTTTCTCTCGTCTGTAAAACTGTCTGTATGCTGTCTGTATCTGCCTGACTGTTGTATTGTCGTATCTGTCTGTAATCTGTCTGTTCTGTTGTATCGTGCTGTATCTGTCCGTCTCTGTCTTTGATCGTTGTCTCTCTCTTGTCTCTGATCTGTTCTGGCTCTGGGAATCTGGTTCTGTCTCTCTTCTCTCTAATTTGTCTGTCTGTCTCTTCTCTCTGAGATGCTGTCTGTCTTGTATCTCTCTCTCTCTGAATCTGTCTTGTGGCCTTCTCTCTTCTGAATCTGGTTGTTTCTGTCCGTCTCTCTCTGAATCTGTCCGTGTCTTTTTCTCTCTTGCTGGCTGATCTTCTTGTTCTGTCTCCTCTCTTTCTCTGAATTTTTGTCCTTGTCTCTCTCTCTTGAATCATGTCTGTCTTTCTCTCATTTCTCTTGAATCTGTCTGTCTGTCTCTCTCCTTTGCTCTCTGGAATCTGTCTGTTCGGTCTCCTCCTCTCTCTGATTCTAGGTCTGCTCTTGTCTCTCTCTTTTTTCGTCGGGTGGTAATTGGTGTCTTGTCTGTCTGTCTGTCTGTCTGCTCTCTTCTCTGAATCTTCTCTGTCTGTCCGTCTCGCTCTCTCTGTAATCTGCTTCTGTCTGTCTGTCTCTCTTCTGCTCTGGCAATCTGTCTGTCTGTCTCTTCGTCTCTTCTTTATGTATCTGTCTGTCTGGTCTTCTCCGTCTCTCTCTCTCTCTGAATCTGGTCTGTCCCTCTCGTCTCTCTCTCTCTCTGCAATCTGTCTGTCCTCCTCTCCTCTACTTCTCTGGATCTGGTCTGGTCTCTCTCTCTCTCTCTCTCTGAATCTGTGTCTGTCTCTCTCTCTCTTGGATCTCTCCCTGTAAATGTGAACTCTGA
>BOPP01000283.1:168731-208315 GCA_017312745.1 Gryllus bimaculatus
GAACATGGAACAGAAGAATTAACAAGAAGTCTCCAAACCACATGAACTTTTTTCTTCTCCTTCGCGTATTAGTTCACCCATTAATCCAAGCACTGAACTTTCCGTTATGCTCCTATGACTCCACGTGTCGGCTTATACAACATCGAGAAATGAAGTTGCAGGTCAGAATAAAAAAAAAACTTGAATATCGGCGTGGAGCGGTCAGGTCTTCTTTTCCCGGCCGGACACGGGCGGGCTGATTCGGACAGTCATCATCCCAAACGCCACGGTCTGATAAGCCGAGTGGCTCCTACCGTTAACTTCGCCGCACAGTGGGTTGAAATGTGCAGAAAATCGCCATTACGAAGAAAAAGAAATTCGCGGAGATGGCAAAAGGTGCGTACCGTAATGAAATCTCGTACCAACTTTCGAACTTGGAAAATGTATACCAACGTTGTAGTAATGAGATGGAAACTTGCAATCATTCATGAAAAATATAGATAACAGTACTATATGATGTGAAAATTAGAGAACAAAGTGTGGTAAGTAATCCAATAGACATCGGATGTTTAGGGAAATGCCTATTATATCCTAGATAATTTATTTAAAGGCTGATAATATATGTGCTCGAAGCATGACAAATGATGACATACGACGATATTTTATAGTGCTAATTTTTGCTTTTTTAGCATTATTCTCTTTTTAATGAATTATTGGGCTTTTCTGCCTTTTATATATTATCTTTATATATAATTCTAAGATATCAGAAAATCGCTCGTGGTTCAAACTGACCCTTCATTTCGAGATCTTTAATTCACGTCTTAGTATTTTAAAATCCGAGAGATTTGCTAAAAATATACCAACAGATTTTTCTCCATTTCGCTATTTCATAAATTCTAGTCATTTCTGAAAACATGGTCGATTGACAATACTCCGAGGGCATCGAAATTTTAAGTAGAAATGAATGTAAATTCCCAGAAGGTTTCAGTGTTGCTAGTGTTGGACTTCTAAAATATATGCCAGTGACATCAGATGTTGAAATATCCTACTCCGCATTCAGACTGATTTTGTCCCCCAATCGTCCCAAATTTGAAATTGTCAGTCTTGAAAAATTACTCGTAATATATTGAAATATCATTAGGAATACAATATAGACGAGTAGTAAATATGTAAACCTGACTTTACATTAAAATTTACGAACTTCTTTGTGCATTTACGTTTTCAAAATAATATAGACGAAACTTTTTTTATTGTATTGTGAATGTAACTTATGACAGTGCCTTTTTCTTCTTATTCTTGACATTTTCAATGAATTTTTAGACGCGAAAAAGATAATTTTCTAGTTCCCAAACGTATATTTCTAGGAACTACATTTTTCATATTCTTTTTTACATCTTTCTTCCGATTTCTGAAGTATTAATTGTTCAATTGCTTTATTGGATTTATTCATTCAATTCCTTTTTAAATGTTCAGAGCTCTGCAATTGTTTTACAGACATCAACATTACAGGAAGCGATGGCGCTGTGGAAAATTCTTTATTGGCACTCGTACATTGTGGAATATTGAAACATGAAATTAAAATAAATGTAAGGAAATACTACATACTAGTACGAAATAAAACGTGTTACGACAAACGGGTGGGAATTTTAATTCTTCTTCCTCCGATTGTCAGGTGGGTGTAAAAAAATGGTTGAATTCCCGAGCACCCAATTCGGGAACTTCAATTCGAGAATTCAATGTTACATTACTCGTTAAAATTCCTCTCGACTTCTGCTCCTTCTCGGCTGGAAATATCTCACTCGTAATATTTTCTTTCCTGATGACGTAAAACACTATTCATAGGTTTTTTCATCTAGCTTGTACTTCATCTTGTGGTCATGAATTTTAAAATAAAAATTGTACCAAACACAGCATTACAAGAAATAAAAGTAATTGATATGTAATTTCAATGGAAAATTGCCTCAATTTAATGTTTTTGAGTCTGTTTGTAAATAGGCGAAAATATCATTCATTTAAGGAGCTATTATTCCGGGAGCAGGGAACTCATCTTCCACTGATGTTTGTGAGGTACAGAAAATATCTCTGATTGTGTTATAACATGTTCTTGAACTCCGTCGGTTGTAAAAAAAGAATTCGAATCAAGTTGAGCAACCTTAGCAACTGTTAACAGAAAAGTATTCGACAATTAACAGATACAAATACAGCCATATATTTTCAACGGAAGGAGCGGATGGTTCTCATGAACTATAGAAGATGACGAACCAATTAGACTCTTGCCCATTTTATTTCTAAAGGTGACTCGAGCATTTGTAATAGGTGCTTCTAATTGAAACCGAAGAGCACATTTAGAAGTATCCTTAGCATGGACGCTCATTAAGGAAAACTGCAGCTGCCCTACTCATCCGCAGAAATACCAAGAGACCTATCTTTATGTTCCAAATTCATAGTATACTTAAAATATATCAATTTATTGAACTCTATATGAAATTGTAAAATACAACTTAGAGATCATTTACTTAAATGGTTTAAATGTATTACTCTCTGCAACAACCAAGCAAGACACCACAGTTTTTGCCCTTTACTAACCCATCATTATTAAACATTTTTATTTGACTTTCTTTATGCACATGTGTATTATTTTGTAATATTATAATTGAATCATATTGTAATTGAATAATATTATAAAATTTAAAGAACTGCTTATAATTACAATATAATTGTTTATTTATATTGTAATATGAGATTGCAGTTGTAAATTATTTATTTATTTGCCAATCCATTTTTATGACTGATATAATGTGTATGATGGTTACATGGTCAAAAAAAACTTGTATTTTTGTGTAAGCGTCAATAGGATCGCTAGTAATCCTGAGAGGTTAAGGCGGTCATAATTTTAAATATAAAAAAGTGGTCCTGTCAAACACGTGTTCGAATAGTTGCCTACTAATGAGAGACAAATGTCTCACGTAAAACTTTTTAAATATGATTTCTCAATTCATGTTCATTGGTGAAAAGTAATTATTTTCGAGAACCGTATAATTCCTAGAAGTTTATAACATTTATTTGATGCACTGATCTTCGTTAATTTAATTTTTTTGAATATTGGTTTTAGAAGTATTTATCTTCCGAAGTGGAGGAAACCGCCGGAAGCTGCCGCATTATTGTTGTGTACCAAATCTCACTTCCAGCGAAAGAAGAGTACTGCCTTCCTCAATATAACGTTCTACTCATTATAACGCACACTCGGAGATCTACTGACCAACCTAGTTGGTGTTCGGAAACTGTTGTTATTGTACAATAAATTATTGTCACTCCTTTAAATATACATGAAGAGTACCTCATGTAAACTGCTTACATCGAAAGATATTATTTATAAACAACCATCTCTAGGTAACGAATCGTATTATTACTTCGAAATTATCAGTTCCACGATTCCACATCGTAAATAATCACAACAAATCCCCATCTGCCATGAAACTATAATAATTTCTTACTCATTTTCATTCCAGACGCAATTCTTTTATATGCTGAAATAAAACATCGTAATTTACGTGTTTAGTTAAAATATCCGTTTCTAATTCTGCAGATTTGACGTGACACAATTCCACATTTTTTGCTGTCCCTTCATCCTCTACAAAATTATATTTCCTTGCGGGTGTTTCTTCCTTAGTGTTATCTTTCAACTCCTCGACCAGTCCATCAAAAGTCCATCGAAACCAGTCCATCCAAAGAAAAGATTAAAGGGTCATAGTGAAAAGTGTAGTGAAGTGAAGTGAAGTGTAGTGGAGTGCAGTTGAACAAAGATTCAGTGCGAAGTTTGATTATGTTTCTTTTTTTTTAAGATAATTTTAAATTTTTTATGTATTAGACAGTTTTATATCATTATTATTTTTATTATTGTTATTTTTATTATTATTATTATTTTATTATTATTATATTATATTATTATATTATTATATTATTATATTATTATTATTATTATTATTATTATTATTATTATTATTTGCATGTTAGCTGTAGTATTTTATTTATGTATAAGTTTACCTATAGAAGTAACGGAACAAAAAGTAATATTATATTAATAAAAGTATGTATTAATATTAATAATAATATTAATATTATTATTAATGTAAGTGTTGTAATTTTTGCAATTACTGTCACTTAACTGCCACCGGGTCATACCCAATTGCAGTTCTAATAAAATGTAAAAACTGTAATGTAAAGAAATATTTTGGGTTTCATTTTAAACAATTAATTAGCTGCCACAGGGTTATGCCCATTTGCAGTTCAAATACATTTATCTTTATCTTTACCGCCGCCCTAATACATCCGCCCACTGCGCGGCGCGGGCGCTGGCAGCGGGGCCATCCGCCCCTGCCCTGGCGGCGGCCGGCGCTCTGCCGTTAGCGGCCGCGGCCCTCCATTTGGGCGGGAGAACGCGACGCCAAGACGCCGGGAGCGGACGCGTCTGGCAGAAAGAAGACATCCTGTATATAGTGATCTGCACGTGTCGCCCTCAAACATTGAATATATCTGGAGAGGTGGCTCAGGGTATTAACTGATGACGCTGCAGTGCCTATGACTGGGAGGCCCTAGGTTCTACTCTCGATGGTGGCAGGATTTTCGACATTGTCTCGATAGCTAGGTCAAGGTCAGTCGCTGTCTGGAGGAGAATTCTAGCGCCAATCGGTAATTTTCTGTGGTTTCTCCGATCAACACCAAACGAATGCCGGAGCAGTACCCTAACAACGCAGTCCACGGACCGCGCGCTATCCTTCCTTGTCCTATTCTCAACCCTAACTTACACACATTTGCTCTTACATGCGGGGGGTCTGGTCGGGGGCTTATAGCTGGTCCCGGCTCGGGCGGTGCCCAGTTGGTGAGAGATACCTGGATGGGGATAATCCCTGTCACTCAACGACTAGACCTCATTTCGGACAGCGAGATGTCATTCGAGGCGCCTGTCTGCTCGAGGTCTCTCTGCCCATATTTCGGTATGCTTGTAATATAACTAAACTACTCAAATTAATGAGCGTGGCCATATTCTATTTTAAAGTCTGTGAAGCGCACTAAATCAGTAAAAGTTAAAAGAAATGGTGAAGTCGAGGTGACATCAGGAGTTGAGCTCGGAATTTTGAAGTGAATACCCGCGTCAAAGACACTTTCGTATATTATTCGGGAGTTGACGTATATTATTTATCGGTACGAATTCACAGATACGTACAAAAATATGGTAATGGGATTTTCCACAATATTATGGAGTATACTTTATTGTACCTAATGCATTATTTTCTAATTTTTAATTCTTTTGTCCCAATAACTAAGTTCCAAGCCATTATTCGGCATTGTATTCGGAGTCATTCTCCTTGAATGTAGTCATTTTGTCATAATGTCATTACCTTCTATCTCCATCGGACCTGGGCTAGTGCCACGCCGCCGTTAGTATCAGGCGGTCACCCATCCAGAGTGCCTCGGAATCTCGAGCGGGATCTTGAACTCCATGACTTCACGGAGTGTGGAACACTCCGGCGGTGGAATATTCGGCGACCAGCGCCAGAATTTTATCACAGTCATAATCTGCGGGACACAAAACAGCAAAGTAACGCTTTGCTATCAATGAACAGTGAATGGAAGTACTAGTTTTTCTGCGAGAGTGTTGAATCTTTCATTTCAACCGGAGTGGAGAAATGGAATGTAAAGTAGTCTATATTTCGTTATAAGTGTTAGAATTAGTACTACAAACCGATAAAACCGAATGTGACATTTTGGAGAAAGATAAGAAAGCTACTTTTACTGTTCAGATGCAAAGGAAGTGATCATGTCAATATTTCCTAATTAATCAGGGGGAAAACGGATTCAGATAAGACATTGGTACAGGATAAAGGAAAATAGTTGTTACAGGTATATGTAGAATGTTTTCAAATATACTGTTCGAAAAACATTTTCGATTTTCATATTAGACGTTGGGTAGTCTTTTAATTGCACAACACATGTTAACAGCAGGAAATAGTTGACTTGGCGTTGGAATTTTTGTGTCGGTTTTAATTTGTTTTTTATCATCTGGTAATATGTTAAATGTTGATATGTTTTAGTAATCTCTTGTTAGTGATTTCCAATTATAATTAAAAATAGTTGCTTATGATTATTAATAAATTAAAAATAATATTATAATTGAAAATAGATACTCACCCTTGGATAACCAGTTTTGCATGATGCTCGCGGAGACATCTGGAGTTGAATCGTATTTAGTGACCGCTTACAAAATGTATGTATGTAAGAATTTTAAGTGAAACTAAATAAAAATGAGGTAATTATAGTCAATTTTCAAGAAGCGTGCAACAACTCGTAATCATACATTTAAAATCCAAATTTTACCATCAGGTATTGTAAAATAGTTTATTTAATTATTGCAGAATTTCTTTGACATTGTGATCTGAATAAGAAAAAAATGCATTTAGCCAAAGTAAAGACTGCCGTAATGTACTTAGTGAATGCTTGTCGTCTATATTCATCTATTTTTCTTAAGCCATGGCGTGTTTTATGAAGCAATCCTACCATTGTGATACTGAGTGGCGTGGATAAGTGACGCCCTCTTGAAACGCAATAATCTTAAGAGGGGGACCTTCTGAGCAATGTTGGCAGCAACTCGCTCCTGAAATCAGTTGGTAGTTGCTTGTCAACGCAAACTGGCTGTTACGAAAGAATTCCTTTTCCTTATTGATGTCGTTCTTAGCTATTCTACTCTACAACGAAATATTACAGAGCCAGGACTCTGGTAATATAAAAACATGCAGAAAAAGGAAAAGGACAGAAAATAACACTGAGTGGTCTAAAATGCGTAGAGGCATATGAACGAATGAGAATTGTGATTTTGATTAGAACCCTTAATGCATTTTAGGGTAGTTCTTTAATGGATTCCTTATATGAACTATAATGTTTATTCTTTGACAAAGAAAAACAGTGAAACTTCGTTATTGTATTCGACCTGTCGTTTAATATATAATGGTTATAATTCATGTTGTTCTTCTTATTGTACGTAGTCTCATGAGTAGCCGCTCTGGGTTCATTGGCTCAACTCAGACTTCGATATCCGCAACATCACACAACCTTGCCATCATTTTTAAATTCTAATATTTGCCGCCAGTAACCGACGCAACAAGGATGTATGTTATTTTGTCCATGTGTTACATGCGTCGTTTTCAGACTGATAAAATGTGGGATTGAGAAAGCGCATTTCCTCTCTTCAGACTGCTGTATACTTCTGTATGCTTCTCTATTTTTGAAAGACATATTTGATCACGTACCCTAACTATGAATTGGATTCTCATCTGCGTGGATAACGCAGAGAAATCGGAAGGAATTTCTTCACAACCTTTGCCGAATAAATAGTACATTTTTTCAGACCGTAATGTGATTTTTACGTATTCTGTTGGAAGAAATTGGAGAAAGATTACTTAAAACGGTTCCCTTGATGGAAAGCGGCATCTAAATAAAAGATTACGAACGCTAGCCTATACATGAGAAGAAATTTTCATCCAATAAAAAGAAATCTTGTTCTTAATAACAAGTTGACATTCCTTTGTTTCTTTATCTCTTCTGGTCACCTTATTCTCATTGATTCAAAATATTTTTATAAATGCATTGTTTAAGCTAACAAAAAAGAACGGGCAGACAGTTATATCTCCAGTAATGTAGGGCAAAACATAATTATCAATATTTTTCTGGCATCGAATGGTTTGGTCATTCATGAATTCATACATTTTCTTGGTATATAATTTCTTTATGATTGATGGAAAAGAGATGGCGTCAGGATTATCTTCGAGAAACACAGTGCTTAATGCGTTCCAAAGCAATCAATTTATTTCTTGATTCTATGAACATTGGTCTAGCAGTCAATATTCCGGGTATGGAATTCTAATGCTTTATTATTAAATGAAATTGTTTTGCTATACAAGAAATTCCATTAAATATGAGGTGATCATGAATCATGAATTTACTGAGAGGTCGGATAAGAAAATGACGTTTGAGAAGTTACTAAGGTTGATAAGTGCCTCAATAAACGCATTTTTTAGATTTATTAGACGAGTATGTATACTAAATGCCCTTTTTTATCTCTCTGAAGGAATTGGAAGCAGATGGTTGGAAGATGGCATTTCATCCTACACACCCATTCACCCGCTACTTTATGTAAGTAATGAAATTTTTAGTTAAATATCACGAAAAAGTTGGTGAGTCCCTGACATTTAATTTATGTATTGCTTGAATTACTTATTTGTTATTTATTTCTGAAGATAAAAGCACGATACTGCATAGACATATTTTCGTAGCCTTTTTTAAATATTTTTTGGGCTGCAAAACTAAATTAGTTATATAAAATTCAAAAGGCGATTATCTTACCTCTTTCTGAATAGACCTCTTACCTATTTCTTAAATCCAATTCTGAATTTTTTAATTAATGTAATTCCAAATCCCGATTGTCATATAGAAGAGGCGACTTGAAAATTGCGAAATTTTGGTAATGTGCAGATACATACTTGAACGTCTCTGAGACGTTCTAAGACAGGAGCACCAGTTAATGTAACATTACAGCAATTCCTATATCAATGAGATATTTTCCTCTTTTTAAAAATAAAAGCAGACACAATTAGTTTAATAAAATAAATTATATTCGTTCTACTTCTCCCCACAACATAGCACAAGCTCCACTTTCTGGAAGTTTGATGCAAGTGGAAAGTCACTTAATCTTATTTTTCATATTTGCTTCTGAAGTTATCACTACTGAGAGAGTAGTTTTGCCATATTCTCTCTCTTTATGTAGCATCCAAAAAGGATTAACACCACATTATACACATTAGAGGGGAAGAAAGCTACATTCAAGCGAGGAAACATTTACAGAGATTGGAGAACACATCCATGTGAGTTTTACAATGTTATTTTGATATTATCAAACGTGGAAGATGACATCAATTTTACGAAATTATAAATACGAAATCTTTATTACGATGTGAATATAATTAGGGTTTTGGTACTTGATGAAGGTTTTGATTGAAAAAGGTTACGGAATAAAAGCAGTTTTAATTTGATTGTAAATTATTACTAATTTCAAGTTGTTCCTGTAATCTGGCATAGCAATGTGAAAAGGTGGAGAAAAAATTATGAATACATATTAGTGAAGAGAAGTTAATTTCCGAATTTTGATTGTGAGGCGTTTATATTACGCCCATATACTTATTACGTAACGCGTTTCGCCTGTCTGCATGAACAGTGTGCGGTATCTTGTTTAGACCTCGGCTGACACTTAATAGACTGGGAGACCCTCATTTTGGATCTCGTCGGTCATAGTCTTACAACATCAGCTAAACAGTTGCCGTGTCAGCACGCGAGTATTTATTGACAACAATGAAGGAAAATAGAGAAATGGAATCCGTGTAGAACGCGTTATGTAATAGGTGGGGTTCAAACTGTTGAAGAAGTGAAGAGCGAAGTCGGGTTCTGTTATATTCGGAAAAAAATATCCAATTGCAATGTTCATTTAGACTATCTTTCCTCGCACCATTCTGAGTCGATGGTGAAATTCTGGCCTTCGTATTTAGCAGTAATCATAAAATCATAAAAAATCCTTGAGTTTTGGTGTTGCGGAATATATATTACACCAAAATACAAATATATTTATTTGTACAAATACAAGTATCTATTCCCTACATTGCCATTACTGCGAAGCCAAATATATTGGTCAGACAGGCAGAACTTTTAACACGAGAATTAAAGAACATATACAATCTTGGAAACATAACTTTTGTAAATCTCACTTTGCCTATCATTTACTTCAGACAGGCCATACATTCAATCCCCACACAGATATTCGTGTATTGGAAATTGAAAATCAATATCACACCAGATTAACTTTGGAAAACCTCCATATTCATTTAAATGATAACTTGCCGAATGAATACATCGACCATAATCTTTCTCCATAACTAAAATTATTATTAGACCCCACTCCACATAGCACTCTTCCGGGCGACACAGTAGACAGCGCACCGCAAATGAAGATGCCATCGAAAGCTGCTATTGTAATAAAACGATATTGTTGGCAATGACTCATATAATTATTTCATTGTAAATGCCAGCGAAAACTCACCACAATACCAATACCAATACCAATCTACAAATACAGTTGATTTATTTTCTCGCGTAACTATTATCAACATTTATTTTTAATTAAACACGAACATTTCACATATGGTACTATTACCCACACGCTTTAGCTGTAACTCATCGGGTGCCAAACCATGCATATGCCAGGATGTCAATGTTGCAAAAGCCAACTGCTCTATTTGATCGTTTTTGTGGTTTGCTCCAATTAGTTCAGCCGAATCTATCGTAAACAACGCCATGCACGCGATCTTCCGCAGCCTCACTCCTGCGGATGTCAGAACAACTTGAAAGAAAAAGAAAGAAAGAAAGAAGATTAAAGAGAAATAAAGACTGAGAAAGAGAAAGGAGAATGAGAAAGAAATAAATAAGGAGAAATAGAGAAAGAAAGAAAGAAAGAGAAAGAAAGAAAACTTCTCGATCTGTTCTCACATCCCAGCTAGATGTAGGGAGGTCGTTGGTACTTTAACGTATAGTGTAGGGGTTTCCAACGGGGCCGCTTTTGATCGATAGAATTTTGAAGGGAATCATTTGGCAATTGATATAAATCGAGATTCAGATCCCACTGAATACCAACAATTTAAAGGTGCTGCTTAAATGTTTCTGTGCTTTATAGCTATAAAACATTTAATAATAAAATACAAATTTGCTCTTCTACTTTCATGTTCATCAAAAATAACCTCAATATGCCCTGCAGATGCTTACTTATTGTTATTTCGCGCTTCACTTCACTTCACTTCTCTAAGTTAATGCCCAGTCAATTTCATTTCTTTTCTCTTACCCGTTTCCCTCCTTGTGAGGGAAACAATTCACAGTATCCGAACCTACATTGCACTGCACTCAACTACCAGTGCATTTCTTTTTCTAAATAGCAAATACAAACTAGATCACACAGTTTATATAAAATTATTATTATCATTATTATTATTATCACTTTATTATAATTTATTATTATTATTATTCACGTATGGGCCACTACTGACCGCGCAACACATGTTTCTCTCCAAGACCCAGTTGTATTGTATCCAGGTCAGATCAATGTGTGGAATTATAGAGATGTTATATATGTTAAGACAAAGTTGTTAGCTTGGAATATCAATGAAAGGGTTAGGATAATGGGAGTGGGAGTGGGGTAATGGGAGGAGTTCGAGGGATTTAGGAACCATCCTAGCATTCACCTTGTGACCGAGGGACACCACGAAAACGCTGGTCAGGATGACCGGCACGGGGAACGAACCGGGTTCCCCGATTGCGAATCCAGCTCACTACGCAATGAGCCACTTCGCGCGGTTTATATAAACTAAATTATATTCGATCTAACTTACTTGTAAACATTTTTACGGTGCGAGGAAAGGTTTCAAAGTCTGTCGAGGGTAAGCTATTCCCATCTTTTATCGTCTGATTCAGAAAGGAACGATAATATATACTGCATAATGTAGAAAAAAAATGCATAGAGGTCGATGAAGCAAACAAGAATTCTTTTAAAAGGGATCGATGCTAGGAAAATGTTGGGGATTCCTCGCGGGGCGAGTGTTGGGCAGCGCGACCTTCAACAACCTGATGCGGCAGACGACGAGCCGCGTGCGACCAGTGATAGTGACGAGTGGTGAAATTCCGAAACCGAAAGGAGCAAAAAGGTTATAAAGAATTACCGTCTGCTTTTCAGTTCAGAAATCTATTAAAACTAAAGAAACAAGATAGAGTCGCCGGTCTGGATGGCTGAGATCGCTAAGCCACTAGTGCCGTTGTGATCTCAGACCAAAGGATAGTGTGGCGTCGTTAACACGAGGGCCAGAACCGTTAGGTCGGTGAAAGTACGCTGCGGAGTAGAAGGTTAGCCTACACTTCCGGGGATTTGCGCTCTGCGCGTGACTCAGTAGACCGCAAGCCAAAATACCGTAGGCTGTAAACTCCGAGGTGCTACCAGCGACCTCGATTATGGTGCCCACCTGAGAATCCGTGGTTGGGCGTAAACCAAGCTGCTGGCCAGAGCCTCCGCCCCAGCCGCGCAGGCCTATCTATGAACATGGTGGGGGTCCAGCCTCAACTATTTAACGCGGCCCATCTGCGCCGCTCTCATATCAGTTTCATCGGAAGCTTTACGTGTGTACAAGGGGTAGAAGTTGGCGAGATGTCGAGAAGTAAGGCCAGACGATTCCCATGCTGTAGCACACGGTCGCCACGACGGGTTAAATTTTGGCGTCAGGCCATGTACGTAAGTCACGGACCGAGTCTGATAGCGCGCATCACGCTGGTTTTATTTCTGCGTAAAGCAGTTCTGAACAGGAAAAGTCCCGGGGGGATTTTTAATATAGCAATCATTGTAATCTTGTACATAATATTTAATATATTATTTTTCCTTTTGTTATTAAATTTAATCTCCATTTCAATACGTCCAAATAAGCTGATCGAAGTCCCGCTCTCGTATGTGTCATGTGTCCGTTCTTCACCCCCTATCATCATCATATCGTGTCATACTCATAGTTACCATACCGTTACACGCAATAGTCGCTAATGACCTAGTAGTTAATGCAACGTTAAATAACAAAAGATAATAGTCGTACTATATTCCTTAACCTTCGGGTGATCGCACGATTTAGTGCCACAGGCGTGATCGCGGACGGTTTTCGTTTTAGCCGCCAACGAACATTCTTTCCTTTTCTCAATAAAACAACTTCTCTTGATCGTCAGTCAATGGGAAATTATTTAATAACATCAACTGGGTATTGCAGTAGATTAAAAATGTATTAAAAAATATTTTAATTATTCTATAGAAAATAAATGTCTGAAGGACATAAATCACCAAAATCCGTCTTTTACTTTGGCTTCTCAAAACACTGACGACAAATACATACAATATAATAATGTAATAATAAAAATTTCAATTGAAATCCAATGAAGAAAGAAGGTAAAGATCTAACAAGATGAAAATGGTGGAAAGGGGGAAAGAGAAAGCGAAGCTAGCTAAACATGTTATAATACAACGGGAATAGTAAATATTAGGAATATAGATTACTAAAACTCACTGTAATCACCTACAAATTACACGTAGAGAATGACTAGTTCATTTAATTTAAACAATAATTAGCACAACAATATTATTATGACTTTTTTATTACAAAAATATATGCTTACATTTTCATCACATTCATAGAAACAATCTGGAACTGGCACGATATCGTGGCGATGTTTTTGCCACGTAGAGCGAAGACTGATGACGTAGGTTACTTTCGGGCAAATGAGCGAGTCTTGGAGAAGACATTATCGCTATCCTACCGCTACCCATCTCGAACAGGTTTTTGTCCAGTTTCCCTGATCCATTGAGCAAATGCTGAGATGGCCCCTTCTTTTTGCTTCTGGACGTAAATGAAGCTTCACTATGCGCACGTTTTGTTGAACTCTCCTTTTGCTTGTAATGGTAAGAGTACGGGTAAGGGCGAGTTGCTATTTTGTTAGCAATGCAGAAAAATCATCAAAAAAATTTTCTATAACTCAGAAACGAAAATAACTATTATTCAGATATTGTTAATCTTGCGATTTTTAAATTTATTTTTATTTATTTATGTCAAACGTTTACTCATCTTTCAACTATTTATAGTTAAAATGACAGGAAGGGATTCTGGAACTCAAGAAAACTTGCTCAGATAATCTTTTCCCCCCACGTCACATACATTTTTTTACTGTTTTTGTGACTGAATAAATCCAAATCTAAATCCTCTGTGTCAGTAGATAACTAGAATACCTGGCTTCTCGTCATGTTGAGTTCGAACATCAAGGCGCAGCCCTGTTTAAATTTCAAATGCGGCATTTGTACAGCTCGCGCGATCGCTTCAATATTAACATTGACTTGAAGTTTGTTGGTACTCCTGGTAGCCCACATTCACAATGGGCATGCGTATATAAGTAGTGGTGACATGTGATTGGACCTGACGACGACACTGTATGAGAACCGGCTGCTCTAATTGATCGTTTCTGTGGACCTCTGTCGTGTCCCTGCCGGAACTTCCTCAATCAACAGGTCATGAACCGTGTGTAGTGTTTCCATACCTGCTGGGCGTGGGTGGGAAATTTTTGACCGTACTCATAAACGCGCCTTATAGGTTCGATTCAATTCAAATTACACTCTTTATGAACGTTGTTTTCCTCTACCAGTTAGACACAGTTCTCACCCATCATCGTGTTTTTATATTTATTTATTTTCTGAGGATTGTTCAACACATACTACATTTGATACAATTGCTTACATGTACTTTAAATTTACTAAATCTTATCAGCATAAAAATAATCTTACCAGTACAGGGGGGTATGGGTATCATTATATGATAACTCTTCTTTGGATCTAGATTTGAGAATTTGTTTACGAAGGTGTGGAACGGAAATTCTTCCTTAATATTGTTTCGTGTGGCAGTGAATTTTGACAAACTTTCGGGGGGGGGGATAAATTAGTTATGTTTGTGATGTTATGGAAGAAGTGGGCGGATAAAAAATAATGATTGGTTAATGGTTCTAACTGAAATTCTTTGCAAAGTTGTGCATTAGAGATTTACTATGGAGCGTTTGCGATGGTGCGGAAGGCCTGATTTTGGAGGATTTGGAACTTTGTTGGTACTCGGTTCGGCAGCGCTCATTCATTCACACATTGATCGTTTCTGCCGGCATCTGCCATGTTTCGTGCCAAACCTTCCGCGACCAACAGCTTATGACCCGTGTGTAATGCTTCCATTCCCTGCTGCCCTACTCCCATCTTCAAGAATATTTCGAATTCCACTGACTGAGATGGCTTGGTGATAGCATATGTTGTTTGCTGTAGCGCCGTCGACGACGGTGCCTTAGGGTTCGAATCCGGACGGCGGCGAGTTACGCCAGCTTTATTGGTAGGTAGAATGCAGCCTCTGTCAGGAGAACGCTGGCGGGAGGCTGTGCGGATAGATATTTTCGTGGTTCCCACGAGTTTTTCGTGATTTCGGCTACCAATAACGGGCAAACACTGGAACTGTACCCTAACAAACGGGCCATGAATCGTGCGAGATCCCTAGTTCAGCTAGTAACACACACATTATACACTATGTTACTCTACATATCAGGAGAACGGTCATCAGCTTAGAGATTATGGAAGCCGTGCCTTTTTAAGGGCGAAAAAATCCTTAGTACGCCTTCATTTGGTGAGGAAGTAAAGCTGGCTGTCCCATGCAGTAGATTTAGTGAATGTAAACGTACCTCAAGCCTAAAAGAAGCATCTGAACTAAATTAAACATCGCCTGTTTCGTCTCCCGAGATAATTCATTTTTCCGCTAGATGGTGCAAGGAGCCAAGCGAAATTTGCTTGGTCAGACGGAAGAACGGGCCTGATGGTCCGAGTCTCGCCACGTAAAATAAGGCATTGTCGAAAACTAAATGTATAGTGGGCCGAGGCGGTGTCTCACTGGTAGAAACAGAGGCAGCAGGAGGCGGGAAGCTATCGCAAGCAGAGAAGTAGGTCGGCGTGAGTTCTCTCATTCCAGAAGGCGAGGTTCGCTCATTTCGATTTACCATTGAAAACTGTCCATTCGTCAGATCTAGAAAAATCTTCGGCATTACTGTGGTTTCAGGAGAGTCAGATGAAAATGCATGTAGGGTATTCGCCTAGGAGAAGTAGAACTTTATTGATTTAGTTAGCTTCGACTAGTAATTCGTAAATGAAGAGACGATTCTCAGGGGAAAAAAGAAAGGCCTGGAGGCATAATCTATGAAAAACCGCTCGTCGTTGCCAACTGCGACATGGGCGGCCTAAGTATCCTGCTTCCTGTATTTTTAAAGGAGCGTCATGCCGCTGCCAGGAGAGCAAGCGCGTTGGGCGGCGCGGCGTTAGAGAGTTGGCGGAGTCACGAAATGAGGAGGGGGGAGAGGGGAGGCCTCTTGAAGGTCACGGGCGGGGACACGGCGAGCGGCACCGCCCTCGCCCCCGCTCGCGCCCCGCTTCCGGCACTGCCCCTTCCCCACGCTCTGTGCTACTACGTCTCTCACTACACCGCCCCTCCCCCTCTCCCCTCGCTTGCATGCGCTGCACCGCACCTCGCCTTCTGACGTCCTGCTCTGCCAGGCTCCCGCGTGCCACGTCGAGACACGCCTCCGACACGCATTCCCTCGCCCGGCCCCTCTCCTCCCCGCACCATCCCACTCACCGCTGCGCCTGTTTCAACCTCATCTGCCCCTCCTTATCCGTCCGCGTTTTATCCGTCTCCGCTTTATCCGTCTCCGCTTTATCCGTCTCCGCTTTATCCGTCTCCGCTTGGTCCATCTCCGCTTCGTCCGTCTCCGCTTCGTCCGCCTCCGCTTCGCCCGTCTCCGCTTCGCCCGTCTCCGCTTCGCCCGTCTCCGCTTCGCCCGTCTCCGCTTCGTCCGTCTCCGCTTCGTCCGTCTCCGCTTCGTCCGCCTCCGCTTCGCCCGTCTCCGCTTCGTCCGTCTCCGCTTTGTCCGTCGCCGCTTTGTCCTTCCCCGCTTTATATCGACTCTCCGCAGACTCTTACCTAACTCCATCCCGCCACGACCCTTCTGGGCATGCGTCTCCTCGCCTCCTCATTCCCCTCTGCTACTTCTTCCCTATTCCACACTTCTCAGCGTGCGGATTATCATTCGGAATTCGATCACCTTTCATACAATAACGAAGTAACTAAATGTACGCCATTCTAAATGATTTCAAGTCCTTTAATATTTTTATCTGAGCTCGGAGGCAGTACTTCATGGCCGCTTGATTTCCAGCCATACCCCTTCCCTCAACACACATTTCCTTTTCCACTCCCTGTACCTCTTGTCCTGTAACGCATACTCTCCCCTCCATTCTCCACTTTTCATTCTGCCCACCGTCCCCTCCGTCCCGTTCTCTTCCTTTCCTTCCCCTGCAGTCTTTATCCTCGCACTCCACCTCTCGTCATGCATCCCTCTCCTCCCTTCCCTTCCTTTCCATCCCGTTCCTTCCCTTTCCCCATCCCATTAACCATCACCTCCCATTGGGAGAGGTGGCTCAGGGCATCAAGTGATGTTACTGCTGGCCCCTGGCTGGTAGGTCATACTCGTAAGTTCGAGTCCCAAGAGTGGCAGGATTTTCGACGCTAGGTAGATAGCTAGGTCGACTTCTGTGGCTGTCTGGAAGAGAATTCTAGCGGCTGGCTGCTCTGATCGGGAGTGTTCTGTGATTTCTCAGATCAATTCCAGGCGAATGCCGGAGCAGTAACCTAACAAACCTAACAATCACACTCATACTTACATTTACATGCACTACACTACCACACATGCCGGGAGTGCAGTCACAACTTGTCCCTGGGGCGGTGCCCCACTGGTGGGAGATACCTGGTAAGAGGAAACCCCGCTGACGGTAGGTCCATGCCGAATCTCACCATTGAGCGAGGGAAGATCAGAACCACTTCACGAGTGAAAAATATGCTTGCAGGAGTGAAAAATATGCTACACTTGCAGGAGTAATGACCTTAGCAGTTATCGCGACCAGAATCACGAATTAATCAATGGAATCAAACGAACCCACGCGTGTCAGCGCCTCCATCCCCTCCCTTGTCACAAGAGAAGCCCTCTTGAGCTAGTCTCTTCCGCGTGGGCCGAGGGTCCTGTTACTCGCCCACAGCGTGTGGGTTTCCTTGAGTGCTCACGGTATTGCGTAGTACTTACGTTGTCGATTTGTTTCGTGTAATTTATTTGCATTCGCTGTTTTTTTCCTGCGTTTTGGTCTTTTCCTCCGCTGAAGAGGTCGACTGCGCTGAGTGTTCGTTTTTTGGTGGAAAGACGTCCATTACGTCACTTCGAAGGAGGAAGTAGATGTGGAAGGTTTCTTTTATCTTTTTCCTTCATAGCATGTTGTACATATCCTTAAATAATATGAGATGATGAATATGAGCCAAGAAATGAGTCACAAAATATCCTTCTTTCCAGTTGTTCAGTTGGACAGGAACTCAATGGAATACTGGTTTTCCTTAGAATATTGCTATTTCAGGTTTTACAGTACCTTAACAACTTTTCGTAGAAGTCAAACACTTTGATAATAACAAAACCAGGAATGGAATACTCTCTAGCGGACGATAATTCTATCCGTGTTACTGAAGGCAATTTTGTATACATTTTTAGGGAAACAGTTTTCCTCGTTAAATCCATTACTGGAATAACCAAAAACAAAGTTTTCAGATTATGCTTCCGGCTAGTGGCTTGCCGCAGAAAAAATGCTGCTGAGAAAAAAAAGAAAGAAAATAGTTCTCCAAAAAGTAGCACGAACAGAGCCCAAGAACAACACACATTCTTTCTTTTAGTACTAAATTCAATTCAATATTTTAACAAAAGAAGTGTTCATGATTACTGCAATTACAGTGCAGTAGAAACGGATACAAACGGGCGCATTTCGAATACTTACATACGGGCGCAACATTTCAGTATATGCCGTCCTAAGAATGTGAAAGAAGTTGCTATTCCAAAAGACAATACTTGAATATCACATATTTAATGGAGGGTGGCATCTTCCTTTGAGCCTTGCTAGCGCATGACGCTAGCTGTGGCGTAAGATATGGTGCACCGAGTTTCAAAATTCAGTCTGTACGCGCAGTGTGAGAACAAGAGAAATAACACAATCAAATATTTACATTTTTCTGTTAAAATTGTAACCGTTTTATTGTTTTCGTACTTTGTTTCGTAGGTTCTGGGCATCTAACGAAACCGTAGATATTTTTCACATGTCAGGATGCTGCACAGTTTACTTCTAATTTTGTGCGCATTGGCTATAAGTAATACATGTTTGTTTCTTTTTTCTATTTTTCATGAGTATTTAATAAAGTCTTAGACACCTCTCACGTAACTAGAGGCTGGATAGTTTTCTTTCAATTTCTGCATGCATTTTATGTAATTAAAGAAGATTTTAGATTTAGATTTAAAGAAGATATGTTTTATCTTTTTTTTGCGTTCGCGTTCGTTTTTTTCGTTGTGTGAGCTGCACAGTTCTCTTTCAATTTGTGGACGCATTTCAGATTAGTAATACAGATTTGCCATCGGTCCAATAAAAATAGTTTTATAGTCTCCAGACATTTTTAGTCTGTAACCTAATTCATTGTAGGAAAAGTAAATGGGTACTTTCATTAAACGACAATTTTTTTTGGTTGAGACGGTATTGCAATTAATGTGCAATTTATTATTGAGAACCTTATTTTTCAGTAAATATAATTTATTGTTAATGTAATTATACGCTTTATGATTAAAAATAATTGTATTGCAATTATTCATTATTACATATATTTTCTTTCTAATTTATGTCATTCTCGCTGGGTTTCCACCGGCTAGTACTGAAGTATTTTTTTCAGTTTGTAGGAAATACATTCACTCGTTAGATAACTTCAATAGTATGAATTGCTTCGTGAATTATTAAATCATCACGATATAACATGAACTACGTTGATATGCAGCACATTAAATATTAATGTATTTTCATGCAAAAGTATTATATAATCTTCCGTTATTCATGAGTTACTCAATTACTGATTACGTTGTCAGTGAATACAGTTACCTTGGGTAATCGTATGATGCCATTTACTGCCCCGTAAATATTATCTCAACTGCACTCGCAGTGCAGCAAACCGTTACGACACGAATCCGTCTCTTCCGGCAAGCCCCACGGCGAACAAATTGTTAGCCTACAGTACTCTCCCACCGCAAGTCGGTGATTCATTGGCATGCAACATCATATCTTGCTACTTTACCGCATGGTACCGTTTCTTTGCTGTAAGTGGCAGATTACAGACAGCGACCATTTCTCTTCGCGAGAAAATCGCTTGGAAGAATCACTGCTTCCTATAGTCGTTGCAGAGGCTGCTTTCATACCTTGTTATCGTACCTTTTGCGCGGTAAACTTTCTAGTTTCCAGATACTTTACGTAACGTGAGCGTTTAGCGGTACGGAGTGTTGATGTGCACTCACAACCAATACCGTTGTGAGTCTTACGTTGATAAATAGATGACGTCAGGTTGTAAGGTTAGTGAACTCGGGAAGCTAGTATGTGTGTTTTCACAACACCGCAATGTGTACAAAGCACACGTTGAAGTTCATTCAGTGTCAAACATATTCAGACAAACCGCTGCTGTTTGTTTAGTATCGTGCGTTGAAGGTGTTATTGATTGTTTGAAAGCATTTACCTGTTAGCATTTACAATATCGCTCCATTAACAAATCAAATTCCCAACTGCTCTTAAGAAATGTTTTTGATGGCTAAAATACTACTTTTACGACTCGATCGTGTGGCAACTGAATGATATGAGCCAGGGGCTGCTCATGCAGGATTCTTGAGAGGAGAAAAGAACACATTGCATTAAATGAAACACAACAAATTACTAATTACATGCTGATGTAAACAAACTTCGTTACTTTTGCGATATCTTTTGTGGTAGTAGAACTCTGCTAGGAACTCCCTCAAGGCCAGATATTCGTTTCTACCAGAAAGTGTTGATTTTAGCGGAAAATCAAGATGGCCCTATACTTTATCGTACATTGAATTCCACGATTTAAATTTTTAATATCACTTAAATAAGACACGACTAAATATCCCTACAATTTGAAACTAAAACGCATGGAAAAGACATAATAGTTTTTCTTCGTTCGCCACTGATAAACTAGGACGCTTATCGTACCACGACATGAATATCAGCTTTCCTTCCTTGTTGGGGCTGCATAGCAGCTCCGATGGTGGCGGATTCAGACGTCCTTTCTGTATCAGCGTTCTGTTCTTGTAAACTCTCTTTTTTAAATCGCTAAAAATATGTAAAAAATCACTCTCTCAATTTTTACACGATTAGAACAACCAGGAAACTAACAATTATAGGAAAGTAGTCCAGAACAGTGCAGCACATCACAAGAATCATGTGAAGGGAGGGCAAGAAGAATATATTTTCTCTACGCAAGCCCTCTTCAAATTACGTTCATACGAGCTGGAATGTCTGAACCTGAATTCACTCACATCATCTCGTACCCAATAGAAAACAAAACACTCGGTGTCAAGCTCTTTCTAATCAATGAACGCTCACAAATAAATTGATTCTATGCAAACATGAAACATTTTAGAGATTAGTCTCTGTTTTAACTATATATGCAAAATATGCTCATGTAATTACATGAATATGCAACAACAGGAAAAATTGGACAAATATGCACATATGTGCACTAACATATTAATATACATAGTGTCCAATTCTAATCAAATGTCAAGAAATTTCACTTAGGTACGCCCTGAAGCAACGGACAAAAATATGCAAAATCGTAGAAATCCGCTCCCTAGTAATTATATTCAAAAGAAGAAAATGTGTGAGGTGGGCATCCCTCCAGCCTATCCTCTGAGAAACCGCCACTGAAAAGATCCTTTGAAAGCAAATTTACCGTTGAAAGAGCTAAAATAATGTTAACTCTCACGGTATTAACCTAAGCGAATAAATAATTGGAATAATTAATCGTCCATTCACAGTTAAGCAGGGGATATAAAATATTACAACGTCCTAAGTAAATAATAATTGATTCTCCCAGGAGGCACCCAAATAAGAATGGGAGAAAGACTGAAAACAATATGTAAATTGATTATTCTTCTCCTATAAATGCGTTTTACTAGTGTACAAGTCCCTCGCTTAAGGTGGCCTTCACCTTGTTTAGCATACTGGAGACAAATATCCACATACTGTTGCCAACTTCTCATTCAAAAAGGCTAAATATAAGTAACATATATCTTTTGCAATGCCTTGAAAGTTGAAATTTAGCTTGCCGCCGGGACTTCATAGCGTGCGTTACGCCGCAGTTATAAAAAAGCTCATACTTTTTCTTGGGACCTTGAGAAAATTTAGATCCCTTTGAGCCAACGTTCTTCATTTCCAGTCGTAAGTTTTAATTTTCTGACCAAGTTTAATATTAATTTTACACGCGAGATGGAAAAAAACGCTGGCTCATCCGGTGATGCAGAAGAGTGTCAAAGAGAATCGTGGAAGGTAGTGGGTTTTGAGATGCTGAAGGCGGGTTACATATTGGCTTTGAAGCAACTGCTAATGCAAATAACGCAGAATATATGTTGTTATTATTATGTTTATCATTGCACCGGGTGCGAGAGCGTATATCTGAAATTGAAACTCACAACTCGGTACGGAGTTTGTCTCCTTTCTATTGTTTTATTGAGCAAATGTTGAGATGTTACTTTACGTCTGCACAATAAATGTAACTAATGTCACTAATTGCACATGGTTTCTTCAGACCCGTGGGGTTTTCGTGAAAAATTTAGTTATTTACTGTGCAGTATAATCAAATAACCAATAGTTCTAATTGCTATAGCGAAAGCCAGGCGATTCTTTCACATGGGGAGTAATAAGGGGGTAAGATCCAAAATCTATAGCTCACGTGCTACAAGAGGTATTAACCAAAATCTGTAGCTTTAAGTTTTTTGTCGGTTCTTGTACTTTGTTCATTGTTATCAACTTTGCTGCTAACGGTCTACGATATTTATTCACAATTCAACTTAGTAAAAGAGCGGGGAAGAGAATTCAAAGTTTGCAAAGATTGTATATGATATGAAGAATTGAAATTTGTTTCGTCTTGACGTTAAATGAATAAAAAACAAAAAAATCGAAAATTGAAATTCAATATTAATCCAATAAAAATAAATTGGAATTTAAATTAAGGTATGCAAACCCTGAGATCATTTTCCCCAAAATTCTGAGATCATTTTCCTGTAGTTTTCAGATATCCATGACAGCCTTTGCAGATGTGCAGACAGCCTTCGTCGACCTTACCGAACTTCATTTGTTAGCTCATAACCGGGGCTTGAATTTTGATGACACGCCATCTTTTCGTTGGTGCATTCTAGAGCTAACTTGTAAATTAATGTTTATAATGCCATATAAGTGACAGAATTGTATAGTCATTTGGTCATTTTTCAATTTTTTGATCAATTTTTAACTTTGCGACATTTTTACGCATTTTTTTCTTTTAGAGTTTTTTGTTTGATGAATTTACAATGTCACTCTAAAACAAATATTTTATTGTATCGTCAGTTCCAGACGAATTTCATTCCTGCAGTGGGCTCTGTTTTTCGAACTCTCAAAATTAAATTGATCTTCGGTAAATTTCTGGAACCCTTCACAACGTGACAAAAATTATGGATCTGAATTATTGTGTTTAATTAGTCGAGTGTTAGGAGGAGATTTCGTAATGAATGGTATTCAAGAGGATTTAAAATCCTTCGATTCATAACGCTTCAAATATGCTCCTGATCCAGCAGTGGATGTGGAAAAATGCTTTTCCAAGAACCATAGCCGGACCGAAGGATCGCGGGTTCGAGTCCCGCCTCGGGCATGGTTGTATTGTGTTTCGTCCTTTCACCCCCTATCATCATTATCGTGTCAACCCACAGTTACCATACCGTTAAAAGCAATAGTGGTTGCTGATGACCTAGTAGTTGATGCGACCTTAAATAATAATAAAAAAAAAGAACTATTGCCATTGCTAGTGTACAATTGGCGTCCATTCTCATTCGGCAGCCTATGCATGGTCAGAGTCACCTGTTGTAACGCTTTTACTGAATGAAATGAGAACAATTTCCTCACACATAATACTTATTATTTCAAGATCACATTTTTTCACAAAATCAGTTAAATAACGCGTTTTTTCTGCTTTCAAACTGTATTTTTCTTCTTTTCTAAATGATCGGAGCAAAGGATTACATTTTCTTCTAAAATATACACTTTATATTTATTTAAAATTGTAAAATTCATTGAATAAGTAAAAATTGTCGTAGAAATTCTTTGAGTGTTTTAACAATTAGGTAGTTTCCTCGTATTTTTAAGTCATTTTATAGGTTATTTTGTTTTCTTTTTAAGTAATTTTATAGGACATTTTCAGAGAACTTTTAAGTCATCAGAATCCCATAACTTTTCTTGTAATTGTCAAAAGCATTTCAGAATTTTTAGAACCCTTATTTGATTATGCGCTGTCTGCTGCGCGCGTCTCATTAAAAAACGAGTTTTGGTCATAATGAGTGTCACGTGTTAGAACTGCTATTCGTATGCACGAACAACGCGAATATGAGCGAAATGTTAACAACGTTTCGAATGTGACCACATAGTCGTGAACACTAGTAGCTGTGCTCCACCTGATCCAAAACACAATACCTCACTCGAAGTGGATTACATGTTTCCTGGAACGACTATTCACTTCCTGTCGGTTACTTATAATAGAAAAGTATGTAGAATGTTTAATTCATCTAAAACATTAGATTCCAATAATAACACGGGAGAATCTGTCTATTTCGTGGTCAAGAAAGAACTTCCTTTAATAATTACTTCTAGTAGACGAGATTTAATATCCCATAAAACACTGTGGCCGCCATATAACAATATTCCATTCAAATATTAAAGTTTAAACATATGTTCGGTTCTCTTTTCTTTTAAAAGCTACTTTACATTAATGGCGCCTTTAATTTTCTCTTGTTTCACGAACGTGCCAATAGCATCGCATGAGTGCGTATTAGTGTACTTCAATACCTACACATTTTCAGCTCCACAGAACAATGAAACGAAGTTGATTAGGTTCTAACTGGGAACAAAGAACGCTTCTCTTTGGCACGACAATCATATGCAATTGAGGACAATGAAACTGAATTATCACAAGGAGTCAAAAAATGCCCAAGAAGAAGCATGGACGTGCTAAGAAGAGTGAGCTTCGCTTACGATGAAGGAAGAAGATCTGTTCCGCGTGGAATGGCATTAAAAGTGCCTGCGCAGACGTTTTCGACCTCATCGACCCCGGCAGAAATGTTTCAATGCGCAAAGAATGTCGCCACATGTCGCTGGTTTCCTCCTAAAATACTCGGCATTGATTCACGTAGTCTTCGCGACTCGCGCCTCTCCAAGCATTACGCAACGCCGTACCTGTCTGGGAACCGCGCTGCCTCTCGAATAAATAACGCTTCCAGCGGATTTGCATAATAGAAGACCCGTGCAGAGTCTCCATTATCTGGGAGGCAGACACGTGGAGGAGGTGATAGAGGAGACAAGGCGATGGGGAAGAGGCGGTGAAGAAAGAGAAGACAACAGAGGAGGAATGAGAATTGGCAAGGAAGAAGAAGGGAAAAGGAGAAGAAGAAATAAGGAAGTAGGAGTAAGGAAAAATAAGACGAAGAATGGGCAAGGAAGAAGGGGTAAGGACTAAGGAAGAAGGCGGAACGGCAGAAGAAGAAGAGGAGGTCTGAAAGAAGAAGGGCTCGTCCTCAAATGAGCCACTACCGTCTAAGGAAGTCGCCAAGTGAAAGCGCCTTTTGTTCCTTGTAGACTACTGTCGAGCCTCATGTAATGTGTTGACTAAAATAATCATTTACCTGCAATCATCTTGTTTAGAGTGCTAGTGAGGTAGTAGCTGTAATGCTACTTAATAATTCTGCCATTCTAGAATACATTTCATGTACTACCTACCACTGAGATAATGGGAACGTAAAAGAACCTGTTACTTTCGAGAATTAAAAGTCTCGGAAACAGGATAGCCGCAATATTACATTAATCTTATATTCCATAACTTACGATATTTGCTACGAAGCGAAACAATCGCGAGACTTGCCGGAGGCGAACGAGGTGGAACAATCTAAATTGTAACAAAACCTGACAACCTGATAACCTTTAAATGCTTTTTTCAATGCAGAGGGTTAAACGTGAAGTATTCTCTGATTTGTACTTGAACATCGGGTAAGGTAACATTCGAGAAAAATCCCAAGACAAGGTGGATACGAAACAACGAAAAATTCTGGGAAAAAAAAGATTAGATGCCACATAAATTTGGCTGAACTTTCCGGGTATCCATTTATATATTTATATTCTTCTAAAATTAATAAAAAATGTAAAACCAGTCATTTTTACTGCTTTTTTACTTTCCGTATACGTACGTATATATGGAGAAATATACGTACTACCGAGAAATTACTTCATGCTGCGGCAGAAAACAGCGATTTTACTACAGGAAAACTCGTATTGTGGAATCCTTATACAGAAAAAGTGGATAAATCCTGTTCCACAATATAGTAAATTACTCCCTAACACGTTATCGTAATCAAATTTCAGAAATTATGGAATCTTATTACCGAAAAAGTGTTGTGTTTTCAAAACGTCCGTCCGTCCGCCTGTCTGTCTGGTGAGTGTTCACACTAGGCCCTGAACTATACTTAAGAGTTTTCCAAACTAAATAAGCTCTGTCAATCTAGCCTCACTCAGCGATTTTGAAAAAAAAATTCATTAATTGCTAGGGGAATCTTTACAAGTCCCTGGAATATTTTCAAAATTATCTTAAAAATGACTTCAATTCTTTTTAAATTTCTTGTAAGAATAGAATAAAATGCACTTCAAGAGGCATTGATCTCGTTTTCATTATTAATTAATTTTTTTAAACTGCAGACACGCGGCGAAAAGCGAACAACTGAAAGTTGGTGGGTAGATGAGAGAAACATCAACTAGATTTTTAATTTGATTTTCATTATTGATTCCAAACGTGTCAACTGTTAAGGTCATTGGTATTCCAGGTGTAGACCTACCTTCAGCTATCGTGGTTCCGCCGAACCAGGTACCTCCCACCAATTAGTTTGGGGGCACCGCGACAGCCGGAACGAACTCTAGGCTCCCAACTGGTCTTTTGGCATGTGTGGTAGTGTTGTACATGTAAGAGTAGGTGTAAGTAAGAGATGAGGGTAGGAACAGGAAATAAAATGGCTTCGTTTATCTCAACTAAACATCATTTTATCTATACTCATTCATCAGTAATCATCAGTTATTAATTAATAATCAAACTTCACTACCGTCTCCTATTACTTTTGATGCAGTGGAACAAAATGTGAAACCTCACAGCGATCCAAAATTTCTGGTGTTAAAACAGCTCATACTCTCTCGCCCGTACTTTCACGCAAAATCACACGAAAAGTACTCAAATTTTCGAAAAATTATTAATGACATTACTTCTAAATTCATTTCATTAACCAACATTTCATTCAGTAAAAAATATTTTTGTTGTATTAAGACTCCGAAAAAACTTTTACATTTTCCGAAACAAATGAGTTTTTAATGAACATGAGACCTGCACCATTCTCTTAAACGCACACTATCAATAATCAAAATTCACAACACTTCACAACTATAATAATCAAAAATGATGGGAACAATTTTTAAAAAACTCCCCTAGTATTTAACAAAATGGTATTGTGTTAAACGTATTCCCCAAAATTAAAATATCGATTTCAAATTCAAGGTGTCAGTGAGTGAGTGGGTCGGCCGGTGAATCGGTGCGACAGTCAGTCGGTGTGACCGTCAGTCGGTGTGACCGTCAGTCGGTGTGACCGTCAGCCGGTAAGACCGTCGGTCGGTGAGACCGTCGGTCGGTGAGACCGTCGGTCGCTGATAATAATAATATTTATTGAGTCATATATACAATTACAATCGTGTATGACGAGTCAATATGATGTCTTCGGTAGAGAGGTCAAATATAGGTGTTGTGGTGCGTTATCGTTGGCATTTCTAATGAAATAATTATATGCGTTGGCAGACAACTGATGATGATGGCTAAGCCATCGAAATATAATCTTGTAATAAATACTATTGTTGGCAATCACAACGCATATAATTACTTTATTTCAGAGAGAGCAAAGTTACATTACTGTTCAGAAGCAAGACAAGAGACCATCTCAGCATTTGCTCAAGGGACCAGGGAAACTGAAGAAAACCTGATCGATATAATTAATTATCCCTCTACAGTATTCGAGTAAAACTCGTCCGGATGTACGAGTTTTCGTCACTCGCGGCTAGACCATACCAATCGAGACATATGAGATATCATTCGACGCGTCTTGGTCTCCTAGTGGGGAACTGAAAATTTGTTTTTGGATCCGGTCATAAGATTCGAAGAAATTTCCAAAACTTTTTTTTTGTGTTTTGGCGCTGCGATCTTAGTGAAAATACCTGAAATTAAATCAACACTTAATACCAAGATACATGTACGTGGCAATGATTAAACACCAATTCCCAAACATATTTTTAGCAAAATACGCCATTTTTCTTTCACGACATTGGCAACACTGATGTTGACATATTTAAGAAACAATTGAATTACGAAGTAAATCGTACTGCAGATTGATTTCAATTTAAATTTGAATTAACGTGTTTTTAAAAATAAATTTGCAAAACCCTACGAACGGTATTGCCTCAGAACTTATTAAACTAGAAGAGTTTCAAGTGAATATGGAGAAAACAAAACTGTGAGAAATGCTAAAGAATGAATAAACGTTATGTTCGACTTCTCAATTTTATGTTCTTACATAAGTGAGATGACCTCTTCTCTATGGCTTTTTGCGAACTTGGAGAGTCAATTCTGTCAGTCTTTGCACACCAGACCGCTATACAGGCTGACGAGGGTGTTGCTCAGCTCTTGTGTGTTTATTTGGGAGTACCGCATACGCGTTTTGGGGTCGTCTGATACCAAAAAAGTGTTTTTTTTAAACAACCGTCCGTCCGTCAGTCGGTGAACAGTTGAACTCCTAATCTATACGTACGGTTTATTTAAAAATGGATATTCACCGGTCGATCTAGGTCCACTCTAAGCGCCGTGGTTTTCAATAACTTTCTTAAAAATTTGGGGATACTTCACATGAAAACCCTGGGCATTTTCAAAATTTTCTCAAGAAACGGCTGATTTTTTTCTTTAAATTTTGTGTAAAAGAAGAGTGAAATACACTTTTAAAGGTGTCATAGGTCTGATTTTTACGATTAATTATGAATTTTTGAAAATTGCAAAAGTTTTATTTTTTTCCGCGTCTTCCTACAACTACAAATTTGAAGAAAGAGATTTTTCCTTCAAATTAAATTTGTTCTCCATAGTAAGTTCTTTCATAAAGGTCCTGTATATTTTGAAAATTTTAGTACTTTATTGCGGAATATAGTGCAATATGGGCAATTTTGAAAAATAACAAAAAAAAGTTTTCTAAAAAACAGCTCGAAATGTTCTCTTTAAACTTTTGATAGGAATGGTGATAAATGCACTCTATAAGATGACATCAACGGCATATTCTTTTGTTTTTTGAAAAATTACCACAATGTAATGTTTGACTTGCCTCTCACCACAATATAAATATATGCGTCAATTTTGTCACATAATTATATTTATGAGTACATAAGTCTTAAATAATATCATATAACGCTTCTCGAAAATTAAAGAGATTTCTGTGAAAACAAGCTCAAAATTTCTGCATTTTCAGAAACGGTCCAAAGAAAATTTCCTCAAAATGCCTCAAAATATTTTCTTCAATATTTTCGAACGGATAGTGCTAATTGAACTATTTAATATTACGTGAAGTTCATTTTGGGGTATTTCATTGTTTTTTCAAAAATCTCACAAATGTAATTTTTTTGAAAGATTTCTCACGCCGTTAAATATGCACATTTCCAAGTAATTTGTAAACACTATTGTATTTGTCAGTTAAAGTGCTTCAAATGACTTCAAATTTTCTGTGAAATAGAGCTTCAAATTTGGATTTTACAAAAACGCCATACATCATTTTCGTAAAAATAGCTACAGTAAAGTACTCTCACGTAACAAAATACATTATAAATGAATATCGATCAGGGCATCAAATGCACTTACTTCTACAGTAAACTTACCTCAAAAGAACACGTCGAAAATATACGCAAACAATAACATCAGAAGTATACACCTTGCACGTTTTGCAACATACGATGTGGTCGCGTGAGTTGAAAAAATCCCTGAGTTACATATTTCTCGGTGTTGCGACATGTGCCAAGTCACACTGAGCTGATGAAATTTTACCAATAACAGAAGGCGATACGTACTGCTTTCGTTTGTAATTTTAAATATAAAGTCAGGACAATACGATCAGCATGAATGAAAGGAAAAGTCAATGATCGAATATGGAATAAGCATAAACTACTTTGCAGAGATTGATGATTCGGTGAAATAATGAATGAGGCGCCTCCAAAGTGTGGTGCAGGTCACCTTCCTGGAGATGCAGCCCAGTGAGCAATCGTCGTACTTCATGTAGCAAGGCTAAAATGCCAAGGGTGGGCGTTGGCTAACGACATTTTTTTAGTAATAAATGGCTTGTAATTTTCCTTAATACTCTCATCTCATACCATCCAGTTGACGGTGTGCACGCTTCCTATATGTACTATTCCTATATTCTTCCTATATTCGAGTAATAGTATTTTCTCAGGAACTTAGTTGATTGTGTGTACGTTTTGTTTAGTGTATTGTCTCTCCTACATAGACTTGTATTCACACATTTCACTTCTCCTACACTCTCTTGTATAGACTTGTGTCTGTACATATTATTAACAAATTTCACCAATGTGCTTTTTAGTAATATAAACATGTTTTGCAATTCTCACGCCGAATCATTTCTTAAAAGAAGGTGACAAATGCATGAGAATTGAAAAAAACCGGATAGAATTGCGTTTTCACTTTGTAAACATAAATGTTTCTTAAAAAAGCGTCTAAATCTGGCAGAGGTTAATGCAATTCTATCACATCCAGCCCACTGAAGGGTATCGGCATTTACTCAATTGCATCGAACTCTTGTCGTCAATCGTGCACTACTCGAAAACGGAGGGTCATCACTCATCAAACATGATTTTGGAGGCAAATATTCTCTGGTCTGATGAAAGATAGTTTGCATGGCATTACGTTCAACAACAACGAGGTAATGAAAAAAGTACAGAACTGGGTTCCAGATCATGGTAAAGAATTCCTCTCTGAGAGGTAAGAAGACTCCTAAGAATGTGGGACAACCTCAAAGAAGTACGAATTACTTGGAAAGTAGTTCGAAAGTAGGAAAGTGAGTTAGGAAAAATAGGACAAAAGTTGTATCGACACATTTTTGCTGCTCAGCTATATGTCTAATTACTGAATGACATCTCGCCTCTTGTATTACGTTTTTGGTGGTTCGTCTCTTAAGACGTCCTTCGTGATATCTGTGAAGCGTGGATCTCTCGCTTTAATTATTTTTGAAACACGTTTTTCTAACACATTTTCACTTAAGTGTGTGTGTGTGTGTGTTGGATTCTCGTACTGGTCGCAAATACTGGTAAGCCCACAATATTCCTCAATCTATCAAAAAAAAAAAAAACTAAACTCCATTGACGAAGAGCGAGACAAGATTCCAGAATGATTGTGAGGCAACAGTAGTCGTAGAGGCTTGCGAGAATTCTTAGTTTTTGTTTATGTTGCTTATGCTTAGTTTTTGTTGTTTTCTTCTTCTTCTTCTTCTTCTTCTTCTTCTTCTTCTTCTTCAGAAAAAGGGATTAAAAATAGGCTTTCTTGTTTCAATGTGTAGTGGCACGTAGTAACACGAGACAATGCTGTTAATGACGTCACTCTATCTTATCAGTAGACAGGATTTTTAGGCAAATGCTTTCTATGTTTTCGTTATGACGTGGACACCGAAAATTACTGAACCCATTCATTACTTTACGACTCAAGGAATTACATTTTATAGTGCGTAAAAGTGTCTATTTTACCATTAAAGGCTAAAGATGCTTATTCATCCCATGAAAGACTAAAAAGCCTATTAGTGTAATTGGAAATGTGCAGTATGTACAGCAAGGTCCCTTGAAGTAAATGAGAAGCTGAAATCTGTGTTATATATCTGACAGAACTCTATCTCAAAAGGGAGCACTAAAACTTATTCTAGAATTAAAGGCGCAAATACTGAAGTTGATAATTATTATAATTTGGAACTGTAAAACAATTCTGCGAAGTATAAATCGTGACTGTTTAAGCACTTACGGAAGTTCGTTTCTTTTCATATATCACACGTAATTTTTAATGGAACGATTTGGGGTAAAACAAAAATTATGTAAGTTATATTTCTAACAATTTATATTGAAAGTTCATGGAATTATTTTGTATACTTTTGTCATTTACGAGTACATATTAATTGTAAAAATAAAAAATAAAAAATTGGAGTCTAAATCTCTGACGTCTACTTGTGTGCGCCTGTGGATCATTTGAAGAAGCGGTCCAACGCGTGGATTGGAAATGTCCTTAGAGACTGTCCATAAATTACGCAACGCTAAATTGGAGTATTTTGAATACCCCCTCTCCCCCTGTCACGCATCTGTAATACGTGATTGATCCCCCTAAAAAAATACACAACACTTTCGACACCCCCATGTATATCCGACATCTCACATGTTCGGAGACTGCCTATTCTTTTTTTCAATTTCTGCTTGCATGAGGAATTAGAATACTGACTACTCTATAGCGAAACACGAGTTTTAAAAGGTTGCCAATCACACTAGAGGACAACTTCATTCATAATTTAGCAGTGAATGCAAAAAGAGTAGCGTAGAGAAATTAAGAAAATGGTGCATATTATGCTTTTGCCTCATACGTCACATTTTATACTGTTTTGATTATTATGCTGTTTATTTCCATTCTGAAGCCAATTCCGGAATAGTACTGGTCGGTATTGAACAGGTTGATTTGCTGTCCGAAGAGTTATCTTTACCAGTGTCGTACTTGCATGCAGGTATAAAGGTTTTTTTTCCATTTGAATGTTTGTCTTTTGATCAGCCGTCTCCCGAGCATCCGTGTTTTGATGCATGCATTAGGAACACGGAAGACTGCAGCACGTCATGCATGCATTGCATTTGTGAGCGCGCACGGAATAGAGCGACTAATTGGTTGTTGTTGTTCCCTAGCCGTGACGACTGCCGCAGAGCCCCGGAAGGCTGGCGCAGCCGGAAGCAGTTCTCGAGGTGCACGTCGATCGATTGCTTGATTCGCGCCCGCCCGCTGGCGTCTCGTACAGGCTCAGGACTATCTGGCTAAAGGTATAAACGCCTACCGATTCCCACCTGGAGAAATGGTTCTGGGCATCAACTAATGTCACTGCTGTCCGTATGACCGGGAGGTCCTAGGTTCGAGTTCTGACGGTCGAAGGATTTTCGACACTAGCTTGTTAGCTAGGTCGAATTCAGTCGCTGTCTGGTGGGGAATTCTAGCGGCCGTGGTTTATCCGGTCAACGCCAGGCGAAGACCGGAACAGTATCCTAACAAACGGGCCACGGCCTATTCCTTGTCCCATTCTCACCCCTTACACACACCAACACACACTTACATGCTCTAAACTATTTCATATGTCAGGAGACCGGTCGGAAAGTTAGAGCTTGTCCTTGGATGGTGGGAGATACCTGATTGGGGAGAACCACGCTAGTCGAAGTGCAGGTCGATGCTGGATCTCGCCATCCAGAAGAGGATAATCACTTCCCCCTCCTGAGGAAAAAACCTGCATTACACTAATGGGACTAATGATCTTGGCAGTCGAAGCAACCGGAACCTCTAATCAACCAAATACTCTCAAACCGAATGTAATGATCGTACAAAACCTTTCTATGATATTTATTTTTCGTATTCTCCAAAGACGGATGGCGATTTTAGCAAATGACTGATATTGGACTCTTTTTGAGAAAATGTGAGCTGATGAATAACAAATTAGATGAGCAGAATTGTTTGTCCATGCACTGTAAGCCGTATTTAAATTATTAAAAAATGTTTACTTTAGCGAGCTGGAATTCACAACATCGCATATGACATTTGCACAACTTCGGGCGACAAAAGATACTCGCTACTTGCAAATTTCTCTCTTGAAATCCACTCATTATATTTTATAAATTAAGGAAACCATGAAAAGTGTCGTCTCAAATATCAGCAGTGTGGTTAGTTCAGTGTACCAATTGGCAACCCTGTTTGACGGTGTATGAGATACCTCCGCGGGTTCGGTTCTACCTGATTGCTGACTAATTGATGCAGAAGTTGGCGCTGGGGGCTGTGCTCCGAGATGTAGAAAGTAAATATCCTAAACGAAGAAAGTGGAACAATGCTCGCACGTGGAAATCGAACTTCGTGGCAGAAACTCTCGTCAGTGTCGTTTGCAGTTAGGTGTAGTGTTGGGGAATGGAATACTAGAGTATCGTAGTTGTTACACGTGTTTTCTTACACTTTGAACAAAATTCAAAATGTTGCCTTCGCATTGATCTGTCACCCATTTGATGAGTGGAAACGCATTGTTTGCAGCCGATGCTATTCAACGCCTTTCTGATCGCCGTCAAAGATACGTGAAAACCTTGCGGAATTTTTATGCAAAGTGTTAACTACGAGCAATGGACGAGGTTATTTTGAGAGCGTAATAAAACAATGAATTGTTCTTCATTTTTGACTTCGTTTCCCGTTCTCGTTAGTTCTGAATCAAGAATCAATTCATTATTAACATTACTATACACAATTCAGTAACCTTTAATCGCATCTGGTGTTTTCTATTCTTGCCCATGTAAATGTCTGCTATAACTGAGTAGCCATAGCTTAAGGATAACCCTTGTATTTGTAATCCAAATTTCCAATTGAATTGGATAGGCCCACTGTGCAATCTATGAATAGGCATGCAAATAAAAGCACGCAAACTCTATCTCGCAGGCGACATGGTGCGTGGCATTGATGCAAATCCGCTCGCCGTTTAAGGTCACTCGGCCTGTAATTTAAACGCGACAATAACTGATAACCTACTAACCGACGTTTCAGCCGTCAAGGAGGGGCTGAAGTCTTACGATCGTAAACACAAAGTAATATTGGATATCGAGAATCGATTACTTCTTCACGGTAAGACCCCATTATCGCGCATTAAGTCCTATTTGAACACCTTCTTGAGGAGGGCAATTGCTGTTTGATCACCTCATTAATCGGATCAACATAATTGCGACTCATTACTCGCGGTTGTTGAGGCTTATGGAGGACAGAGAGCAGGCCAGTCGATTATGAGGTGCTACGCTAGGCTCGGAGTAAGAGGATATAAAAGCTGGGGAGCAGTAAGTGCTTTCGGCAACAAAACTGGGTCGATTAGAGTGCCAAGCAGGTGGTAAATACAGTTTGTTGCATACTTGGTTTTCCATTTTTCCTGTGTTTAAAAAAGAATGTTCTTCTTAATTTGCTATCGCTCGTGCAGAATTAAAAATATAAATCAAATTTGGATACTAAACTATATTTAAATCGGCAAAAGAATTTGAATAAGAGAAAAAAAAACTAGACGAGAGAAATGTACAACAAGAATTATAATTATAATGGTGTAATGAAAAAAGTGGAAGGCAGTATACACTTCAATCTTGCAATGTAATTATTGAATATTTAATTTCCAATTGCACAGAGGGTCTTACGCTAGGTTTAAGCATCACCTGAACCTTGAAGTGAATGGCAATAAACGTTGGTAAGTTCTTTAATAGATATACTAAAAATAAACTGACTCAATGATGCTTTGATGGCATGAACGCGATGGCACGTGGCGATGGAGTAACGGTTAGTATATCGGACTGTTATACCCCAGGTTGGCGACTTCAAAAATTCTTCTTTCGGAGGGGACGTAAAGCAATGTTAGTAGTTAGTACTTAGTTTACTTGCATGTAAAAGATCCTCAAGCCTAAATGACGCCTCTGAGCTAAATTCAAAACGCCTGTTTCTTCGCCCACGAAATACCTCCTTTCTTCGCTAGTGGGCGAAAGGAGCGTAGCGAAATTTGTGTGGTCAGACGGAAGAGCGGGCCTAGTGGCCCGAGTCTCGCTACGTAAAATAAGACATTAATTTCATTTAAACTTAATTTAATGAATGATTTCCAAGTTTACGCATGAAAAAAATGGATTTATCGGTATGTCTTGAGAATGTGCATTAGAGAAGACAAGTGTGAGGAAACTGTAAGTTTCGGCTTCCAGCTTTTATCTAACAAGAAAATAGCAGATACAGGCGATCGAAATCCGGATGTGATACTGCGTGAGAGGTTCATTTCCGCATCAAAAGATCGATAATGGGACAGCTGTGCTGCGGCTCTCGTGATGAAAAATAAAGTAAATAGCATATCCCAGAAGATAAAAGAAAATTGACAGCATCTACATTTCAGTCCATGTCAGTAGCAAACTGTTTCTTTGAGAAGAAGAATCATTGATGCTCTTAGGTGTTAGTTTTTAAAGAATACGTTAGATTTAAAGATTCAGGTACGATTATAGAAGAACGATATATCAAATATCTGATTTTCATAGGAAAATTTGACGTAAATGACGTAGTGTTGATATGATGTATCATATGAATGGGTAAAAACCAGAACGGTATTAGTGAAATGTTATACATTTTGAAAAAAACGTGTTTATTTTAGGCTATATTTCACTGGTAATGAATTTTTGTGGTTTTAATGAACAATTGAAATGCCATGGTTTTAATGATGAATCAACGCAAAACAGTGACGTTTTACAGTGAAAATTACTTAAATAAACAGATTTCTCAGACCTATTAACAGATAAGTAATAAATGAGAGTTTGAAATTGTAAACAGAGAATGTCAGTTAGTTTATTAATGTCTGTATATTAGTACTAATTAAGGAAATATTCCGTACATCCATTTTAGTTTTCGAAATGTGAAGAAATTTGGGCAGTTGACGCATACAGACAAACTACAAAAACAAAGATTTCGTTCTTTTACATTCATAAAAAGCATCACATAAAGTCCATTGATGTACATTTGATTCTTCTAGGCAAGAATAAACGTGCATTGATTGTACCGTCCTTGCTGTGGTGTATTTTTTATCGCTCGGAAATGTTCGAGCGAGCCTTTTTACCCACGGTACTTCCAAAGCACAACCAGTTCGTTCGGGCCACTAGTGTGTTTATTTTCTTACAATGACGTGCCTACAAACACACATGTGTACTTAGGGCGGCGGGCACCGAAGGAAACGCTTTTTTGCTCTTTCCGCCCTGGAAGCCTCAGGATATCAACACACTCAGTTCATTCTCTCTTGGCAGGTTTGGTTCTTCCGTTCTAGCCGTGCTTGTAGTTGTCTCTGGCCACGACCATCCTCTCAGCGGTCGACAATAAAGGCGAAAGTGTACAAAGTTGTTTTTTTTTTAATTCAGTGATTTGATGCAAGATGGAGGCAACTCCTGGTTTGGAAAATGTTGAGAAAGTGGGAAGAAGTATTTTAAAGCTATTTATTTGTTGTTCAGTCCCTTTTTTTAAATTATGGACAACCACAATTGTGGTTGTCCATAATTTAAAATAAGGGACTGAGCAACAAATAAATAGAATTATATTGTGACGACCATTTTAAAACTTAATCTTATTATTAAGTATTTTAAAAGTATTATTTACGGACGGTTAAATTCTTAAAATAGGTAATCTACCGTGTCGGACACAAAACCTGGACAGGTAGATTTTGTGCTTGAAATCCCTGCCATATATATCTGGTTAAATCGAAATTGGAAATGTATTTTAGAGAAATGCAAACTGTAACCAGACATAGGATTATCAGACAAATGTCTGTTTCACGGTTTCGGCGTATACATCAAAATTAATTATACTTTCCATTACTTTACGTTATTACATTTTTACTGCCGTTTTGCCTATTTGATTATTCTGGTCTAAAAATATCTATTCATGAGTTAATTATATTATATATTATATAGCACATAGTTGTTCCTTGGTTTCTGTCTTGAATAATTCCTGTAATTCTTTCAAACGGATGTACGCATTTTTTCCGCAATATAACTTTTTTCTGTCTATTGGTTGTACGATAGTATCATTTCTCAAACTAATTCTGATAGTTTCTCTTTTTGAGAATCTTCCACCAAATCCTAATTTTGCAGCTCTGCACACTTCTTTTTGTGGAGGTCTCACAACTGAAAAGGAAGATAGAGTAACCGCATGATATTGATTTTTATAAATTAACAATAATGGGTCCGATTCTTGTAACTGATGCAACATTTAGAACTCAACATTCATTTCTCAGTACATGTTTTGTCACCTTAGAATTGCTAGTAGGTAATATTAATTTTTACGAGTTTGAGTTATCTACTGGGTCATTAATGAATTAATATTGATAGATGAAAGTAGTAAAAAATGCCTATTAAAGCCGAATTATTCGTTTCGTTAGATTTAAAACTAGATGCATCAACTTTTTCACGGTTTTGGATTATCGCCGGAACATTTCTATTTTACAACTCAAAATCGCTTCCTAAGATGACGTGTCTCCAGGGCAGATGCAATCCCGACAACCAACCCCGACGCCCCAGTCGGGAATGAAGGCGACGGCCATGTGCTTGGTCCCTCAAGACATGCGACCCTGCCTCTCCACGCCCGTCACGTTTCTCGGGCAGTGCGTGGCGTGACGTCACGGGCGGGCACGCGGGTCGCGCCGCGCGGGCGGGCAGGCGGGGAGGATGTTGGGTGCATCGGTGTGCCCGGCTGCCAACTGGCATCGCCTTCCAGCCAGACCTTCTGTTGCCCGCCCTGCCGGACCGGAGAGAGTACGGAGAGTCGTAATTGCGTTTGCTCCGCTCGGGGCAGGTGAGGGGCGGGATCTCGTGAGGACCAGGCGAGGACAACCCAATCCACTCGGTCAGCACCGGATCGACTAGTGAGCCCTGGCGCGTCAACGGCTAAGGTCGTTATTCTCGAAAGCGTAGTGCTCGTTTCCCCCGTCAGGGGGAGGTGATTTCCCGCCGCTGGATGGTGAGATCCAACGCCGACCTTGCTGTCAGCTTGCATGTTCTTTCCCATCTAGGTATCTCCCACCAGCGGGGCACCGCCCCAGCCGGGCTCTTAGCTCTCGACTGGTCTCCAGGGCCGGATTAAGGGACTGCGGTGTCTCCAAGCACAAAACTGTCATGCGACTCCCTCCAGAAAAAATATCATTCAGTTTTGTTAACAAATACTCATTTCATTATAATATAATAACTATTGTGCATAGAATATAAATAAAAATTATGTTGATATACTTATTCGTACATTTTACAAGTTTTTACAGATACAAACATTCTTACTTTTTCAGGGGCGCCCTCTTCACACTTATGAATGGTGTCCTTGAGAACTTTCTTATTTTGCTGGTGGTAAATGCGGACCACAACATGGTCACGTCAAATATACCTACAATATATCTGAGATTAACATCCTTAGAAATGTAACTATATATCTGAAATTGTATTATATATTTTAAAAAATATTTTTCGTAAAATAATTAAATTAAATATGTATTATATAAGTATGTGGTATAACAAACATTAATCGAGCTTACAGTGATGCAAAAGGGCATAAAAGCACATCCACTTTATGCAAATAATATATTTAAAATTGAATGTTTTGTTACTAGTCATAGATTTAATACAATAATTGAGGAATTGACAAGAGAATGCCTGGATGATACCAAAAAACAAAAATTATTTTTATGGCGTATAAGATAGTGAGTCGTCATGCATGTGGCACTTTAAATTCAATTGGTCACTGGAAGAAATAGTTTAGACGGACAGTATCGCAGGATTTATTGCTGAATAGATTACAGTTTTCAAAGGCAGGTTCATATTGGAATTCAACTTTGAACCACCAGTCCCCGAACGC
>BOPP01000283.1:223027-247448 GCA_017312745.1 Gryllus bimaculatus
TTAAGTTCTGTAATGTTAAGTTAGTGTACTCTGCCACCAAGTTCTCACACTTAATTGCAGAATTATTAGTAAATCTAACCCATTGAGCGGTAACGTAAAACCATCTGGCGTCAACGCGGATATGAAGCTGGCCAACTCGCCTCACCCTGGCGGGGTTTGTTCTTCAGACACGCCGTGAGCGCGCTTCCGGTCTCTTCCGGAAGGGCTTAGCCGAGCTATGCTGTGCGCGCAGAAAGTCCATTAAGTGGGACTAAAACTTCCGGAATTCATTGATTACTTGCCTGGGGAACTTATTGATCACGTGCATGAGAACTATTCTGGCACGCTTCGCATTTCAAAGGTGAGCTCTCGACGTATAATATACGTATTCCGGAGCCCACTAGTTTGGCTAATTACACAAGCTAGCACGCGCGCGCGCACTCACACACACTCACACGCACACACACGCGCGCGCACACACACACACAAACACACAAGAACGTTTTCAGCCTCACAGAATTAACTCATGTTTCGCCAAATATGTCGACGTATTGAATCCGAATATGAAATCAGAATAGCGGTTTCACTCTTTTGTCTGTCATGAAAAACTGGAAGGTGGTGGCGCAATTCTAGCTGCGGATTCAGCGCGTCGACATACAAAGAAAAGCATGTGCCAAGTCTTTGGGTGTGACGTTTGGCTACTGTAGAGTATAATGCTACAAGACACCAAAATCTAGTATTCATGAGTGTTTTTCGCGAATAAAAATCCTCGAAGATAGTGGCGCTATTCTGGCTTCAGATTCGGATTCAGCGCGTCGACATACGCAGAGAAACATGTGCCACGTCTTTGGGTCTGATAATTTTTGTAGTTGTGTGTGGGTGTGTGTGTTGTTGAGAAGAGTATGTCTCACCGGTAATCTATCTTGTTTTGCAAGCGTATTTTTTCATAAAGAACAAAAGATTTCTTATTTATGAACATTTTAATTTTTAAAACAATTTTGATATTTTAAAACCTAAATATTTTGAGTCACTAATTCGGAGCAGATTGAAACTCCGAATCAGTGTGCAGCAGTTAAAAATCCTATTCTGTTATGATATTCTTCTTGTTGTTCAAGGTTTTCGGTGTGGTTTTATTATTATTACTATTATTATTGCGTTATATTAAGTTTGTTTTTAATTCTTCTGCAATTCGGTGAGGGAACTTTGTAGGAAAATACCTTAACTTTATTGTATATTTACTCTCTTGTTCCGTTTGTTGCCCAAGTATAACGAGCAGAGGAAGTGCTATATTTGTAACGCCACCATCGTCTTGCCTTGTTATGCACAAGCGTAGTGTCTCTTGTCCACATTCCACGTCTCTTGTTTTGGGTAGCTCTTCTGACTTTTCAATGCCAGACAAAACCGATCAGCAGTTACGGCCCCTTCTGGTGGTAGAATCTCGCACAAGAGGACACTTCGTCGATCGCAGTACACAGGGAACATGATTTCTTTTCACAGAGACTGCCTGCTTAAATTTGTTATTGTCAGGTGAACCATTATTCCGCCATGAATTGTTTTCTTTCCGGTGTGCCATGTAACGCCCATTTGTTATCCCCAGTGACATGATCGAGAAACTTGTCACCTTTCTCTGCGTACCGCTGTAGGAATGTGAATACTGCAACCAGACTTTTGCGTTTGAGATTTATCTGCCTTGGCACCCATCTTGCATACACTCTATGAAACTAAGCCACGGAGAGACAATTTTGTGCAACACCGAGCGAGGCAACTGGAGGAATTGACAAGAGAGTTCAAACATTATGAGGCGCTGGTTCTGCAAAATTGCTTGCCGCACAATTTCCATCCGTTCCGGTGTCACCAAGAACAGTCGGTCTCCATGGCCTTCGTCATAAAGGTTGGTGCGTCCTTCAGCAAATTGCCTGCACCACCCTCTGACCATACTGTCGTGTGCATACACGTGGCACAATCGGCGTTGGATCTCTGCTGGAGATTGCTTCTGAGCGAGGAAATATCGGATAACTACACGAACCTGGGAGACAACATCAGAGTATCCATTTTATCGCAGTACTGTGCGGTAACCGCAGCCTTTACAAGACTAAAAGAGCACTGCATTAGTCCCACATGCCTCCTCTCTACACCTGCCCATGCGCCTTTCCGCCAACTCATGCCATGTCTGGATGCAATCGGAACTTTCTAAATGCACCTCGTACTTGTGTATTGAAATAATAGTGTAAGTTAATTTATTAAAGAAACAAACTTCACAACATGTACCTTTTGTTTGAGGCTATGAAAATTTACTGTTATTAATGGAGTTCGAGGTCACTAAGTCGAAAGATATCTGATCTAATAACAGAAGGTCTTTTTTAGTCTAAGGACAAGATGTTCAAATGAGAAACATTCTGCTATAAGAAAGCGTAGATGAAGAATAGTCAACACAATAAAGTCTACGGAACACATTAGTAACAATATTTTTCATTCTCTGAATTTCCTGTCCCGTCCATCAGTACAAGCAAACGCCCAATGCTGCAGATATGAACTCTGCATTCAAGTCATTAAGTCCACATCGCTGTCACAGTTTTCATCTTCTCATTATCCTCACCCATGCCATAAAATAGCATTTGAATATCTCTTCCTACGTTTTTCGGACAATTCAAGTCAATAAATTGTTTCCTGTTGCTATCCTGTGTAATAATGGAAAAAGTATATACAGTAGTCTATAATTCGAGTCTTGATTGTCCGAGTTTCCCAAAAATTAGAGTTAAATCCGACTGAAAAAAAGTAATTTAAATAAATAAATTTATTCCCGAAAAAATTTCCAAATAATGGATAAACCACCGCGTGTGAGTCGTAACAAGAGCCTTGCTGCGCTAGAGTTCCCAATAAGATACTTAGAACAGAACTGAGGCAACTCAGCCGACAATGCGATTATCAGAAGATGACGTCATATTGCTGCACGTAAATGAAACAATGTACGTAAACAAAAATAGCAATTGACAATTTCTTTAAGGTGTAATTAACTTATCATCAGTTAAAGTAATAATATTTCTCAAGTACATTTTTTATTGAAATATTCATACTTTGAAATTGAAAAGTTGTGATTATATTTCTATTTTAATAAATTAATAATAATCGATAATTCAAGTTTTCATTAAATCGAGCTAAGACTGCTCCCGTCCACCTCGAATAACCGAGACTACTGTAAATACTGACGTCGCATGTCTGAGACACAGTGGCTCACATTAATATTCGGACAGCCACAAATACAGAAGGCGTTTCTTGTTTGACTGTAATATTTCGCTCGTGCGGACGTCACACGCGAGGAATTGCAAAAGAACTTTATCTTTATTATGAGGAAACATAACAATACAAAGAAAATGTTTCTGATGCACAACATAAAGCGATTACAGCAAGTTCTTGACAACAATGGTTATGATACAAATTATTAATTTTCTTTTCGTTTATTTATTTATTCATTTATATCATGTTTCATTTCACGTGTCCCAATATTACTGTTGCTACGCATTCAGACAATTTTTTTTTATTGAATACGTCTACTACTTTCGGCAGTTTTGGTTTGTTTATACTGTTATCCGTTAATAAAGGAACAATTATGTTTCACTTTTTTGCTTTTTTTTCCTACAACCGACAAAATATCGTAGAATCTACGATTTGTGGAGTATCTCTGGGTGTCCGAATATTAAAGTGAGCCAATGTACATGTACTAAGTTTTTGAAGAGAACATCATTTATAGCTAACCAGAAAAAACAATAATTGATTTACCATCCTAAATGAGAATAATTAGAATAAAATCATAAAACAAGGCCAAGAAGCAAAAATATATATTGATAAAAATACTTACGAATTTGCTGAACCATCTCAGCGCTTCACTGGACGCCGACCATGACGACCTTCACTTCAAAGAAACTGGCACTATTCTAATGTTTGGTTAATCGCGATCTAGGACGGAAGGGGGGAGAGCTTATCCCATTCCTACAGCTGCGCTTACAGTTAAAGAAAGAAATCGGTGTATCTCTCAAGGAAAATAGGACAGTATTGGAGTGTTAATATAAAGACATTCCGACACGCAAACGTTTTGAAGGAATTAACTCATTAAACATTTTTGATAAACATTCATAATTATTGTCTACACGACAAGTGACATTTCACAGGTCATGTTTTGTATTTTACAAATATAATGACAACATCTTCCTGTCAAATGTCTTTTTTAAGAGTACGCAATTTTGACTCCAAGTGGTTGGCGACGGCTCCAAAGTGCTGAGTCGCGAGAGCCGTGTGGCCCGATCTCGCTCCAGCGCTCACTTGTTTAATAAACTTCACTCACTTTGAAAATAATTTCATTTCAAGAGAGAATTTTTGTACGGCACTTGCACATGCACTACCACATTTGCCAGAACAAATATATTCTAACACCACAAGTCACCATCAATAATTGCAAACGTAAAGAAAACCTTCTTAATAACACGTTTATATATTAATATTTGGGAGCAGACCTTGACGCGCAGTTTGGATGGGCTTATGAGGGCTGTTATTCTCCAATTCAACCAGCGAAAGTGTCTACGAATAATAAAACATGGTCTAACACAAATACATTACACAATATCGTCCACATTATCATTATGCCAGTACATTATCATTATGCCTTACTTATTATGTCTAAAACGAAGCTACAACATGGAGGGCTAAGCTTTAATTTATATAGTACATTACGTACGTAAAAAATAAAAAGTGCATTTAAATATTCAATCTTAGCTTTCACTTATTGGCGGAACCTGGAATTTACATTTGTAGGTCTAAGCCCGCGGGTATACATATGTCAATATCTTCTAGATCTTGATAATTTTTGGTATTTCGCTCTACTTACCTTTGGTTAACTTGGCAGGTCTTTGTAATTGGGTATTGTACTTCTACTTGTCTACAACAACTGAATGATGAGAACTTCATTATTGCTTTGATCCTACTGTAGATATTGTAAATATTTGGAGACGGGATGTGAGACTATCATTTTCTTATACTGGGAATGTCGTTTTCTTCTTACACTGTCGCCCTACGACGATATTTAATACCGCCCTACGACGGTAATAAATATGCTGCAGACAGTTTTCCACAAGATTAAATGCAGTCCAAACTTCTGTCGCAGAACATGGATGGACATTCGCCTATTTGAGCTTTGGCGTATTCGCAATGGACCTCCCATTGCATTGAACCCATTGAGTTACGAGACCTCAATAGAACACATAACGGAACTTGGAGACAAATTAGTGATTACAGAGCTCGAATCACTGCTAAAGGTTTTGAAAGAATGGTGCCCCTCTTGGAAGAAAGTTCTGAAAGAATGGTTGCCCGGTCTGAAAGAATCCCAGTAAAAACACTTAGTTTATTTCCGCATTTTTTTGGTATATACTCCCCTCCAAAGAAACTCCTTTGAATTGCAGGAGTTCATTGTTTCATTTTTTTGGGCATATGTACTTACTCGCTTGCTTTATCATTAATAACTAAAGGAACCCAATATTTTTAAATTAAGAACTAAAAAACCAAAACTTAGTGCTAACTACAATCTGACACCAAGGGTATCGTGTTTTAAGTGTATCCTCTTTGGCCTTCTAATTTGCTTTAACATATTATTTTTAACACTGCTATAAAAATGTTTGGTTTTGATTGCGTTTTAATGATTCATGAGATTTTTTCAAGTCGCAAAACATGTCATGTTACGGCATAACCGTTAATTCACTCTCACTTGACCCCTGTTTTTATCTTCTCTTCCCACGGCACTGACCTTTCGCTTAGTGTTGTTGGCCTCAGGGGTTTGCTCAAAGGTGCGGCTGAGAAGCAGCAGTGCTACTGAAATAGCTGTCCACTCGCCAACCCGATGACCGCGACGCGAAAATAGGCTAACTTACGTAGCTCGAAAAGCTCCAATATGCACGCGAATCGTCCGCAGTATTCCCATAATGGGCCACAATTGTTTTTTAACATTTGCGATAGTTGTGCTGAAGACTATCTCAATGTACAGATGGTCCTTTGTAATGCAGAATTTTAGATAGATTATTAATAATTCTGCAATTAAGGTGAGAACTTGGTGGCAGAATACACTAACTAACATACACAACTTAACAACTATACCAAATCTACTAACTTTACAAAATCACGTGAACATTTCACCGGCAATTCTTCATAGAATCCACTTCGCCAAAATTCGCACTTCAACCGCACTGCGATACAGCGAGCTGTAAATGGTCTTTCTTACTCACGCGTTTTCTCTCAGTTTCACGTCATGCTCTTCAACGCCCACTGCACTGCAACAATAATAATAATAATAATAATAATAATAAAATAATAATAAATAATAATTAATAATGAAGTCTCCAAGCCCAGCCCTTACGTCCGAGCAAATTGAGAATTAGCCACGTGGGAGACGGGCAACGTCAGAAAATTTGGGCGGCAAACAGGGCGATGGCACACCATAGAGATATGAGGACACGGAATTGCGTCGTAAAGGCCTCGGAAAAGCAGCCGCTGCCTGGGGAGCGGCCGGGGCACCTTCGAGCACCGCTGGGAGGTGACAGCATGCGAGCCGGTGGTGATCAGGGAGCTGAACAGGCGGGCCTTGATGGGGTACCCGAATATACTACAGCCGAACATAGCAGAACCCATCCATCTCCACTTATAGCTGCAAGCCTGCCGCAAGTGCCTTCCGGAGGAAGCAATCTATTTGCTCAGGAGAGCCACTGCCGCAGCAGGCAAAGCAGAAGGAATTGAAGTGGACTATAGAAATAAATACCGTTCATCATGCGTGAATACTACACCATTACCAAAAATGGAGACTGACACTACGGCCTACGAACAAAAGTTAGCAATCAAGATTTCTTCACCGTTTCCTCTGATTTCTGAAGTTAGTGAGGCAAAGATAGCGGACGCAAGCGTCGAGCATTGTTCAGAAAAATCTCCTCTCTGCACCAGTTTTTGGAAGCAATCAAGGAAGAAGTGAGAAACATGCTAAAACTCTCAGAACCTAGTAATCTGAGGGCAGTGGAGATATCAGCTGTGCAAACTCAAGGAATGACAAGGGACAAGCATGTCAGAAGGAAATGGATGATAAGAGTAGAGAAGAGGTGGAAATTCGCAATGAATTTGGCAGTCGCCACTTGCGAATTTGAAGGAACTGACCCACTGAACGCTATCTCATTCCCAGGCAAAAGTGCTCGAAGAAATTATGCAAAGAGGCCAATCCAGCGTCTTAATTGAGAAACGTATTGCCACAACATCTACAACAAAGACCCATCTTTCCGAAAGAAGTACACACAGCCAATTTATTGTGCTGCGGGTTGGTGGGCCTTCAAGATGTTAACGGTTTCAAGCTTTTCAGGCCGCGTAGCCAACTTCCACACAATGATCCGAAGAAGAAAAAAGAATGCCACCCTTGGGAAAGACCGGCTGGTGAATCGTATAGAAAGCACTAGGAGAGATATTGGGAGACCCCCAACCCCTCCCCACCCCCCCCCCCCCCCCCCCCTCAGCAATTTAAAAAAAGGAAATACCTCAGAAAAACTGAGAAGAAAGGTGCAATAACATCCATCATCATACAAAAAATTCATACGAACACGAAGCCTTGAATTCAACAATAACAGAACATCTTGACACCCTACGACACAAAAGCTTTTGGCGTTAACAAAACGCCTTCGACGCATACAGGAATTGCAACTACGAGGAAGCCAAAAGAATTCTCTTTTTTAACAAGAACCAGAAGCATTCTAGCAGGAATATGTCAAAGGGCAAAAGGGCCTTGTAAAATGATATGGAAGAGTCAAACGCTTCGTTAAAGGAACAAAAGAGGACTTTTGGAAGCCTAACTGGTCATCTGCTGTGTCTACGACAACCCAGATATGACGTGAATTGAATTGGAATATGACAGCACCCGAGAATATCCTCTAATGTGTGAACCATCATCAACCGTGGAAATTGTCCAAGCAGCTTTGCGCAAAGCACATAACTGGAAAGGCACCAGGCAGTGATGGCCTTACAAATTATTGGCTCAAAAATTACCAGCAATCACCATCATATAGCTAATATAATTTCAATATTTTCTTCACAATCCCAGAAAATCTACCTGCACTTCCTCCTGAAGTAGAACATTTTGTTACCAAAGGAGGAGTGACACTAAAGACCCCTCGAAGTACAGGCTATAACCTGCCTTCAAACTTTTTACAAACCGTGTTTCGCAAATGATGATGACACACATTGAGGAACAGAACATTTAGCAAATGAACAGAAAGGATGTAGACCTGTGATCTCGGGATGGCAAGAGCCAACTCATTATAGACTCTGTAATTATGGGGCAAGTGCTTTGAAAAACAAGAAACTTTGTACGCAATGCTACATAGATTACGCTAAAGCATTCGACACGTGCCCCATTCTTGGCTCTTCAATGTTTGGATGTATACAAGTCCACGACGTTTATCCAAAACTTCCTGAAAACTGCGATGAGTCGAATGGAATACAAAACTGTATGCTCTCTACATGGAAAAACAATCCGTCCACGACAGATAACTATAAACACATCCGCCGAGGGAATTTTTCGCAGGGTGACTCTTTAAGCCCTTTATTGTTCTGTTTAGCCTTTGAATCGCGCCTCTCTACTCTACTTAATTCGTCTAATTATGGAATCGCTCTTAAAAAGGGGAACTGCACTCTTCTTCGTGTTCTACTATCTCCTTTACATGGATGAACCTTGAAGCTATTATGCAGACACTGAGAGTCATATGCGGCAAGCTAATAAACGTGACGGGAGAATTCACTGACGAGCATCTAAGATGAAATTCGGTTTTGGATAAGTGAGGAAGAAGTGAATATCATTCGCGTCATATGCAATGTTATAAATTTGGAAACCACTGATAATGAACCAAAAGATTACTTCATGGAACCCATGAAACTTACAAATACTTGGGTTCCAACAGTCACTCCGAACAAAACACACTGTTACTAAGAATATACTAACAAATGAAGTGTGTAAACGATTGCATGGGCTCTTAAAAACTCAGCTCTCTGCTAGAAACCTTGTGGCAGGCCCATCAATTTCATTTGTTATTCCAGTGCTGACCATACTCTTTGGCGTTTATTAAATGGAGCAATACCGACCGCCTCGACAACCTCCAGAGAACAATTTCGAAACCGCTATGAACTCAACACCGAAACATCATCCCATGTCAAGTACTGAGCGTTTTTACAACCTTCCAGGCGCAAAGGAGGGCGAAGTATTGTAGATCTCATAAATCTACACAGCTCTCAATTGCTTCACTCAAGAAGATCTTTTGGAACATTTGTGGGAGAGTTCAGCAAGCATGAGTGCAGTTTGATAACTATAGTCTCTGAACTTGAAAAAGCTTGATCCGCCTGTTCAACCAATCATTGAACGGAAGAGAAGATAACCTATGGAAAGCAAAGGCACTGGCATGGAAGGTACCGCCTCACGAGCTGAGTAAACCAGAAGTCGACTCTCTGCGTCGCAGCATGGCTTCCAGCAACGGGGATCTCTTTCCGGAGCAGAAGCCTCTATGATAAGCTATGCCAGGACCACGTGGTAACAACATTGAACTACAGAAAACACTTCTGAGAGAATTCTAACAATTCATTCCCGACTCCGTGTAGAAGATGTGAGGCTGCTAAGCGCAACTATTGCAACACGTAACAAGTGGATGTAGCAGCACGCACAGGTGGAATACAAAAAGAGGCATGATGAAGTGGCGAAGCAGGTACACCAATTATTGGCGTTGAGAACGGGCTTACTCGCCACTTCCGTGCCGTATTATAGATATGTGCCTCAGAAATGTGCTTTGGAAAAGTAGTGAGGCAACACACTCTACCTGGGAATTCGTTCCATTACACTGACAGACAATGTCGGCCGGCAATAGACCAGATATACACGTACATTGATAGAAGAACCAACAACAGGTTTTCCTTATCGATATATCAATACCACATACTCACTAACATATCGGGAAAATATCAAGAAGAAGATCCCAGAAGTTACCAATCTCGCCTATGAAGTCGCAACTCACGTGGAACTTCAGTAAAGTGACGAAATGTGCCTATAATAATATCAGCTACGGGAGAGTGATCCGAAAATGAACACTTCGGGCACTGGAGTGTCTTCACTTGGATACCAGGGATGTAATATAATATGCAAAAGACAGTAATTTTGAATCCACATGCCGTATTGTTCAGAAGCCAATCTGAAGCTTCAGTAAAGGCACCAACACCCTGGTCATGCATACCTGTGTGTGGTTGACATACCGACCAGTAGATACTGTGAATAATGTAAGACAATAATGATAATAATAACAATAATAACAATAATAATGATAACAATAATAATAATAACAATAATAATACTTAGTAACAAAGAAGACATAGGTAATTACACTCAATTTTATTAAATATATTTATAACATATCTACATTCAAGAAACTAATTTGTTTTTAAATTTGCTCAGGCTTTGAGGAAAGGGATCGAAGATTGTCACAGGCAAACTGTTACAGTCCCTAATAGTGCGATTCGCGAATGAATATTTCCCAACATCCGTTTTGTGAATTCTTGTCTGAATTTTGGGCATGTGATCCGCTCTGCCGAAATATGTAGGTTTCCCTAATCGACTTTGAATTTCTTTCCACGCTCGAAGGTCTTTATACATTGCTACGACGCTAAAGGCTCGAAAAGCCTTTATACATTGCATAGAGACATGACTTAAATCTTCTCCTTTCGAGTGACTCCCAAACCCCTTTATAGCCTTCACTCTCCAATTTCGGGCGAATGGAACCTACAGAACCAAACGAAACATATTTTTGTTCCAGAGCCGATGATTTCGGACGGATAGGAAGAGGTCCTTCGGATTCGCTATGGCCATTTCCATTATTAAGATACAATAACTAGGATACGAGAGGATCAAAAACATATTCGTGAACTACCAGAGAAAAATTCAATAACAAAACACCTTATAAAACTCTCACATAACATAGATTTCGTTAATATCAAAATCATAGACATGGAACCTAAGATTAAACCTAGATTAATTTCGGAAAGCATAAATATAAAATTGAGAAATACCATGAATACAATGATAGAAAACACAAAAGTACTAATGTTTGATATGCCCATTAAAATATCCAATAAGACACGATAGAACTGACACTCCTACCCACATTCCCCCTTCATTACGAGTAAATGAAATAGACTGTTTCCCTCCGAGTTTACCACCATCGACACTTAGGCGGTCACGATGTAGTTTGGATTTGAGAGCCGAGGAAGGTGCTTTGTGTGGATAAATCTCATCACTAGCATCTGACCTCAGAAGGAGTAGTTTGAGGCAAGAGTGGTAGGTGAATGTTGACATGAAAAAAAAAAAAAAAAAAAAAGGTCCGAGATCCTTGTCGATCTTCAAAATTTGAATATACACCAGATGATACGATGAGCTTCCACAAGTTGATATATAAGCACACATTAACAATATTTGTTAGTTTTAAGATTCAGTGCTTCTTATTTTAAATAAATAAATAAAGAGGACTTTTAACTAAATTTAACAATGATATTAAAGTTCAAATTTTTTTTTAAAAACAATTTCGTATACATGATGATAGGTCGAAAGCATCCACCAAAAACTTCGTGTTTTATAATGAATGTTATATATAACATTAGTAATTTTAATTAACTAATTAAGTAATTTTATTTTACTTTTAGTAATTTTAATTGTGATGTGACTTTTACTGAAAAGTAAATTAATGTTTAAAAGGAAAAAAAGTACAGATACTTCATATTATTATTACTTTTATACTTTATACTTTATTATTATATTGTTATTACGAGTAATAATGTAATGAAATCATTCAGAAGAATATAAACAAATTAATTAAAAAGCTTAATATTATGAAATTAATTAATAATACATATGTAAACAAAAGGCCAATGGAAAAATCACAATTAAAAGTACCTAAACATATATCGAAGTTGGTCGAAAGAAGTCGAAAAATGAAAATTTTTAATACCAAATGGCATAAAATATAGGGCTGTATCCTCACAAAACCCCTAAAGAACAAACTGCGAGAATTGTGTAGAAAAGAACTTGTACCATATTGTCACGACGTGTGCCACTTTGATTTACTATAGAAAATATGAAATAAAATTAGTCGCTTTTTTAAAAATTTGAAAAGAACCCTAGGGGTATATATATCCCCGAAAAGTAAAAGGTCAGATTCAAATTACTAGGAACAGGGAGAACATCTATTTTAAAGAAATTCCTGTGTACGAGAAATTCGTTGTTTTTCTCAGACAGAAGGACAGGCAGGTATTTTGAAAAAATAGCTATTTCGATTTATGAAAACCCTAAACCGTACGTATTGTCATCACAGACTTGTCATCGACTATTCGCACCATTTAGTCAAAAGTATACGAACCGGGAAAAGTATACGTATGCCAACCGTATAGCAAAATCAATTTTAAGCAAGACACCTTATCTCCAAAATTTACAGAGAAACAATTATTAATACATCAATACACTAGTGGCATGTCGGTTTTAATTTATGCTTTCCATTTATTATTTTAAATTTACAACTCTTGATTTTCGTAGGTCCTAAAATTTGTTTTCTACAAATTTTAATTTTGTTGTTGGTTGATGCATCTTCTACAACAGGGATTCCGTCGACACGATCGCCTTCGAAAGAATGTATAATACTTTTTTTTCCGAGAAAACGAATTAAAAGAAATGTGCCAAGGTAATATAATTAGTCACTTTTCCCTTCCCTCACAAAACGTCAATAACTCTCCACAATATTCAGGGGAGAAATTTATTACGCTACCTGCAAAATTAATACATCAATATCAAACGTCTTTCAGGGCACTGTATAGGTATACAACAAAGCACAATAAAACTCTGCCTAGTCTAGACTACAATTGTCGCCAGTGTGCGTCGTTGATATGTAACCTTAATTTCCACCCTACATTTTACACATTATCTTTTAATAAACTGTTTTAATCTGTTTCCTTTTTTCCGCCTCCAACTGTTGAAATCGGACGCTTTTTGATTGAAACCGGAATAAAAAATGTCTTTATCATTCTCAAAAGTAAGATGCGTTAACTGTCTCAGGTCAGTAGGTCAGCTATTTATAAACACTACACCCAATCTTATCCAAAGCCATAATGAACAGGACAAGGCATCGGTTCATCGACCCGCACGCTGCCCTAGCGCCACGAAACGGATTCCAGGAAGCAGAAAAAAAAATTGAAGAAAAACTGGAAACTTTCATAATGTTCGCGTTTCGTGCTTTCGGAACAGCGGAGACATGACACATTCGATCTCTGAAATCGATCAAGTGAAAGGGAGACGAATCAAAGTCCAAACGAGCGCAGCATATAGCCAGCGGGCGCGTGCCAACAGCCTGGGATTTTTGCAATTCGCCGCGTTTCTTGATTGGCGATAGGACACCGCTGCTGGTGATTCCGCCTGAAGTAAGCCGAAAAACGCGTCGCCGCTGACGCTACGGAAAACGCGGTGGCACGCGCCAAACAAAATCGTCAGGAAAAAGGTTTCGGCTGAGGTCCGGGAAGCGCTCGATCAGCTGCATTCATTCACCTCGCGCGTTCTCAACGGAAAGGTCGACGAGGCTTTAAAGGTTAATGTTAAGTTGTTAAGGCGTCGTCAGCGGGACGCAGTGGCGGATCCAGGGGGGCACGCCCCACCCCCTCAAAAGACCTAGAGTTTACCTTTATCTATATGACAAAATCGATTTAAATATTTATTTGTTATAATGTATGTCATTATTAAAAAATATATACTACAAAATAATTTACAATATAATAACAAATATGTTTATTATTTATCAAAAATCTAAGAACCCCCCCTCAAATGATCGAGAGGCTCCGCCCCTTCCAGAACATGAAATAGAAACTCCTTCGCTCTTATCTGTTTTGAATGTAATAGAAGCTCGATATCGTTATGATTTTAATCAATGCTTGAATAGAAATACTAAGTCTGTAATGTGGCACAAACCATTATTTGTATACACGTGTCCTACAATACAGAGAGGTATGCTTGATGTGCCAGAAATGTCTGCAGAAATGTTGATGCTTAAACACTTTCGCTCATGGGAAAAATAAAAAGCCAAAATGGGTATGAAGGTAATACCAACTTTTAAACATTTCATTGAATAATAATCAACTATTAAATAATAATCACAGTAATTATAGTAATAGTAATTAAATAACTAAGAATAAAAATAGAGTAGAACTGTGCACATAGAAATATTTGTAAGAGTGCAAACGAATGCTATATAATAATAATATTAAAAACAAAAACTATCAAAATTAATTAATGTGAAAACAATAGTAGATATGTATAAAATTTACAACAGTTTCAGAAAACGAAATGAAATAAATAATTCGAATTCTTGTTGAATACCTTAGATTGTACCTATAATATGTGTTGTCTGCAATTGTCCCTGCCAAAATAAACGAAATACTTCATTTGTTTTCCCCGAACGTCATGTAATCGATCCCCAGGGACGAAGAGTTTTCGGAAAATAAATGAAATTCTGTTAATAAAAGAGAGATCTTAATAAATTTTTTTGTTTATTTTTTTCGCTTCCTACCTTTTAAAACCCATTTTTGGGGGTTTTAAAAAAATTTTTGGGGGGCAAAATATATTGTCCCCTTTTTTTGGTTTAAAAAAATTTTTGGGGGGGGTTTTTTTTGGGCGTACTTTCTTTTTTTAAACTTGTCCCTAACAAAAAAAACAACCTTTTTAACAAATTTTCCCCCCTAACAAACAAAACCCTGAAAAAATAATGAAGAAAAAAAAACCTTTTTGGATTATTTGCTTTTTGGAATCCGACTTTTAGAAAATATTGTAAATAATTTGGGAGACCGTGAATGTGAGACTTATCATTTTTCTTAACTGAGAAATAATGGTCGTTTTTTTTTCTTCTTACACTGTCGCCCTAACGACGGGTATCCAAAAAACTATGGCTGCAGACAGTTTTTTTCCACAAGATTTAAAATGCAGTCCAAAACGTCTGTCCGGAGAAAAACAATGGATGGGCATTCGCCTATTTGAAGCTTTGGCGTATTCGCAAATGGACCTCCCATTGCATTGAAACCCCATTGAGTTACGAGACCTCAATAGAACACATAACGGAACTTGGAGACAAATTAGTGATTACAGAGCTCGAATCACTGCTAAAGGTTTTGAAAGAATGGTGCCCCTCTTGGAAGAAAGTTCTGAAAGAATGGTTGCCCGGTCTGAAAGAATCCCAGTAAAAACACTTAGTTTATTTCCGCATTTTTTTGGTATATACTCCCCTCCAAAGAAACTCCTTTGAATTGCAGGAGTTCATTGTTTCATTTTTTTGGGCATATGTACTTACTCGCTTGCTTTATCATTAATAACTAAAGGAACCCAATATTTTTAAATTAAGAACTAAAAAACCAAAACTTAGTGCTAACTACAATCTGACACCAAGGGTATCGTGTTTTAAGTGTATCCTCTTTGGCCTTCTAATTTGCTTTAACATATTATTTTTAACACTGCTATAAAAATGTTTGGTTTTGATTGCGTTTTAATGATTCATGAGATTTTTTCAAGTCGCAAAACATGTCATGTTACGGCATAACCGTTAATTCACTCTCACTTGACCCCTGTTTTTATCTTCTCTTCCCACGGCACTGACCTTTCGCTTAGTGTTGTTGGCCTCAGGGGTTTGCTCAAAGGTGCGGCTGAGAAGCAGCAGTGCTACTGAAATAGCTGTCCACTCGCCAACCCGATGACCGCGACGCGAAAATAGGCTAACTTACGTAGCTCGAAAAGCTCCAATATGCACGCGAATCGTCCGCAGTATTCCCATAATGGGCCACAATTGTTTTTTAACATTTGCGATAGTTGTGCTGAAGACTATCTCAATGTACAGATGGTCCTTTGTAATGCAGAATTTTAGATAGATTATTAATAATTCTGCAATTAAGGTGAGAACTTGGTGGCAGAATACACTAACTAACATACACAACTTAACAACTATACCAAATCTACTAACTTTACAAAATCACGTGAACATTTCACCGGCAATTCTTCATAGAATCCACTTCGCCAAAATTCGCACTTCAACCGCACTGCGATACAGCGAGCTGTAAATGGTCTTTCTTACTCACGCGTTTTCTCTCAGTTTCACGTCATGCTCTTCAACGCCCACTGCACTGCAACAATAATAATAATAATAATAATAATAATAAAATAATAATAAATAATAATTAATAATGAAGTCTCCAAGCCCAGCCCTTACGTCCGAGCAAATTGAGAATTAGCCACGTGGGAGACGGGCAACGTCAGAAAATTTGGGCGGCAAACAGGGCGATGGCACACCATAGAGATATGAGGACACGGAATTGCGTCGTAAAGGCCTCGGAAAAGCAGCCGCTGCCTGGGGAGCGGCCGGGGCACCTTCGAGCACCGCTGGGAGGTGACAGCATGCGAGCCGGTGGTGATCAGGGAGCTGAACAGGCGGGCCTTGATGGGGTACCCGAATATACTACAGCCGAACATAGCAGAACCCATCCATCTCCACTTATAGCTGCAAGCCTGCCGCAAGTGCCTTCCGGAGGAAGCAATCTATTTGCTCAGGAGAGCCACTGCCGCAGCAGGCAAAGCAGAAGGAATTGAAGTGGACTATAGAAATAAATACCGTTCATCATGCGTGAATACTACACCATTACCAAAAATGGAGACTGACACTACGGCCTACGAACAAAAGTTAGCAATCAAGATTTCTTCACCGTTTCCTCTGATTTCTGAAGTTAGTGAGCAAAGAATAGCGGACGCAAGCGTCGAGCATGTTCAGAAAAATCTCCTCTCTGCACCAGTTTTTGGAAGCAATCAAGGAAGAAGTGAGAAACATGCTAAAACTCTCAGAACCCTAGTAAATCTGAGGGCAGTGGAAGATATCAAGCTGTGCAAACTCAGGATGACAAGGGACAAGCATGTCAGAAGTAATGATGATAAGAGTAGAGAAGAGGTGGAAATTCGCAAATGAATTTGCAGTCGCACTTGCGAATTTGAAGGAACTGACCCACTGAACCGCTATCTCATTCCCAGCAAAAGTGCTCGAAGGAAATTAATGCAAGAGCAATCCAGCGTCTTAAATGAGAAACGTATTGCCACCATCTACAACAAAGACCAATTTTCCGAAAGAAAGTACACACAGAATTTATTGTGCTGCGGTTTGTGGCTTCAAGATGTAACGGTTAATAAGCTTTTCAGGGCCGCGTAGCAACTTCCCACAATGAATCGAAAGAAGAAAAAAGAATGCCACCTTGGGAAAGACGGGCTGGGTGAATCGTAATAGAAAGCACTAGGAGAGATATTGGGAGACCCCCCCCCAACCCCCCTCCTCCACCCCACACCCCTCCCCCCCCCCACCCCCCACCCCCCCCCCCTTCCAAACGCAATTTAAAACAAAAGGAAATACCTCAGAAAAACTGAGAAGAAAGGTGAATAACTCCATCATCATACAAAAATTCATACGAACACGAAGCCCTTGAATTCAACAATAACAGAACATCTTGACCCCTACGACAAAAAGCTTTTGGCGTTAACAAAACGCCTTCGCACGCACTACAGGAATTGCACTACGAGGAAGCCAAAAGAATTCTCTTTTTAACAAGAAACCAGAAGCATTCTACAGGAATATGTCAAAGGGCAAAAAGGGCCTTGTAAATGATATGGAAGAGTCAAACGCTTCGTTTAAAGGAACAAATAGAGGACTTTGGAAGCTACTGGTCATCTGGTGTGTCTTACACAACCCAGATATGACGTGGAATTGAAATTGGAATATGACAGCACCCGAGATATCCCTCTAATGTGTGAACCATCATCAACGTGGAAATTGTCCAAGCAGCTTTGAGCAAAGCACATAACTGGAAAGGCACCAGGCAGTGATGGCCTTACAATTATTGGCTCAAAAATTTACCAGCAATCACCACATATAGCTAATATAATTCAATATTTTCTTCACAATCCAGAAAATCTAGCCTCACTTCCTCCTGACAGTAGAACATTTTGTTCCGAAAGGAGGAGTGACACTAAAGACCCCTCGAAGTACAGGCTATAACTGCCTTCAAACTTTTTACAAACTCGTGTTTCGCAATGATGAATGACACCCATTGAGGAACAGAACATTTAGCAAATGAACAGAAAGATGTAGACCTGTGATCTCGGGATGGCAAGAGCAACTCATTATAGCTCTGTAATTATGGGGCAAGTGCTTTGAAAAACAAAGAAACTTTGTACGCAATGCTACATAGATTACGCTAAAGCATTCGACACGTGCCCCATTCTGGCTCTTCAATGTTTGGATGTATACAAGTCCACCGTTTATCCAAAACTTCCTGAAAACTGGGCGATGAGTCGATTGGAATACATAAACTGTAATGCTCTCTAATGGAAAAACAATCCGTCCACGACAGATACTATACACATCCGCCGAGGGATTTTCGCAAGGGTGACTCTTTAAGCCCTTTATTGTTCTGTTTAGCCTTGAATCGCCCTCTCTACTCTACTTATTCGTCTAATTATGGAATCGCTCTTAAAGGGGAACTCACTCTTCTTCGTGTTCACATCTCCTTTACATGGATGAACCTGAAGCTATTATGCAAGACACTGAGAAGTCATATGCGGCAATGCTAATAAACGTGACGGGAGAAGTTCACTGACGAGCATTAAGATGAAATTCGGTTTTGATAAGTGCAGGAAGAGTGAATATCATTCGCGTCATATGCAATTGTTATAAATTTGGAAACTGATAATGAACCAAAGATTACCTTCATGGAACCCATGAAACTTACAAATACTTGGTTCCAACAGTCACTCCGAACAAACACACTGTTACTAAGAATATACTAACAAATGAAGTGTGTAAACGATTGCATGGGCTCTTAAAAACTCAGACTCTCTGCTAGAAACCTTGTGGCAGGCCCATCAATTCATTTGTTATTCCAGTGCTGAATACTCTTGGCGTTTATTAAATGGAGCAATACCGGACGCCTCGACAACCTCCAGAGAACAATTCGAAACCGCTATGAACTCACACCGAAAACATCATCCCATGTCAAGTACTGAGCGTTTTTACCCTCCCAGGTCGCAAAAGGAGGGCTGAGTATTGTAGATCTCATAAATCTACACAGCTCTCAAATTGGCTTCACTCAGAAATAATTTTGGAACATTGTGGGAAGTTCAGCAAAGCACTGAGTGCAGTTGATAACTATAGTCTCTGAACCTTGAAAAAGCTTGATCCGCCTGTTCAACCAATCATTGAACGAAGAGAAGATAACCTATGGAAAAGCAAAGGCAACTGCATGGAAGGTACCGCCTCAGAGCTGAGTAACCAGAAGTGACTCTCTGCGTCGCAGCATGGCTTCCAGCAACGGGGATCTCTTTCCGGAGCAGAAGCCTCATGATAAGCTATCCAGGACCCACGTGGTAACACATTGAACTAACAGAAAACACATTCTGAGAGAATTCTACATTCATTCCGACTGCCGTGTAGAAGATGTGAGGCTGCAAGCGAAACTATCCAACACGTAACAAGTGGATGTAGCAGCCCCGCACAGGTGGAATACAAAAAAGAGGCATGATGAAGTGGCGAAGCAGGTACACCAATTATTGGCGTTGGAACGGGCTTACTCGCCACTTCGTGCCGTATTATAGATATGTGCCTCAGAAATGTGCTTGGAAAAAGTTAGTGAGCACACACTCTACCTGGGAATCGTTCCATTAACACTGACAGACAATGTCGGCCGGCAATAGACCAGATATAACGTACATTGATAGAAAACCAACAACAGGTTTTCTTATCGATATAATCAATACCAACATAACTCACTAACATAATCGGGAAAATATCAAGAAGAAGATCCCAGAAGTTACAATCTCGCCTATGAAGTCGCCTAACTCACGTGGAACTTCAGTAAAGTGACGAACTGTGCCTATAATAATATCAGCTACGGGAGGTGATCCGAAAATGAACACTTCGGGCACTGAGTGTCTTCACTTGGATACAGGGATGTAATATAATATGCAAAAGACAGTAAATTTTGAATACATGCCGTATTGTTCAGAAAGCCAATCTGAACTTCAGTAAAGCACCACACCCTGGTCATGCATACCTGTGTGTGGTTGGACATACCGACAGTAGAATACTGGTGAATAATGTTAAGACAATATGATAAATAATAACAATAATAACAATAATAATGATAACAATAATAATAATAACAAATAATAAATACTTAGTAACAAGAAGACATAAGGTAATTCACTCAATTTTTATTAAATATATTTATGAACATATCTAACATTCAAGAAACTAATTTGTTTTTTAATTTGGCTCAGGCTTGAGGAAAGGGATGAAGAATTGTACAAAGCAAACTGTTCAGTCCTAATGTGGCGATTCGCGAAATGAATATTTCCAACATAACATCCGTTTTGTGATTTTATTTCTTGTCTGATTTGGGCATTGATCCGCTCTGTTCTATAATATAGGTTCCCTAATCGGACTTGAATTCTCCACGCTCGAAGGTACTTTATTACATTGCTACGACGCTAAAGGCTCGAAAAGCCTTTATAACATTGCATAGAGACATGACTTAAATCCTTCTCCCTTTCGAGTGACTCCAAAACCCCTTTAATAGCCTTCCTCTCCAATTTCGGGCGAATGGAACCTACAGAACCAAAACGAAACATATTTTTTGTTCCAGAGCGATGATTTCGGACGGTTTATAGGAAAGAGGTCCTCGGATTCGCTATGGCCATTTCCATTATTAAGATACAAATAACTAGGGATACGAAGGATCAAAAAAACATATTTGCGGAACTACGCAGAGAAAAATTCAATAACAAAACACCTTAATAAAACTCTCACATAACAGTAGATTCTTCGTTAATAATCAAATCATAGACATGGAACCTAAGATTTAAACCTAGAATTAATTTCGGGAAAGCATAAATATAAAATTGAGAAATACCATGAATACAATGATAGAAAACACAAAAGTACTAAGTTTGATATGCCCATTAAAATATCCAATAAGCACGATAGAACTGACATCCTTACCCACATTCCCCTTCATTACGAGTAAATGAAATAAGACTCGTTTCCCTCTCGAGTTTACACCATCGACACTTAGGCGGTCAGCGAATGTAGTTGGATTGAGAGCCGAGGAAGGTGCTTTGTGTGGATAAATCTCATCACTAGCATCTGACCTGCAGAAGGAGTAGTTTTGAGGCAAGAGTGGTAGTGAATGTTGACATAAGAAAAAAAAAAAAAAAAAAAGGTTCCGAGATCCTTGTCGATCTTCAAAATTTGAATATACACCAGATGATACGATGAGCTAACAAGTTGATATATAAGCACACATTAACAATATTTTGTTAGTTTTAAGATTCAGTGCTTCTTATTTTAAATAAATAAATTAAAGAGGACTTTTTAACTAAATTTAAACAATGATATTAAGCTTCAAATTTTTTTTTAAAAACAATTTCGTATACATATGATAGGTCGAAAGCATCCACCAAAAATTCGTGTTTTATAATGAATGGAATATATACTATTAGTAATTTAATTAACTAATTAAGTAAATTTATTTTACTTTTAGTATTTTTAATTGTGATGTGACTTTACTGAAACAAGTAAATTATGTTTAAAAGGAAAAACAAGTACAGATACTATATTATTATTACTTTTATCATCTTTTCTTTAATTATATGTATTACGAGTAATAATGTAATGAAATCATCCAGGAGAATATAAACAAAAATTAATTTAAAAAGCTTAATATTATGGGAAATTAATAATAATAATACCTATAGTAAAACAAAAGGCCAATGGAAAAAGTCACAATTAAAAGATCCCCCTAACACCAATATATCGAAGTTGATCGAAAGAAGTCGAAAAAAAATGAAATTTTTAATACCAATGGCATAAAATATAGGGCTGTTTTTATCCTCACAAACCTTAACAAACCCCAAATGACAAACTGCGAAATTGTGTGTAAGAAAAACTATGTACCATATTGTCACGAACGATGTGCCACTTTGACGTTTAACTATAGAAAATATGAAATAAAATTAGTCGCTTTTTAAAAATTTGAAAAACCCTAAGGGTATATTATATCCCCCGAAAAGTAAAAGGTCAGATTCAATTATAGGAACAGGGGAAACTCTATTTAAAGAAATTCCTTGACTTGTACGAGGAAATTCGTTGTTTTTCTCAGACAGAAGGACAGGCAGGTATTTTTTGAAAAAAATAGCGTATTTTCGATTTATGAAAACCCCTAAACGTACGTATTGTCATCAACAGACTTGTCATCGACTATTCGCACCATTTTTAGTCAAAATATACTAACCGCGGGAAAAATATACGTATGCCAACCGTTATAGCAAATCAATTTAATTAAGCAAACACTTATCTCCAAAATTTACAGAAGAAACCAATTTTTTAATTACATCACAATACCACTGTGCATCGTCGGTTTTAATTTATGCTTTCCATTTATTATCTTCCAAATTTACAATCTTGATTTTCGAGTAAGTCCTAAAAATTTTGTTTTCTACAAATTATTAATTTTGTTGTTGCGTTGATGCATCTTCCTACAACAGGGTTCCGTCGACAACGATTCGCCTTCGAAAGAATGTATAATACTTTTTTTTCTGCTAGAAAACACGAATTAAAAGAAAATGTGGCCAAGTAATATATAATTAAGTCACTCATTTCCCTTCCCCCCTTCACAAAAACAAAACGTCAATAACTCTACCACAAACTCAGCGGGAGAAAATTTATTACCGGTACCCTGCAAAATTTAATACACTCAATATCAAAACGTCTTTCAGGGCAATGTTATAGGTATACACACAAAGCACAATAAACATCTGCCTAGTTATCTAGACTACACAATTGTCGCCATTGTGCTCGTTGATATATGTAACCTTTAATTTCCACCCTACATTTTTACACATTATCTTTAATAAACTGTTTTAAATCTGTTTTTTCCTTTTTTCCGCCTCCAACTGTTGAAATCGGACGCTTTTTGATTGAACCGGAATAAAAAAAATGTCTTTATCATTCTTCAAAAAGTAAGATGATCAGTTTTAACTGTCCTCAGGTCAGTACGGTCAGATTATTTATAAACACTACACCCAATCTTATCCAAAGCCATAATGAACAGGACAAGGACTCGGTTCATCGACCGCACGTGCCCTTAATGCGCGCACCGAACGGTTCCAGGAAGCAGAAAAAAAAATTGAAGAAAAACTGTGAAACTTTCAATAATGTTTCGGTTTCAAGTGCTTTCGGAACAGCGGAGACATAGACACATTCGATCTCTGAAATCGATCAAGTAAAGGGAGACGAATCAAAAGTCCAAAAACGAGCGCAGCATATAGCCAGCGGGACGCGTCCACAGCCTGGATTTTTGCCAATTCGCCCGGTTTCTTTGATATTGGGATAGGACACCCGCTGCTGGTGATTCCGCCCTGAAGTAAGCCGAAAAACGCGTTCGCCGACTGACGCTACGGAAAACGCGGTGGTCACGCGCCAAACAAATCGTCAGGGAAAAAGGTTTTCGCTGAGGTCCGGGAAGCGCTCGATCAGCGTGCATTCATTCACCTCGCGCGTTCTCAACGGAAAGGTCGACGAGGCTTTAAAGGGTTAATGTTTAAGTTGTTAAGGCGTCGTAGCGGACGACGCGTTGGCGGATCAGGGGGGACGCCCCACCCCTGAAAAAGGCCTAGAGTTTTCCCTTTCTCCCGTATGGCAACAATCGATTTTAAATATTATTGTTTAATGTTTTTTATGTTGTCCATTATTATAAAAAATATAATATATATATAATAAGTATATATATTATATATTATACTACAAAATAATTTAACAAATATATAACAAATATGTTTATTAATTTATCAAAAAATCTAAGAGCCCCTCAAATGATCGAGAGGCTCTCCGTCGCCTTCCAGAACATGAAAAGAGAACTCCTTCGCTCTTACATCTGTTTGGAATGTCATAGAAGCTCGATGTCGTTATTGATTTTAATCAATGCTGAATAGAAATACTAAGTCTGTATGTGGCACAAACCATTATTTGTATACACGTGTCCTACAACACAGAGAGGTATGATTGATGTGGCCAAGAAATGTCCTGCAGAAATGTTGATGTTTAACACTTTCGCTCATGGGGAAAGTCCGATTAAAAAAAAGCCAAAATGGGTATGAAGTAACCAATTTTTAAACAATTTCCATTGATTAATAATGAACTATTAAAGTAATAATCACAGAAATTATAGGTAATAGTAATTATATAACAAAGAATAAAATAGAAGCTTAGAACTGTGCACTAAAATATTC
>BOPP01000283.1:247473-258415 GCA_017312745.1 Gryllus bimaculatus
TAAAAATATTTGTAAGAGTGCGAACGAATTTTGTCTAATAATATTAAAAACAAAAACTATCAAAATTAATTAATGTAAAAACAATAGTAGATATGTATGAAATTCACAACATTGTTTCAGAATACGAAATGAAATAAATAATTCGAATTCTTGTTGAATACGTTAGATTGTATCTGTAATTTGCGTTGTCTGCAATTGTCCCTGCCAAAATAAACAAAATACTTCATTTGTTTTCGCCGAACGTCATGTAATCGACCACCAGGAACGAAGACTTTTGGGAAAATAAATGAAGTACTGTTAATAATTGATATGAAATATATTCTGGCATCTCGGAATTAAACTACTGAATAATCCTAAGAAATAGAAGGTAGATTTTCCGGGCTTGTAGGCCGTGGTCCAGTTGGCATTGTCCACGGCCTACCAGCCCGGAAAATCTACCTTCTATTGACTCCGGCCGTGAAAGCCTACGATACTATATAATCCTAAGAAAGTTAGTTTTTTTATTTATTTCAAATCAATCAATCTCCATTTTTGCCGTGCGATCTGCCAATCTGGAATTCATTCAATGACATCATTTAAATAGACCACCTTTTCGTTGTATCTCAGAGTTATTTATTTTATGCAGTGTTGTACAACTGACCTGTTTCAATATGAGATTCTGCAAGTTTAAAAGGGATCTTAAAATTGATAAAGGTACTTCACAACTGAGTGAACAATAAATTTGCCGTATTAACTAAAAGGTGGTCCAAACACTTAATTTTATTGTAATTTGATCCTCTATGTTGTAATCGGGTAACCTGAGTGTATGTTAACTTTTGTTTATAATTTACGGTAACACCTCTTACGAATGAAGGCAAGTTTTGTTTGACGGGTTTCGGAGTAGTGAGGAAATGTCTTCTATTTCCATATCCTTCTAAAACATTCTAAAATAATTCTCGAAAATTTGTTACTTAGGGGGGGGGGCGAGGGTTACTTTTAAATCACTTTTTCCGACGTTTTCAAGTGTCTGTAGAAGTGATCAACATTTCATTCGATTCTTCTCAATAAGACGAATCGAATGGTGTTATAGTACCCGGACCTTTGAAGAGTGAAAGAAAATATGTTTGTTTGAGTGTTACAAGGGACCAACAAAATATAAAATGAAGATAATTACACTGCCTTTTCGACCTCCCATGAAGCAATTTCACTTGATTAATTAGTCTGGCGATATTTAAAACTAATTTTGTATTGTAACAAAAGCGTTTAAAAAGTATACTTTCGCGTTTACGTACTATATACGGAGTATTATACGTAGAAAAGGGAAAGTTATGTAATGCTGCGGAAAATCGATTTCCAGATTTCAACAGAAGTACACATTTTGGGGTCCCCTGATTCCGAAAAAGTATTTTCTTCAAAACATCCGACCATCTGTCTGTCAGATACTATGTCAGTCTGTCAGACACTATGTCAGTCTGTCAGACACTATGTCAGTCTGTCAGACACTCTGTCAGTCTGTCAGACACTCTGTCAGTCTCTGTCTGTCTGTCAGACACTCTGTCTGTCTGTCAGACACTCTCTCTGCCTGTCTGACACTCTGTCTGCCTGTCTGACACTCTGTCTGCCTGTCTGACACTGTCTGTCTGTCTGACACTGTCAGTCTGACACTGTCTGTCTGTCAGACAATCTGTCTGTCTGTCTGACATTGTCTGTCTGTCTGCCAGACTGTCTGTCTGTCAGACACTCTCTGTCTGTGTGACACTCTCTGTGTGTCAGACACTCTGTCGGACTGTCAGACACCCTGTCGGTCTGTCAGACACTGTTTCTTGGTCTGTCCGTCTGTGAACACCACTAGTGCCTAAAGGAGGATTTTTTTTCAAATTGAAGAAACCCGTGTCCATCTGGCTCGTGACGGAACTTTGAGATTTTGAAAAAAATCTTTAAAATTTGGGTGTACTTGACATGAAGCCCCCCAAATATTTTCAAAAACGGTTCCAATTTTTTTTCTGTAAATGTTTTGTATGAATAGAGTCAAATACACTTTTAAGGTGGCTTATATCCAATTTTCAGAGTTAATTTTCGAAAATTTTAGAATTTCAAAATTTTTCGGGCGTCTTCCAACAAATACAAAAGTAAAGATAGAGATTTTTCTTTCAAACAAAACTTTTTCTTCATTGTCAGTTCTTTTATTATAATAATGTATCGCGCAATATTGCGAGCACTATGATCAAAAACTTACATAAAGAAAATTTTCTGCAAAACGGCTCCAAAATTTTTCTTTAAACTTTTGGTAGCGATAGTGATAAATGTATTCTGTAAGATTACATATTGGTCTATTCTTTTGTTTTTTTCAAATGCCAAAAATTTAATTTTTTACTTTATGTCAAGTCGTTAATATTTATGTCAGCGGCAATTCGTTCACATTATTGCATTTATGAGTATATGTGCTTTAAATAATTTCATATAAAGTTTCTCGAAAACTTAACCGTTTTCTGTGGAAACTAGCTCAAATGTCCGCATTTTCAGAAACGCTCAATTGCTATTTTCTCAAAAACGGTTTCAAATTTTTTCTTTGAAATTTTTGAACAGATAGTGCTAATTGTACTCTTTAATATGTCGTGAATTTCATTTCGGTATTTTTTTCTTTTTTCAAATATTACACAAATGTAAATTTTTTGAATGATCTTTTAAGCCGTTGATGTGCACATTTACAGCAATTTGTAAACACTACTGCATTTGTGATTTAAATAACTAAAATTGACTTCAAATTAAATTTTTCGAAAACTCAAACATTTTCTGCGAAAAAGAGCTTCAAATTTCAAACGTACAGTAGCGCCTAAGACTAGTTTTCATAAAAACGGCGGCAATTTTTTCAAAGAAAATTGCAATTTACTGTTCTTTAATATTCATAAAATAATATTTCCATTCTGTTATTAGGAAACTGAAAAATGCAATAAATTTAAAAAAATACTTTGGGTAGCGATAATGGCTGGAAAGAGTATGTGGCAAGTTGGAATAGCTAGCCGAGACCAAAGGATATACAGTACTAATACGGGAAAGTCTGTGCCATTTTGTACCACTAGTTTGATTCTCTTGTTCTGCATAACTTTCTGTGGGCAAGGATGGTCAGGCAATTATATTACGTATAATTTTTCCTTTCCGCTATTCGTACGTATATACGGAGTAATATACGTAGTATAGGGGTTTAGTTTTGTAATGCTGCGGAAAATTGATTTCGAGATTTCGTTGGAAATACACTTTTTGAGATCCGCAGATACTGATTAAGTGTTTTTTTAAATGCCCGTCCGTCCGCCCGCCCGCCCGTCCGTCCGTCTGTGAAAAACTAATAGCGCCTAAACTATACTTAGGATTTTTTAACAAATTGAAGAAACCCGTGTTGATTGGACTTGAGTCACATCTTTTTTTTAAAAGCTCAAAGATTTATTTCACAAGAAGCATCCCGAACCTTTTCAAAATTTTCCTCAAAACCGCTCCATATTTGTTCTTTAAATTTCTTGTTTTTATTATAGTAAAACTTTCAACCATGAAAATGCCAGTCGAAGGCTCCACGGTAGTATAAAATGAAATGTCCGGGAAGTGTCACTCAGCGCGATTCACCCACCTCGCACATTCTGGTTGGCGCTGGAAGGAAATTCTGCTGCTTTTAAAGGTGAATGTTAAGTTGTTAATGCATCATCAGCAGGATATATCACCAAGGGTATGGGGCAAGAATTATTCATTCACTCGCTTCTATACTGAATGCAATTGAGCGCTGAGTGTAATTAATGTAGATTTATGCAGTGTGGGTATTGTGATGAACTGCTCAATTGAGCAGTTGAAATACATTTTAAGCCAATTGCACATAATTACTTTACACGAAGTGGTTTAAATAACCCGCACACTTGACAGAAAACTTCCTATTATGAAACTCTGATACCGAAAACTGGAGTTAATCTTGTTACTTATAAGAAGAAAATTACTTTATCAAACACGTTGTGTAGTCAAAATGTATGTTTTCTGGGTCCTTGATACCAAACATTAGTTCGCGGTAAAACGTACCTCTGGCGTCTTCCTTTTAAAACGAATATTTCGATTCATGAGTTACTTCACATGACGTCTCAACGTCGTGTTTTTTCTTAAAAATAATTCCAAATTCTTGCATTAATATTTTTTCTCAGATACAGCAAACTTTAAGTATCAAAACGGGAGTTTTATTGACTTTAAGCTCTCTAAATTATCGAAAATTGCCAAAATTAATTTTTGGGGGTTTCTTTCTGCAACTATAATATTAAAGAGAGATATTTTCTTTATGAAATCTCTTCTTTAAAATTAGATATTTTAATAATGGCATGTAAGTTATTTTTGCAAATGTGAGTTGTTATCGCGTAATTTTGAGTAACATTTACATTAATGTGAAAAACAGTGTTGTTGGAGCTTTCCTAGTTTCCGATTCAGATGCGGAAGGATGTGATGTTGCAGCAGATGTTTAGCAGTAACATTTTATGGACATGTATTCTATTATTTCCTTATTATATTTTAATTCGGGTTTCAAATATGTTGAATTTTTGCAGAATGTTGAAATGCCAGTTCGTGAGATGCCAGAATTCAATTATGAAAAATACTAATAATTATCTCTGTTTTGAAAAAATATACGATATAAAATTATAAAATTAGTTGGTATATAGTTATTTTTAATATAAAAGTGAAGGAATAAGAAAAAATTCAAAATAATAATTAATTTTGTTACTTAAGGAGGTTTGAATATATCTTTGAAGAAGCGGAAGCGAACATATTTAACTTTGTAGTTTTGTCCTAGACTGAAGTGTTGATAAGGGGAAGAATTGGTAAAATACTTGAAGAAATTTGTAATTTTTTATGGTAAACTGCTTAATTAAATTAATTAAAACTCTTTATGCATCTACTTGCTTGTGATAAACCATTCCGTTTTTAGAATTTAGCGTAAAAAATATTTTCAATGGTGTTCTATTCTTCATACTTGAAGAAGATGCTTTACGCCAAATTGGGTATGCTTATGTTAGTGGTGATCGTATTATTTTGAATATTTTGGCTTCGATTATTGATAGACCACGATCAATTTATAATTTTGAAAACGCATAAGTTAAAGGATAACATTTCGATATTTTTGGTTAGTTTTATTGGTAAAATTTTGAATGTATGATTTCCAATTGTGGATTCTCAATTGTTTTTCGAAAAATATTCTCGGCAATAACCAGAAATCTTTGTGTAAAGGTATTAATTACTGAGTAGGTCCGAGCGAACCTTCCGCACCTCGTGTATCATTGTTTTAAAAATGAAAATAACTTAAAAATTGGTTCCTAACTTCGAACTGTCGATCGTTGAACTACGCGAGAAAGCATTATACCCCAAGTGTTGCGTGCAAGTAAACATGATCATATTCTTGTGCGTGGAGATTAAATTTTCGTGGTAGTTGTAATCGAAGTATAAGTATCGTAACAGAAAATCAAATTATCGTGGCTAATACCACGAGAGATTCGGATATTGTCAAGAAACCCCCGAGTCGCGTTGCGAGGAATACATCATATTCCTCGACTATTCCACGAAAGAAATTACATCCAACAGACTTCCAAAATGTGCCAAATATTTAAAATAACTGAAGCTATGTTAAAATCAAAGAGGTTATGTTATACTTCATACGCTGTTTATTGGATATCGATATAGCAATTGATGTAGGATAAATGAGTTACAATTTATGACTGCCCAGAAGGGAGAAACGTTAAGAAAAATCGGATAGAAAAATCGATAAAAGTTTTGAGATATACCGCCCTGATTGGTGCAGTTTTCTATGTATAGATATTCACTATTGGTTTTACTTCCATGAATGGAGAAGTTACTTTAATTTTGTTGTGGATATTCATTTTTCTCTATTCATTTAATTTTACTTAGATTTCGAATGATTTTTTATTCTGATCATATGCCGTGGGGTAGGGGTAGTCCAGAATATTTCCAAAAATGTAACAGAATGTTCAAAAAGGTCTGCGTCTGTAGAATACTGTTTACAATAATTTCTCGAGTGTCTCCTGTCCGCCAACCGTTCCCACTTGCTCACTGTAGGAGAGAGGGCATCGTGTCTCCTCGTGACCACACACCCGTCCTCCAAATGTCATCTCCCCACAAAACTCACCTGCCTCAACAAAACACGAGTTCCACGAAGGGTAGGAAACCCTGGGACGAAAAACCTACAAAGCATAGTTACAAAGATATAACCTGAGTGGTTATAATCTATGTCAGTAAACTGTTTTTATGTCATAATCTTCATAAACTTCTATTTTTTCGTCCTAAATCTGTTTGATGCAGGACTAGGGAGCAATTTCTTATCAAACATTAGCACACTTACAGGTTTTTCGGTCAATGGTTTCTTATAAATTGTCAAAAACTGCTAACTACCCATGTCGTATTACATATAGAGAGAACTACCTGAAACATTTTAAAGAAATGGGGTAGGACTAGAGTTAAAATTTTTATCAGTCAGTCTTCTGGTTATAAGTACCAAATAACTAATGTATTAAATGTTAATTGGTGATTCAAAAAAGTAACACTTGTTTACGGTAAAATTAGAATAAAATAGAAATTTTAGTAATTACCGAAACCAGTAATGATTTTGTTGCAGACCCAATGTACATGGCAAGAATGTGTCGTTAAGTTACGTTATTAATTATATCTAGATTTTTTGGATAGATATTCAACTTATAATAATTATTATATAGAAGTATGGCTTTTCTATCATGTCATTATAATAAGTTTATAAATTGGATTAGATAGGATTGATATTCTTGAAATAATAGTAGTATATTGTTCACGTTCAGGATTTAAGATATTTACATGTATGTTAGAATTTAATGTAATAATTTAATGTATGTAAGTATTAACACTAAATAGGCAATCCTTCATTGTTTAATGATACAAATGATCAGCTGCAGTAAATATATAGCTTCCCGCCTTTTAAATGTTACAACTCTGTGTAAATGAATATTCAAGTGGTTAAGCAGAATAGCAGGGCCTATGACCTGAGCTTGACCGCTATAATGACTAATTTTCATTGTACAGTATTTCAGTAAAGCCCTTGAGTGTGCATATGTGTACATGTGTGGATGTGTGCGATTCCGTCACTGGCGCCTAGACTACTTCCCTTGTACTAATCGAGACCTATGAGGTAATTCGATGCGTCAGTATCTCCTGATGAGGATCTGATAATTTGCTTTCGGATCCCACAAGAAGATTTAAAGAAATTTCCAAAAACGTGTTTTTTAGTGCTTTGCGCTGCTGTCTTGGTGATAATTCCAAGAATTAAACCAACGCCTCCTAAATCGATCGATGTAGGTGGCGTTGATTAAATACCAGAACCCAAAGGCATTTTTTGCTTAATACGCCGTAATTTTCTTTCAGAACGTTGGCCACACTGATGTTAACATATTTAATTGAACAATTGAATGACGAAGTAATTCGCGCTGCAGTTTGATTACATTTTAGAGTGGAATTATTATAGTATTTAAAAAAATAAATTTGCAAATACCTACGAATACTATTGTCTTAGAACTTATTGGACTTAGAGTGAATATAGAGAAAACAAAACTGTGAGTAATGCTAGAGAATGCATGAATGTTATGTTGGACTTTGCACTTTTACTTCTTACATAAGTGTGCAAATACCGTTCAAATGAATGTGACCTTCAACATTCCACTTAAAATGAACTAACACCTTGTTCACTTAAACATACAAAACAATCGCCTTTTAATGTTAGATTCGCATGCATCGCTATGTTCCCATACAAAACGATTAATAGAGCAATTGCAGCAGTAGAAGTGAACACAAATTGGGCTGGGTTTGTCAAGTTTTATTCTCTTCAAAATTTGGAAGTTTTAAAAAAATCGGGGAAGAATCAAATGTAGTTTTAAAATATGTTGCGATAAAATTTTCGGAACTAATTGGGAATAATCTTCAATTTTTTATTTAGCACTTGTGCTAATGCAAATTGCTATGTGCATATTACTAAAAAAGCGTAAAATGAACTGTATTAAAATTGACCTATTGACATCAAAACCTGCAAGTATTTGTTACGGCGATTATAATTTTAAAATTGCAATAAGACCAGTTCATATCACATATGGAGATAACACAAGTGTGTTGGGTGTTGGTAACTTTTGAACGGGAGTATAGCATTATTAGCTAGTACGATTCATTGGTAAGTCCAATGCCAGATACTGAAATAATATATTTAAACAAAGCTGTGAATGAAGCTATTAAAACTATTTTAAAAATAGTTGACAGCGACGCAACATTTTGGTAATAACTTAATTTAATAATAATTATTATTATTATTAAAATTATCTTGGCTAAATGGGCGATATTGTTAATTCTTAAAATTTTCATTCTTTAAGGAATTCGAGTTTTGAGACACTTGTGTTGCCATCCCAAGGTCTGGGCAGTTCGTTTGCCCGAAGTCAGACTGTGAACATTCTGTAGTTTCAGAACTATGTATGATATCATTAAAAATGTATTAGCTTTTGTATTAATCTATATGTCTCACTTCCTGAAGAGGTATGTATCCCACACCCGTAGATAGTAATTTTAGATCGATTAATTTATTATACAAATTTGCGTTAAAACTGATACTGCAAGTCACGGTCGCTTCTATATTTTGTCATACATTTTGACATATTATTAACTTGATAACTTTAAGATAGGTTGCCTGCACGTCGTGTGGAGGGGTAGGATATTTTGAGCCCGCGCTATGCATAAAACGCTCGCTTTTTCGCAACACGTTACGTAAGTGGCTATTGTGGCTGCAGCCGGAGCTAAGGGGAACTGTGGCATTGAGGGAGGTGGGAGCTTCGTCCAGAAAAAGCGCGGTTCGATGCCCGGTTTTTTCTCCTCTTGTTCTCCTCTCCCTCTCACCGCGTCACCGGCGGAAGGCGGTGGACGGTGGAAGAGGCCGGAGGCGTGAAGAATGTGGATGAGGGAAACAGGTTGTTGAAGGAGCGGTCAAAGGGAGGCGATGGACAACGGTAGAATGGCTAGCGTAGGGTGGTGATGAAGGAGGGAGCGTGGGATGAAAGGTGGGGAGTCGTGGCCGTTATCTTCGCCGATTGCGTCCCGTGGTCACGTTTGCTTCATCCCTACTTCCCAGTTAATCTTTCACTTTTGGCTTCTCCAGAAAGGCACAAACCCGTTGTAGGCAACCAAGAATTTCGGAAGGGGATCATGACTACTTGATCCTCCTTGGGGCAGTCCACTGTATTCGTAAAAATCATTTTTTTCAATAAATTAAAAATAATTCAATGCATTTTAATTACAAAATAATATGCTTTCCTTACCTTAATCCGAGCAATTACAACACAACAATTAATGAAAAGGACAAATGAACAAAGTCAAAGAAAGTAATATTTGTTCTTTTCCTCTTTTATGTATCAAATATGAAAGCTAAGAACAGAGGGTCCTAACCTATATTGCTCAGGACATAATAATTTGCCACCGCAGTGCCTGCTATCCGGGAGATCCAAGATTCGAGTCCGTAGCAGTTTTTCAACAAGTTCTTAGGTTGATAGGTCGAGTCCCCAGTTTGCTCTTTGGGACGAAAAAATTCTATTTGGCGTGGGGTACTGATGGTAAATTTCCATGGTTTTTCTCGCGATCAGCACAATTCGAATGCCGGAGCCAGTACCCTACAAACAGGCCACGGAACCGCGCAAGATCTTTCCTTCCTCTTCTGTGTCCCTATTCTCTCACCTTTCTTACACACAACTGTCACTACATGCACTACACATGCCGGGAGTCCGGTCGAAAGAGCTTAGAAGCTTTGCCCCACTTGGGAGGTGCCCCAACTGGTGGGAGATACCTGGTTGGGAGAACCCCAACAAGACGAGCAGGTGAGCCTGGATCGTGCCATCCAAGCATGGGAAGATCACTTCACCTCCCGTAGAAAATCACGTGCTGTGGACTTATGGGAAATCTTAGCAATTGACGCGCCCGTTTCAGTAATCAATAAATCCAACTGACACTCAGCCGATCACACAGCGCAGTGCCCTTAGCTGGTGGAAGGCCGGCGCTGGTAAGTGGAGGTGGCGGCGGAGTACAGCACGTGGCGCTTGGAGGTGAGCACCGGACGGGTGCGGCCTTCGACGCTAGAAAACAGCTCTCAGATGGATAGCGTGCTCAAGGACGGAAGCCGCGGTACCTCCGGCGTTGGCTAAGTCAGTCTCTTCTGGTGCAGCAGTCACGGACTTCCCCCACGACCATGTACCCCTCTTGTCGTGTCCTTGGCCTATTAACCTACCGGTTCAATGTCCAAGCGTATGCCTTCCAATAATATGAACCCATCCATGTCCAGTATCCTTTTAATTTTCCTCTCGAGATGTTTATAATGTTATTCATGAAGTAATCTTTCGTTACTTAAATCTATCCGGTACCGCATCATTTGTTTTTAACCATTGCGTGCCATTCATACTCGACGTTAATTATTATCGCTCCCTAAATCCATGGCTGGTCCTGATTTCTGAAACTATTCCGTGTGAATTTTTCGTTTGAATTGGCAAGACTAAAATCACGTCGATAGTACAGGACATACATCAGGAAGAAGAATTAATGAACGCGTAGTATGGCGGGTTTGGTTAATAAGTTGGCATTTGTGATGGGCATGTCTATTACAACCTGCAGAATGAATGATAGTGTGCTATTGAGGAGGATAGAAACGAACGATAAATGTAGGAGGCCGACATTTGGCAAAGAGACCAAAAAGAAGTATTGTAAACCGAATGTTATTACGAAGCCATCCTGAGAAAGTGTTCACGCTTTTCATCCATGTGGCAACGCCAAGTAGTTCGTTAGCTCGCACCACTCGCAACCACACACTCAGCGAAACCCACTCAGCAAAACCCACTCGCAACCACATCGCACTGACCACTTCGCAACCACTCGCAAGACCCCACTC
>BOPP01000283.1:270020-286645 GCA_017312745.1 Gryllus bimaculatus
AAGACATCGAACACGAGATAGTGCACATAGACTATACACATGTATTTCGATACATGTGAGTACACAGTGTGTAGTCACTGTAAACTGGCTGTTAATTGATTTTAACGCGAGACTGCAAAGTAAAATACCCACTTACATGTTTACCAGTAAACAATTGAATAACTACTTCGCCGATTTTTAACTAACCCCAACACTTCCTATTCCTATACCCCGATGCCCGCATGTCACCGGGGTCGGTTTGGTGCATAAAAGTCCACTCTAGTTTCCTTAGCCACTACAGTTACTGGAGTTGCGGAATGGGGGCAATGGCCGATGAAAATGACGCACAGGCCAGATTTTATTTTCTCGTTGCCTCTTGCTCATGTTGAAAAACAAAAGCAGTGTCTATTAATCCAACTTCTCTGGCAAGTCTCCTTGCAATCCGCGATTAAAATATTCACAATTTCTGCCGCCTTTGCCAGAAGAGTCCTCGAAAGATATTATTTTATAAAACTGCATAAAACTGTGTGTTTTTTTCTAAAAAGGGTGTGATAATTCATGACTTTTATAAAATAACATGTAATACATCGATTACGTACGAACATTATTTTGTTATGGCCAAACAATGATCAAAATTTGTAACTTACTTTCTTTTGCACACACTCATTCTCTACAGGACTTATTTCAGACTACCGTGCCATACACTGCTGGTTTAAGAACCTTTTGCGACAAACAGACTGGTGTATTTGTTTATTTCGGAGAAAACAAATAAATTGTTAATATTAATAATAAAAGTAGTTATAATAGTAATAATGATGATGATAATAATAATAATAATAATAATAATAATAATGACAACAACAACAACAATTCAAATGACCCAGTCGTATTTCGACGAGAGGCTCCAAGACCCACTTGAGTATCTGAAACAGCGCGTCGCAGCCCTTGAGTGCTGTATAAGAAGATATTATAAAGCAAATGAAACGAAGACAACAGAATGCTTTATATTCATGCGGCCAGAAGAAATTTTTCAGGAAACTCAGTGATCAAAGAACGTTGCATGAAACAGTTCTTAAAAGCTCCGAGATGGAGGAATAATGGTGTAATATATGGAGCATCCCCAATACCCATGATGATGGAGCTTACTGGTTAGCAGAAGAGGAAGGGAAGTGTTGTGAAATATCTCAGATGTTGATTGATTATACCAATGTCTTCGACTCAATACCTCATTCGTGGCTTTTGTATGTTCTTGCTCTAGAAAGCAAATGCTCAGTATGTGAACTTAATCCAACACAGCGTGGCAACTTGGCGTACGAAGATAAAACCCTCATTCGCTGGAGACAGCTATACCACCAAAAAACTGAGGATCAAACGAGGATTTTTTTATGGAGATAGTCTTAGTCCTTTATGGTTCTCGCTAGCTTTAAACCCTCTCAGCAGAATGTTAAGAGATTCAGAGATGGAATATGAAATCACCAAAAATCCCCATATCCTCATTAATCATCAGTTCTACATCTCAACTAGTACGCCAGAGATAAGAACCAGTTTTACTCGTTGCTTGAACTTGTTAAGTCCTTTAGCGACTCCATTTGTATGGCGTTTGGCATGGATAAATGCGCTGCAGTGCATGTGAAAAGGGGGAAAATTCTTGATACCGACCAACTCATCCTGATGTGTGGCACAAATATCCAAGAACTTGGGCAAGAGGATACCTATAAATATTGAGTCCTGCACCAACTTTTGAGCACAAGGGAAGTAAAGATAAAGTGTGATATTAAAAATAAATTTGTTCAAAGAGTCAAAAATATGTAGAACTCTTTTAAATGGAAAGAAAATCATATCAGCTATCAACACTTGGGCAGCACCTGTCGCTGTCTATACATTTGGTGTTTTTCACTGGACAACAACACTTCATGCAGAAACTTAATCGAAAAGTTAGGAACACTCTTACCAAGTATAGAATGCACCATCCCAACAGTTCAATGGCAAAACTATACTTCCCTCGGAACAAAGGAGGTAAAGTTCTTCTGCATTTTGAGTACTTGTGTGCGAAACAATCATCGCAATTACTTCCTTCAGAAAACGACGGTCATGCATGAAGAAATTTGTGCCACGAACAAGAATTTTACCCGACTGAACCTGAATCAAGCGGACCCTGAAAGACCATGTATCACGTAAAACGATAGGCTGAGTGAGTAAATCCAGGAGCGTTTGCACGGCAGGTATCCTGCTGAGCTCAAAGGGAACGCCTTGGATATTGGATTGTCAGTTTTCTGGCAAAAAAAGCTGGCCTCTTTGCTGAGACAGAAGGGTTCGTCATATCTAATCAGAACGAAGTAGCCTCCACTCGCATTTACCAAAATATGCACGGTTGTGATTGGCAAAGACATTTGATAGTACATTACACGATTATTACACCATTTCATATCTGAATTGATTCATGACTAAGTTCCTCAAGTATAAAGACCGTTCCTTTATCTCCGAAGAAGGTTATGAAGAAAATATGAAATTAATTTCAATGAAATGTTTTCTACAATTACGTATTTACACTTCATATTCTTTATACGTATTTACACTTCATATTCTACAATTACGTCTACTTAAATCAGTTACATATACTTCACAATAGTATTACGTAAATACATTTTGATTAGTATATTGACCCTAAGCAATACTTTTCAGAAATATGAGTCATGTAATGACCTTTGAGAAAAACTGGTCCTCCTACCTTCAGCCATGTCTGACTAGTCTTGCCAAGTTTTTTTGAGATGAATCACTTCCCTTTGGTTTTTTATTGTTTCATCCGTCGCACGATGAAAACGTATCAGTAAAAGAACCCAAAGGATTAAAGAATGAAAAACAAGGGTAACGCTCACAGCTTGTTAGATACAGAAATTATGTCAACTATTATAGTAAATTTAATAGATTTTGCAGGGAATGTTCACATAAATACGAAGAAAAAGAGTATAATGTGATATTAGGAATGTGAATAAAAATGTCTCTGATTTAGGATGCATTTCCCATTGAAATATTTTCCTCACTTTCGTGTAATTTATAAAGAAATGTAAAATAATCGAAACGCATACCTCAAAGTCTAATTTTCCAATCACTAAACAGCACACGAAAGTTGGGGTTTGCAAGCTTGAACACTGAAATATATTTTAAAATTTATGATATGCAATTAGCTTTTTCTTGCTGCATGTTTGATTATACACTTTATAGGTGCTCACAACCGAGCTGTAATGTAGAATGTATGAAATGCTAATCAAGGATAGCTTCGTGTAAAGCCCCCTCCCCAAAACAATTAAAACATAGGTTTTAATTCAAGGGGCAATGGCATCAGCACATCGATTTTGGAATAACAGTTTTGGAGAAAATCGGCTGAAGGGTTTAATTGTTAGCGTTGTTCATGGACAGACGGACGGACGGACGGATAGACGGGGGAAGGACGTACGGACAGACAGACGCTTTGCCATCATTTTATTTTTCGGTATCAAGGACCCACAAATGGATTCTACACCACATGTTAGAAGATTTCTTTCAAAAACTTAGCTACTGGATTTATCCACGTTTTCGTTACCAGGACCCTGTAAAAAAGAGTTTTTCAGTCTCAAATTTGCAGTTATTCGAGCGGCATTACATGACTTTGTTTGTACTACGTAAGCGGTATGGAGAAAGTAAAATTCTGAAGCAATAAACATATTTTCAGAACGAAGACCTGTGTAGTGTTCAAGATGTGAAAGGTTTATTAAAAATTAATCTGTCAGACACTAACAAGAGAAATGTGTGTAGTATCCTGGACGTTTATTATAGAGTAGATATATAACATAGACTAAACCATCCGCATGAACGAGCTAATGAAACTTACGCACTACTTGAAAAAATATTTTTAGAAAATACGAATATTTTTATTTCTTAACAGTGTCAGAATAGTTTTATGTTGAAATGTACTTTATAGAAATACAATTTAATACTACTATTAAGTACATAAGAAGGAGCAAACGACGTTGTTGATTTTGTAAAACTTTCAGTTTGCCATATTCAGAGAAAAGGCAGTTTCAACACATGGTCTATCAATGGAGGAACCAAGAGGTTGATAGCGTTTGGGATCATTGACCTCCAAACAGTTGCAAGGAACTACACTCTAGTTTTAACGTAAATTTACTTAAAATTAAAATCTTTTATTCTTATTTGAAACATTCTGACATAATTGGTTGGTAAATATTTTACCCTTTAAAGAAATATTCAGTGAGAATACAACTGTTCACATTAAATGAGATGTGCATTTTACAACGCACAAGTGAATTATCGTTACTATTTTTTACCCGTTATTGAGCCCAATTCTAGTAGAGAGAGAATTAACTCTACTTCATGTTCACTCTACTGATGTTTCAAATACTAACAAACGTAAAATTGACTGAAGGACAGCATATTTTTCTACTCCCAAATTTGTGCAAGTGATGATTGAAAACAAGAAACGTCTCAAGAACTTGAAACTTCCTGTTATGTCGACAATTGAATTGAAATAAAGTTACGTGTGTTTGAAAGAAAACGATTCACTAATATCACTGTTACGTTAAATTTCCTTCCAGAATGTTTTCCTCATCACAGTGCCGGAATCCTAAAACCAACTACTACCTAATTGGTGACATTGATTATGCTACTTAATCTAGCTCTTCAGATGGACGCGAAATTTTCATTTCAATATCGGGTTTAAACTATATTTTTGTGTTCTCGCGGAACCCATGAAAAGCTTTCTTTGTCGTTTAATGCAGTTCCTCATATTCGGCATTCGTCTAATTGCGAGCTACTGCTCGTCCAATCACGATAAGCGGATGTGTTCGGCGAACGTTTGCGGCCTTTCATGTATCCAAGAGACAGAAACGCTGTGGTTAGGGCGGGCACCTAACATTCGTCGCTTGGCAAATATCAAGTAACCCATTCACATTACTCGGGATTTGTCGAGCAATCGCTTGCCACTCGCCAAATACCGAATGTGTGGAGCCGCCTTTAGGGTGGCGCGATACACAGTGTGCTGCTAGAACTCGCTCGTCAATGAAAGCTCTTAAAAGGTATTTTACCTTCGGAATCTCTGCCTCAAATTGTTGAAGCAATTCCAATACTTTTCCTGAATGCTACGTGCAGCCGAGAGGAAGTGGAAGTGAATTTCTTCCGAAATGCGTCCGCCCGTGCGGGAGCGGCGAGAGCAGTCTGAGTGTGTGTGTGTGTGTGTGTGGGTTGTGGTGTGGTGTGTGTGTGTGTGTGTGTGTCACGAGGCCGCCTGCTGCCGCCGGAGGTCGACGGCCTCCGCTCGGCCGCCTGTTCGCCCCGGGACCGTCTGTCGTGTGCGTGCGCCAGTAACCGCCCCTCCGCGGCGGGGCGGGTGGGAGGGAGTGAGAGGGTTGCGAGGCTGGGCTGGGCGGGTCGGGCGAGACGGGCGAGTGAGACGGAGCGCGGCATACGGCGGGCGTGGCGAGGGCGGGCCTGGAAGGACGGAACGAGCGGGACGGGACAGGCGGTCGAGGCGGGACGAGCGGGAGGGTGGGCGAGACCGGACGAGACGCGGCGCGGGGCGGGCGAGACGGCGGTGAGACGGACGGGCCGGGCGGGCGGGCCATGGCGGACGGGCGGGAGCAGAACAGCAAGAAGATCCAGCAAGCGCCACGATCCTAGCGGAAAACTTTTCTCCACAGAGCAGTAGTGCGAATGTGTCGGCGGTTGCGTGCCAGAGCGTAGGATGGAAAGCTGAGGGCTTGGTGACAGGAGGAGGAGATGGATCTGGAGTTGGTGGGGGGCGATGGCGTCAGACGAGGTGGTGGGACCGAAGCAGGCGGAAATGTTAGGTTGTCGCGGAGTTAGTGGTGATGTTGGAGGCTGTTGATAGCAGTGGTGTTAGTGTTTGATTAATTTATTAGGGATTCTGGGTGCGTCAACTGCCAAGGTCATTAGTCCTGAAAGAGTAGTGCATGTTTGTTATCGCGGAAGCGGTCGCCCCAAAAGGGCGGACCAATATGGCGGACTTGTGCAGTTGTGGCTTGAAGAGAGGGTTCGCGTCAAAGCGCGCCAATGACTCTCCGGTGACATACCAAGGAAGGAAGGGATAAAACCAATATGGCGGACATGTGCAGTTGTGGCTTGATGAGAGGGTTCGCGTCGAAGCGCGCCAATGACTCTCCGGTGACTTACAGAGTGAAGAAGCCCAAAAAGGATAAAACCAATATGGCGGCCTTGTGCAGTTGTGGCTTGAAGAGAGGGTTCGCGTCGAAGCGCACCAAAGTCTCTCCTGTGCCTTGCCGAGTAAAGAAGCTCAAAAGGGATGAAACCAATATGGCGGCCTTGTGCAGTTGTGGCTCGAAGAGAGGGTTCGCGTCGAAGCGCGCCAATGCCTCTCCGGCGACTTACCGAGTAAAGAAGCCCAAAAGCGATGCAACCAACATGGCGGACTTGTGCAGGTGTGACTTGAACAGAGGGTTCGCGTCAAAGATCGCCAATGCCTCTCTGGTTACTTACCGAGTAAATTAGCCCAAAAGGGATAAAACCAATATGGCGGACTTGTGCAGTTGTGGCTTGAAGAGAGGGTTCGCGTCGAAGCGCGCCAATGCCTCTCCGGTGCCTTACCGAGTAAAGAAGTCCAAATGGGATAAAATCAATATGGCGGACTTGTGCAGTTGTGGCTTGAAGAGAGGGTTCGCGACGAAGCGCGCCAATGCCTCTCCGGGTAAAGAAGAACTTACCGAGTAAAGAAGACATGAAGACCCCGTGGCGCTGGGAGAGAAGCGGGCGAAAGGCGAGGGTTCAGAGCCTTGGCATGGCGGCCGCACGACGACGTAAGCGGACCTTGCGCGCAGGCGCACGGCGCCAATCCTCCATCCCCCCTCCCCCGCCAAAATAGAGATGCGCCAACGCCGCAGACTCGGGCCCGGCGTCGATCCCGGCCCGACCCACCCTGCGGCCCGTCGCCGGGAAACCCGCGCTGCACGCATCCGGGAGGTGGCGACTGCTTATTGCCCCCTCTGGAGTCTTCAACGATAGCCATCTAACTGCGTAGCTGTTGGCCTAGCCCTTATCCGTCTTTCTTCTTTGCTGGGAATAAATATATTTAGTTTGCCTTATCGAGTTCATTATTATTAAACTGGCAGCTGTGTCGTATTCTACATGTGGTTTTGCCGGCGAAATTCCGTTGACTGGGATGTCCTGGTTTCGAGTTGAACTACCGGATGTGAGAGCTCACCGGCAACACCTTTAACAGATTTTCGGCCCTGGCTAGATAACTGGAAGGGATTCAGTTGCTGTCTGGAGAAGAATTCTAGCGACCCGCTGATCAGATTAGTAGTTTCCGTGGTTTGTTTGATAAACATCTGGCGAGTGCCGGAGCAGTTCCATAACGAATGGAACACGACATGTGCGCGATCTGTCTTTACTCATCGTAGACTCTTCGTCTCCCCTTGCACGTACACCCATACACACACACACACAAACACACACACACACACACAAACACACACTGCCACACATATCGGGAGACCAGTTGGAAAATCGAAGGTTCTCTAGAGTGGGTCGATATCTTTCTCATGGAAGTACCAGGAGTGGGAAAATCCGTATGGCGCCCTGTTCCGACCCACGCTGAATCTCATGTTGGGAGGAACACCGTCATATTTCGGTTTAACATGCTCTACACTTACGCAACAAAAGCTTGGGCGGGGCCACACTGCTAACTCAGAAGTAACTCAGGCTCCAGAGTCCTGGCTGCTGGCGATGTCATTTAGCACCACTGACAAAATACCTGCACAAGTCCTTACACAATTTTCTGTAAGTAGCGCATCTGCTACAATGAATCCAAACGCCCAACTGGGGTCCATCTGGATTAATACCCGCGTTGCTTAGAGCCACAATCCATCTCTACTGACTCCGCCCGTTCTCGCCGTGTCCTCGTTTCCAAAAATAAGTATAAAAAAGAAAGGTTTAAAGAGGAAAGTTTACCACTCTATCCATTATTTCAAAATAGTCTTTTGGAACCTTTGTTCGCGAGCCAAATATAAAATTTTACAGTTTTTGTCCACGTAATGAGAAGATTCGAAGAAAGCTCCAAGAAAGTAGTGTTACAAGGAATACTCAAGGGAGAAGACCTCTCAGAAAAACTGCATTTGTATAGGTGGACCAAGCAAGGAAGATTCCTCTTCAGTAAGTCCCAGGAGAAGTAAAAAATTAAAAAAAAATAGGCAAACTAATCTGGAATTATAATCATACCACTCGAGAAATAGAATCATACCACTCACTCCAGAATGCGAGAAGATAAAATCCTACTAGGTCTGTCATTATACATCTAGGATATAATTTCGATAACATAAATGCAATTTTTAGGAGCACACATTACCCTACTTATTTTGTAGACACGATTCAAAATATCCCGTTTTTAACATAGGTATTTTCTTTTTAAGGCGTCGCAGAGGGCGAAATTACGCGCTATCTGCACACGAATAAGAAAATTACCAACTGTAGGCAAATTGAATCTGACTTTTGGTTTCTGTGCTACGGTGTTTCTTTCGGCAGACCATTTGCCCATCTCAAGTAATTGCCACAACTTTTCACCCTGCGAATTTATATGTGAACAACAACTTTTGTGGTGATCAACCATCAACACAAAAGAATGTAAGAACATTTGCACGCAAGCATTTTTAAATGGTGCGTAAAATATGCGTAGGAACAGAGTCCTCTTGCTAACTTGAACCTGCAAATTCCTCCCGACTCAAAAGGCTCCATTCTGATCCATGAGTTTACAACAGACTTTTGATCAACACACATTAGCGGCTTATGTTGTTTTTTTGCGGCTGGTGGAAATACCTTGTTGGGGAAAACACCCGCAAGACGATGTGTTTGTCAGCGCCGGCTCTCACCACCCAGCGGGGGACGACCACCACTTCTCATGCACTACACTTGCGGCACTAATGACCTTAACGGTTGACGCGCCTGGTATCGCTAATCATCAATTCATCCATCCAACACATATTCCTTGCCGGCATTTCGATAATGATATCCCAGTCCTCAAAATAGCCACACTTTCCCGTAGAGCTTCGTGATTTTTGGAAGATAAGGGATCACCCCATCCCCCACCATTAAGAAGAGAGGGGCACAAAGTTGAGGAAGGAACGCTCACCTTATCCATTGGTTAAATTTGTTTCAGCATTCGCACAGTATTGATGAAAGAAACCTATAGACAAGACTTGCAGCATCCAGCCACTAAAATTCTCATCCTGACTGTCGTACAAGTGAACCTTTTATTCAGATGGTGTCGAAAAAACACTGTAATGGTGTTCGAAAACGGAATTCAAACTTTGGTCACTTAACACTGATCAGAGAGGGAAAGGCAATAAAATAACATAATCCGAAGCTTGAAAACTTACTGATAAACTTGAAAGCACGTTCAATGATATTTATTTCAAAAATCAGATAATATATCGGCGAAACTAATGCCTCATTCAGTATTTTTTCTTGCGTAGATAGCTGTATTAGCGTATATGTGCTTTGCTCTCTTGGCAGATGAAACGCAGATACTTGTATTAATAATGTTTATACATTTTATTATTAGCGTGAAAGTTTGTGATTTTTATTAAACAATAATTGTATACCTTTCATTAATTTTTTAAAATATTCTGCTGTTGGTAATAAATAGAACAGTATCCCACCTTTCAGTTGAGTTTCTGAGACGAATCTGGCGTTGCGCCAACCATAATATATGCGCAAGTTTTTGTATCTTCTTATTGCATCGTTTTATTGTGATTGTGAGCGAACAACTCTAATTGTGGATTGCCGTGCATTTCATCATCAATGAATGATGCATTGTATGATTTGAGTGGGTACGCGAACATTTTGCTTTCGCCTTGGACTGTGAGGACAGGCATATCCGTGAGATAGCAAAGTACTTCTGGGTAAAATGCATATATATAGTTATCTTCCTTTAATATTAACTTAACCATTAGTGAATTATAATTTACTAACGTGAATTGATGAGCACTAGTTATACGGGAATGGTATTAATTTGTCATTTTTGAAATTAAATAAGTAAAATTTCCATTTCTTCTTTTCTACTTCATCCATTTAAACAATCTAGCCAATTCATCTTCATTTGCTGTATACTTTCAAACCATAAGTAAGCCGAGCGGGGAGTATTGTTCTGCGTTTCAGTACTTTCTTCAATACCATATTTTCCAATTAACAAATTTATTTCCCCTCTTGTTTAATTGCATTTCGAACTTTTCATTATTGGATAGTGATTACAAAATGCAGTCTACTTTTAAAGATTTAAAACGATTTGTTCTTTCTGGATACTGAAAAAACGAGAATTTCGATTTATAGGATATCCGCAAAAAAGTTCTGAAACAGTAATGGTAGTAACTAACTGAAAACAAATGCTTTGCATATGCCTTAATTATTCAAGAAACTATTGTATGATATTACAAAATGGTAGTCATCAATGTACTACTCCTGTACGTCATAATATAAGTGCATACTACTTCCCCTTTTTCGAAAATCTTGATTTTGCCGGAAATGAAACTAGACCACTTTTTTACAGTTCTTTGATACACACGAGAAGAAAATTTACAGAAATATTTTGAGCCATTTTTGAAAAAAAAATAATGTTTTAAAAATTTTTTTGAATGAGAGTTTTTCTGTCGAAAAATCACAGTTATCTGGCCCACGATTACAAAACTTTATGTTTTTACTAGGTAAGGCGAGAAAGTCAAAACGATTATTTGCGTCTGCACTCTAATTACATCTTTGTATTTCCTTCACTTCTTTAAGGTTCAACTATTTACATGACCTCTGAAGAACGTTTCACAATGTAACATATCTTTCTAAAACATTTCATGTGACATAGTTTCTTGAAACAAGACGTATTGATTTTTTCTACACACACGTTCTTGATGCGAAAACTTAACATTGAAAAAATAGCCAAAAATTCTGTTTAATTAATCATACACTTTGTACAGAATTTTTGGCATTTTATTTACTTTCTCGCACTTGCTTCGTAAGAAGAGAAAATAATGTAATCCTTCGCTGGAAAACCCCGAAGGATTGGAAGAGTAAGTCTTATTGCCGGGCCCTGGTGAAGGAAAAGTGGATAAATTATGTTGCTGTATATAGTAAATTACAAACTCTAACACGTCAATCCATGATGTGGGTCCTTGATATTGAAAAATCCATTAACGGGAAAACGACTCCCTGTCCGTCTGCCCACAGAGCCTAACTATTTAGCAGATTTTCTACAAAATTGATATTCCCCGATCGACTTAAATGAACTCGAGGTTTTGGGAGTTTCAAATGGATATTTTGATTTTTTAGGTTTTTTTTACATGAAATCTCAAAGCCATTTTCAAACTTTTCTCAAAAATGATTCCAATTTATTTACAAACTACTATTTATTTATATTTTATTTATCGGATACTGTAAAGTACGCTTAAAAGAATGGAGCAGGTCTCATATTCATTAAAATCCCTGATTTGCAATTGCCTGAAGTACAATTTTTTTGGGGTGTCTCCCTACAACTACATTATTGAAGATAGATATTTTTTCTCAATTAAATATGTTCTGTATAGTCAGATCTTGAAATAGGGTCTTGTACAATTGTTCAAAAATATGAGTATTTTTCGCACAAATTTGCGCGAAAAATAGGCAATTGTAACTTTTTAAAAAAGATTTCTCCTAAAGGGCGCCACATTTTTTATTTAAATTATCTCCTCATATGTATCAAAGGGCGGTAAAAAATCTAGTGTTCTCCAACAATTTTCAATAATTGCAAAAAGGTAACATTAAAAAAAAATGAAGATAGATATTTTTGCCTTAGAAAAAGTATTCTCCAAAACATCAGTTCTTTAAAAAAAAGTCATGTTCAAGTACATAAAAAGCGAGTACTTTGTGCGTAATTTGTGCTTGAAATTAACGAGTTTTACAAAAACACCTTTTGTAAAAAAACGCTGTAAACTTTGCTCTTCAATTTTTCCACGGATAGAACAAAGGACGGTTGAAAGAATTGCGCGAGTCTAATTTTCGTTGAGCTCACTAAATTTTCGAAACTTGCAAATTTAGAAATAATGCGAGGAAGTGTGTGCTGTTCTAGCGCCGCTGGTTTGAGGGCGGGAGGAGAGTTGGTGAGTGAACTTGTGTGGCGAGTGCGTAGTCAGCGCTGGACAGTTTAGCGCGGGTGCACAGGCTGCACTTCTGGGCAGGCGATCTTCTTTAAATGGTGGAGGTCGCGTCGGATTTCTCTTGGGAAGATCAGAAGATGCAAATCTTGTCGACTCATCTTTTACGAGGAGTGAACACGGACGTTCGCCATTTCCTTGGCGAGTTTTGCTTTGAGCAGCAAAGTAGAAAACTGTGTCAGTGTTTGAATGATTTAATTTTTATATAGATTAAAATATGCACGTGTAAACAAGTATAAACGAATACCACCATTTATAAAAGTTTTTGTATAGATTCTGTCAAATTGTATTGCGAATTGAACGAATGGTAATATTTGAATCTGGTTTGCGAGAAATAAATTATCATTATATCGTAGGAAATATCGTAGAAAAAGTGCTAAGAAAAATTAACAATGGCCCTCCCTATTACTCATACACAAACGCGCGCGCGCGCGCACACACACACACACACACACACACGTGTACTAAAAGATTGGGTTCACATCCTCTCACTACCAATATTCTTTTACTTCTCATGTATTTCAAACGACCCTAGTAAGGCATTTGCGTTGCTTTAAATAGTTTTAAACCTATTTTCGTACTTATTAATTAGAAATTCCTAATTAAATTGGGACACAAAAATAGCCAGTTTTCAACTAGCAGATCGAGACACATTGATTGACAGCTCATTTGTTCCAATAGTTGTACCAGAAAGGGTTTACTTCGAAAGGTAGGAAAGGGTTAAGGCAAGTAAAGGTCTTTTTATCAACTAAACTTCTAATTATACCATTTTTATGTCTGTTTTTTTTTATTTTTTTTATTTTGGTCTCTGAGATCGCCGGCAGATATCAATTGTTTTTATGCGACTTTGCGGATTCGTTCGTACATGATACATTTATACATTCCGTGATAGTACACGGAAATGGTCATGGGGAACCCGAACGCCGTTCTTCCGGGGTATCCGGAAAGATCGGCTATCTGACAATGATCTATTTCGTTGGGTTTTGTCCGTCCGACATCGCCGAAAAAAATTTCGCCAAAAAAGGCTTCACTCTGCCAGACGACTTACGCGGCGGTCACAGTGGATTCAATTTTGGTCGAAATTTCGGTCGCTCGACATCGAACGGAGAAAACAAAACAAAACAGATCTTCGACCGACAGTTAATGTTTTCGGATGCTGTCGGAAGAGTGTCTTTCGGGTATACTATGATCATTTCCATTTTACTATCACGTGTTTGAACAAATACGGAACGTCGGACATGAATAGCCGACTGAAAATTGGGCCAAAATTACCTCTCCTTTTTCTGAACCGAAATTCACCTGGGGGATTCCGGACGAAATATCGGGCGGTCACAGTGTCGCCAATTGTGGCCGAAATTTCGGACGGCCGACGTCGGACGTTTGCGACCGATACGCCCGATTCGTTCAAACGTGTGCCAGTGAATGGGTATGGGCGAATTGAACCCGCACGACCTCATCCGACGGTAACATCGGCTGTCGGACGAAGATCTGTTTCGTTTGATTTTGCCGGTTCCATTAACCCGAAATCAGCTGGAGAGTCGAGGCCTTCTGTAATACCAAGTCTATCTCCAATACATGTAGATAGCCTTGAGCGTGCTTCCGGAAAATGTTTCAAACAATGAATTGCGGAATCACGGGGATATTCGGACGATTTCGGCTGCTACATTCGGGTGCATTTCGAATGAAATGAGTCGAGCGATTTCGCTCGTCGTCGTTTGGTAGCGAGCCCCCGATATTTCGGCTGCCCTGCGACCGTCCCGAAGCCCACGCACGGCGGCCAGGAGGACGAGCGCCCGACGCGGCGAGCGTGATTGGCGCGGGGGTGGGAGCGAGGTGGGCTTCCGCGCCTGCGGAGACAGCGCAGCACTGCACAGCGGGCGTGGCGCTGCGTCGACAGGCCACCCCCGTCCCGCCTGCCGCAGAGTGCTGCCGTGGCCGCCCCCCCTCCCCCCGCCCCCCGCTTCGATTGATGCCTCAGCCGCTTGGGCGGGCCACCGCGCAACGCTCCATTTCGCCTTTTGCAGAAAAGCTTACTCCCCGAAACGTGACTCTCGTGGGTGACACTTCCGAAACTTAAAGTATTGATACGCTTTATTCATTCAGCGCCGGAGCTAGATAATTTTGGGCCCGGGGCAACACTGAAAAGTAGTCCCCTTCCCTGAAAATAATTGAAAATATGAATGTTGTATCATGAAACTTCGTGAAATTTTATTTCAACAAATAACAAAAATTACAATGTTCTAGCTAGAAAAAATTTTGGGAAATGTAGTTTAAATAATACTTTTAAGTAAAAGTATTTAGTGATCAAATAATAAAATAATACAAATGCGAGAAATATATGGTATTTATAAGGCTGTCCGAGTGACGTCGCGTCCATGGCGAAGGCGCCGACGTCTCGGTCGCCATTCTGCGACCTTCTTCAAGGCATTACGCGTCACCCGGACATCCTAGTAAATAGTGACTCCGGCCGCGGAAGCCTACGCTCTCACTTGAAAAATATATGGTGTTGGAGAAGCACTAGTTTATCATTGCATTGCCGGACAACGTTCTTGTACACCGTCGGATGTTTTTCAGTAACCTGCTGATCTTTGGCAGTCGCTGCTTTGCGTTTCGCTGCCGTTTCGGTCATTGACATCATCTTTTAGATGAACTCATTTGTCGCACTGGAAATTCGATGTTCTTCGGTTAAACAGAGTTAAGTCATTTTTGCAATGGTGGATTTATGTTGCTTGTTACATTAAACTACATCTACATGACTCTACATCTGCGTGACAAAGTTTTCAATCTACGTCACTAATGTAGTATTTCAATTTTTTTCAAAATATTGTCCTCTTTACAATGATCATGTCAAATTTTGTTTGCACTTTACTTCAATCTCCGTGTTAAGAGAACTTTCTCTATCCGCACACTATCATTAATCAAGCTGGTACCAAATGAATATTAAATTCATTTAAGGTAATATCCAGACAAGAAACTGCTTTTAGACAATTATCTGTCTTCAAATTGGTCCACACGCTGTCGTAAGGATTTTGATAAATGAAAAAGATATAAAATATTAAATTTAAAATAATCCAAAAACAAACATAAGGATCGGTGCGTACAATGGGTAGAATTACAGGACATTTAGGAAGCAGTACAAAAATATTTTTCTATAATATTTGATCCGCGAGTATTTATACTATCATGAAGAAAGAAAAACAATCTTTGTTGGCTCTGCCTAATCAATATTTTGGAGTAGAATACACGTCTACCTTTACACACCTTCCTTCTAAGGAGAGCAAAGCAGTATGTTCCATTCCGAGTGTTAATGGCATGTGGGAGAATTATAGGCTTTCTCTTCTCATTAAAATAGCTTAATTATTCACCAGCAGGACTGATCTCTAACATACTGTATCAAGTAATTTTGTACATTCGTAACGAAATTAACTAAGGACTTACATGGGGATTGTGCTATCTTTTCAATTTAGGCTTGCACATTAATCCTTGATGGTATTGATTTGATATATTGGACTTTCTAAAAGAATTGGGGTGGGTAATTTATTTACATTACCGTTATCTTTTGCGTGAAAACGTTTTTCATTCGTCACTGGACATGCAAACTAAACGTGATATAACAGCACAAAATATCTCGTGTAACCGAAGATTCATGTTACAGTTAAGAAAATTTAATCTTTTTAATTCTTTAGCCACCTCGTAAATGTTTCATCGGTGTAATTAAAGTAGGAAAATTTGAGGAATCTACATTGCTGCAATGCTAGAATGTACATTACTAATTTCCAATGTGCGCAAAAATTGAAAGGAGACTGTGCAGTCTCCTCCAATGCGAGAAATTATTAAATGCTCAGGAACACGGGAAAAATCCAAAAATTACGAAAGAGTCTCGATTTTGTTTCTGGAAAATGCTAAAAAATATTTTTCTGTCTGCGTATATTCACTGAATTATCATACGAAGTGGTAATTACTTACATCACAGCTGAGGTCTTGCGACAGCAAGGCCGCTCTTATAGTTCCAGAATGAAGTCGGTATTATCTAGAGGATACAAGGTTAGAATTCGAGTGTTATCAAAGGAGTAACGAGAATGCAAAAATAATGAATACTTTTCTGGATATACTTTTTATGATTCGCATCCTTTACTTAGTATAGGCGCTGGGTCCCCAGTATCCCTGCGCCACCTCTCGCGGGTTAATGTGGCAGTAGTCACTAGTTGGCTGATCTTCAAAAGACGTGAAGGCCAGAAAAGAAACAAATGCATAGAATCTTTACTAAAATTTCATGCAAAAATTGCTTTAGATCTCACAAAAGCTGGCAAAATGGCGGAAAAGAAGAGAGGAAGGTCATTAGTTTCTCCCAGAACTGCCGAAAGAAAGCAATTCGCAGTGAGACCAACCGATTGTGGCGTCGTTAACACGAGGGCCAGAACCGTTAGGTCGGTGAAAGTACGCTGC
>BOPP01000283.1:286670-303409 GCA_017312745.1 Gryllus bimaculatus
ACCCAAACCCAAAAAAAAAAGAGAAGGGGGATTTCCTCGCAAATTCCGAAATTCTTTTTTTTTTTTTCGCCAAAAAATCGGAACCTCTTTCCTGGCGGAAAAAACTAACTGTTTTATTAAGTTCCTCCTTTGGGTCAATAAATTATTTTTTTTTGGGAAAAAAATGCGGACCTTTTTTTTTTTTTAGTTTGTGGTATGTATGTAAATTTTTTTTTTTTTTTTGGTAAATTTAAATTGTTTTTTTTGGGTAAACTGTCCAACATAATTTTCTCTTTAAAATTTGGTTGGTTTTTTTTTGGCGCCTGATTTTATAATTTGAAATTAGTCAAACTCCTTGCAAATTTTTTTTATCTAAGTAAAATTCATAGTCATTATATAGCTGGATTTATTAATTATTAATATATATATAGTATATTATAATATAAATATATCATTATTTAGTATTTTAATATCATAATTTCATATATGTATATTATTCTATATTTATATTTTTTGTCCTTCTTTGCTTCTAGAAGCTTTCAGTCTTATTCAGTCTGAAATTTTGGTAGGGCCACATGCTGATCTGGCTTTTTTTCCCATCCACTATTTGCATTTTGGGACATTAACTTAAGTTTTAACAATAGTTGATTTTAATTTTGCCATTTCACGAGTAATGAGTTGTAGGCTTCCAAATGAAGTAGTGGTAAGATTTTACATAATTGGTTAGTCTATAACTCAGTTGCGTTCGGAACCTCAGGTGTGGTAGAGGGCGTCAATCCAGCTCGTTCGTGACTGCAAGTCTGGCTGGCCCTCTTCTGGAGGCAGTCGCGTTGTCAAGATTTGGCGCCCTACCCGTCATACGTCTGGCGTGATTTCGGGCGCTCTGGTCAGTCATGTGGCCGTCGAGTCACACCTTCATGGCGATTGACTGGCGTGCGTCGCCTCAGCCACGTCTCGTAACACAATGTAGCGATTTGGTGATTGTGGTGGTGATTTGGTTACGACGTGCGGATATGGTTCGTAGTAGTTGGCAGTTGGCGCGGATTTTGCGCGTGCGGTTGGGATGTTTTGGCGGCGTGCGGCAATGCGCCAACCTTTTACTCGTCTTCGTGTCTGACAATTCCGAAGGACGAGCGTGAGACTGCAGTGGCCTCTTTCTGGTTGCGGCAGGTCACGTTGGCCTACTTTCATTTTGGTTTTTCGTGGAGTGGTATGTGCTGAATCAGTGGTGTGCGCTGGTTCAGTCGCTTCACTGTCTCGCCGCTCAATTCGATTGGCGTCCGAGGAATTTCGGATATGAAATCTTAGGTAATTTCCGATATATATATTGTGACGTCAAGATCTTTGATAAGCTTAGGTCGTTGTCTCATCGTGCCTGTGCTGGCTGTTGATGGTTGGTTATAGTTGGGGGTAGGTGTGTTAGTTGTGTATATTTGAATGTCAGACATGGTTTTGTGGTTCACTACCTAAGCCAATGGAGTGTATAGGACATCTATTTGTGTGTGTGGTGTGTTTCCTTCTCTCGATTGTGACTTAGGTGCTGATTCACTAAATACTTTTAGATACTTGTCCCACAATTAGTACGTAATATACTCGTAAGGACATTACAGACGAGAGAAGCAACACTGACTACTTTTTGTATGTATTCGATGTTCAAAAAGTTCTGCAGAAAGTGAAAATTAGTAATTGGAATTTTTATTTTTCTGATGAGGCTAGTTTATTCGTTGCGCTGTCGTCTCGGACATGAATCTTTGTAAGACTATTATCGTCCTGGTTGAATATTTTAGCTTAATAGCTAATGATCTTTTTCGAACATATTTGTATTTAGAAATTTGAATTTTTTTCAAGAATTGTAACAATATGGTTTACCGGTATATTGTACGAATTATGTTTGTTTATTGATTTTAGTCGTTAGTTATTTGTATCCCATTTTGTGCATAATTGGTGTTATTTAATAGGCTATCGCGTAGTAACTAATCTTAAGAGAAATATTATTTTTTGATCCTATTAATTATAAAATGGTTAAATGGCATTTTTGAATAAACGTTGGGGTTTTCAGTTTTAGTTTTTTTATTATTTTAAGGAGATAAGGTCTATTACATATTAAGCAAATTAGCTTACTTGTTATCTATTATGTGTGCTAGGCGAAGTGCTCTTTATAAGGCGCATTATTAATAGGTCTATAGTTCTTTCTGCCTGTTCTAATTCTTTCGATCTTCGTGGTATTTCCGCCAAATGGTTCTCTCCATCTGCATCAACGCCGGAAGAAGAACACTAAGGTACGATTATCTGCAGGAAAATAACGCTGAAGGTGGGAAAAAACCTGCGTCAGAAGCCGAGTACATTCTCAATCTATTCCGAACGTTTTATTTTAGCTATTTATTTTCTGGCCGGAGCGTTCCCGCCGTCTCCTCCAGTGCTTGCCTTCCTTCAGCATTCTTGAAATTCAATTACGGCGCCAAGGGAAGGGATGTTCGCATCAAATCGGCTCTGGCCCGTTGACATTTTAGATCCCCTCCTTCCCTACCCTAATGTGCTTATTACTTGGTATGACAGCTTTATTTTAGTTTAGTTGTATTGAGATTATTTACCGGAATACTGACTACAATCTTATTGACTTATTTCTGTTTAACTGACTGTTAACTAATTATTATTATTAAAAATGTACGTACTATTGGTGAGCTGTGGGTATTTGTATTATTTTTAGTTTTCTCCAGTTCTATGGCTTCCGCTAAGGCTAACAGTTTGCTGTTTGTCGTCCCACTTCTCCTCTATTATTTCAATTTGTTTCCCTAATGGTGCCGGTACCTTTCCTAAATAATGTTTCTAATTTCTTTTTCATAAATTTGATCTTTTTTTGTCACCTCTAACAAAGTGTGTTTTGGGGAGGCGTTAACGCTTCCTGTTTAGTGAAGTAGGTAAGATTTTCCCATTCCGATCCCATCTTTTTTCTCCATGTTTCGGTGCATCAGCAAATCAAGAAGATTGTGGAATCCAGTCTTCCTATTCGACTGCAAAGTGCACACAAATGCCATTACATTCTTGCGGTCATTTAGTTCTATTTCGCATGCTATCTCCACCGCCAAACCTCTGAACGTAATCGTATCATTGCTCTTGCGATCCTGTGTTGCCGGGAGATGTAAGTATGTAAGTTTGCGCTAACCGTCAGTTAATGGACTCGCTTTATGAGTTAGTATTTGAGCTAAATGTCTTAGCTAACTGTTTTTCGTCCGTTGTTGCTTGCTTCGCAGATCTCTTGCGTCTTTATTATTCCGTTCAAGTCTAGTCTGGATTTATCAGCTTTTTTCTTATTCTTTTCTAACGGTTTTCTTCCCTATCTTTCCCACTTGCTATTTCCGGAGAGACGCTTTGTGTCCGTCTTCCCAAGCCCTTTGGCTGTGGGTCAGTATAGGCCTTTAATTTTGTGCGCCGCCTTTAGTAGCGGATGGTCGGCTTCCAGCGCTGCGATTGCGCTCTATAAGGCATTACCTATTGTTATTTTAAGTGGTGTCAGCCTCATGTCTCTTGGCTTGCTAGATTTATATCCAGAGTTTAATAGTTCATTTTGAAAATCCTGTCCTAAATCCTATATCTATAACTGGACCTCTCTTAAGACATTCCGGCATTTGGCTGCAGAAGCCTCTATGGCCACTCCTAGAATTAATTTGCACTATTCTGTTTTCTGATCCTGGTTTTCTTAATCGATCTATTTTCTTGCACGGTTCCTCAGATTTCTGGCTCCATAGTTCAATAGCGGGAGAAATTAACTTGATTTGAAGCTATTGTATCGGCGATTTACTTTTAGCCGGGCATTCTCCTGGGGGAGAGCCTTTGCTTGGGGTTGTCGCACTTTTTGTGCGCTGGGATGGGTTACGATTTCCTTGTTGTAGCGTAATATTCTTTTCGCTTTGCTGTGTAGCTCAAGTATATGATTTTGCCATCTCCCTTTTCATGGAAAATTTTTTGTCACTCTAAGTATATGTAAATCTTTGTGACGTCGGTCAATTTCTCCCTAGCGTTAAGTACCATTTCTCTTTGCTTACCTTTTCTTCCATAATAAACCTCATTCTTTTGTAATTATCTTACTACGTTTCGTTTTTTTTGAATATTTTACTTTTTTAGTCCATTCTCACTAATACTTTTTCTATTTTTGAAGTTTACTTCTTCGTAATGTCGGCGCTCAATTCGTCCTCTGGAGCACAAAATAAATCAGTTCCGCTAATTATGTGAGGTCCGGGGATTGTTCAGGCGAGTCAATTACTTTGGCCGCTGTATGCTGGCTTTTTAGTATGGACTATGTTTTTTAGTGATGAATAGCGAGTTGGTATAGGTTTTTAATATATTTGGGGTATCGTGTGACATAGGGTGCTGTAAGAGAAGTGTTAAATTGGAAGCATAACTTCAATAGATTCGTGAACAAATCATTTTTCTAATTCATTGATCATTGTGTACCTGATTGGCATAGGAGGGCATTCCCGTGTCTCATTAACCCGTGTTCATATCCTCAACAATTAGTCGCTAAAATGTAATCTTGATGATTCCTATATACTAACGTGTTTTGATGGTGTAAATTAATTAGTGTTAAGAGCATATTTAGTTGGCCTATTTGGTAAACCATATTCCGTCTCTGTCAATTTTTTCAATATCTTCAGCAGTGATGTTCAGGTCTACATATGACGTTAACGAGGTGAACTGTTGCAACGAAGTGCATAACAAATTGTGCAGATTTGGTTAATTGGTAATTTGTGTTAATTAATAAATGCTAGATAGAAACCTATAATCAAATTGTATTATTAATTCAGAACTAATCACGAATCTAATTTTTTTTAGTTTGCAGCAGTTAAGTCATAGAAGGGTTCAACTTACATTTGAGGCATTTCCTTAAGGAGGTAATTTTCAGTTTTCGTGTTTGGCGTTTTTTGGTTTTTTTTGGTGACTCGTGGTAGTTGTGTTTGGGTTGGTTGGTTTTTGCAATTTAACTGTTTTATTTTTTTTTTTTTTTTTTTTCAATCTTGCATTTTTTTAGCGGCATTACATTAGGCCATGTGACAAGAGTCCATCGTATCCTGACTTCGATCGTGTTGACGTAGTGAAATAGAGCAAATGAATTTCAAATAACATAAATAAAGATAATAGTATTAAAGAGATTATGTACAAGTTTACAAATAAAATTGCTAAGATTAACAACACTGCTGGTCTTCGGCAAAACCTTTTTCCTTTCAGAACATCTTGCTTTACTGGCAGCAAAAATTACTAAGCCGCGTTGATGCGAGTGTTTTGGACATTCCGTCTCCGTGGACAATTACCGTCACATGCTCTGTAGCCAAATTTAATTCGTCGGCGTGGCGACCGTGTGCCTGACAGCAGGCGAGATCGTCTGGCCCTTACTCTCCGGACATGCTCGCCCACACTGCTACACGCTCTTCGTATTATTACCACTGTACAAGCTTCCCAATGCAAACTGATATGAGAACGCGTGGCTGCAGATTGTGCGCCTGCGTTAAAATAGTTGATCGGCTGACACCTTGGTTGTTTCCTCCACGTCATTCTTTGTTCCATGATACTGCTCTGCGGCCTGCAGCTTGGTTACGCGCCAATTATCATTCTATGGATTCTCAGGTTGGCTCGCTGCCTTAATCCGTAAGGAGGCTCGATGGCTACATCCTCGGCGTTTACAGCTACGGTATTTTGGCTCTGTTCGCGGCTCTAACTTTGAGTCAAGTCCGCTCAGAGCGGCAAACTTCGCCGAAGTTCAGGCTCAATCCTTGCGGTTTCTTCCCTCGCTAATGGCTTAAAGGCCTTCGGCCTAGCCACATAGGATCAAGTAAGCTAATTTGTTTGTAATAATTATCTCTTAAATAATAAAAAACTAAAACTGAAAAAACAGTTTTCAAAAATGTTTACTATTTTTTTATAGATAAAAATATTTTCTCTTAATGAATTTTTACCGCGTTACCTATTAAATAAAAATTTGCACAATGGATAATACTAAGATAATCATAAAAAATATTCAGTAAATATAGGTAACCTTTGTTAACAATTCTTGAAAATTCAATTTTCTAATACAAATATGTTGAAAAAGATAATCTAGTATTGTAAAATATCAACCTAGGCGAAATAGTCTTCAAAGATTCATTCGAAGACGCAAGCGCGATAACTAGCCTCATCAGAATATAAAATTCCAATTACTAATTTTCCTTTTGAGACATTTTTGATCATCAATACAAAAAGTGTTCAGTTTGCTTTCTGTTTGTATGTCTTACAGTATTTACGTACTGAATTGTGGGACAGTATCTAAAAGTTTTGTGGTCAGCACCTAAGTCCAATGAGAGAAGGACACACACACACACAAAGATGTCCTTCACTCATTGGGCTTAGGTGCTGACCACAAAACTTTATATAATATACACACTAACACACCTACCCCCAACTTACCACCTTCAACAGCAGCACGCACGTGCAGTAAGCCTGTTATCAAGATTTGACGTCACAATATATATTCGGAAATTCCTAAATTTCATTCGAATTCCGCGACGCCAATCGCGATTGGCGGCGAGGCGTGGCGATTGGACAGCGCACACCACGTGATTCGAGACTACCAATCCCGGAAAACCAAATGAGGAGGGCCACGTGACCTCGCGAACCAAGGGAGGCCACTGCGGTCTCACGCTCGTTCCTTCGGATGTAGGAGACGAGCGAGTAAAGTTGGCGCATTGCCGCACGCCGCCAAACATCCCACCGCACGCCGCGAAAATCCGCGCCCTGCACTACTACGAAAATCCGCACGTCTGCCATCACCACCACATCACCAATCGCTCATGTGTCACGGCGTGGGCTGGGCCGCACGCCAGACAATCGCCATGAGGTGTGAACTCGACGGCCAATGACTGCCAGAGCGCCCGAAATCGGGCCAGGACGTATGACGGGTAGGGGCGCCATCTTGGGACACGCTGCTGCCTCCAGAGAGGGCCGCCGCTTTGCAAGTCACGAACGCCTGGATTGACGCCTTACCCACCTGAGGGTTCGAACGCCTGATTTATGCTAAATTATGTAAAATTAATACTGTATTTGGAAGCCTCAACTCTACTGTGAAATGGAAATTAAAATCAATTTGTTAAACTTAAGATTAATGTCAATGCATTAGTGGATGGAAAAGCCGATCACGCATGTGGCCCACCAAAATGTCAGACTGAATAGCTTGGGTTTCTGGAGGGAAATTAGGAAAACTGGTAATTCGGGTAGCCCTGGGAATCACCCCCCTTCTGGGAGAATTGGCACAATGCCAGTTGCGGACAGATCGACCAGTTGAAAAGTCTTTTGTTTTAAATAAAATATAAAATAGGTTCCGGTATGTTACAATATATATAGCATATATATAGTATATAGTATATATATATAGAGTATATATAGTGTATATATACTATATATAGTAAAAAATTGCAAGAGTCATATCAATATCATTCAGGCGCCAAACACCAATTTAAAGAGAAAATTATGAAGTTTTACAAAAAACCTAAATACAAAAAAAATAATTTTTTGACTTCAAAGTCCGCTTCAAATATTTCATGCCAAAGAATATAAAACGTTCGTTTTCCCGTCAGAGAGTTCGATGCGGAAAAGATTCGGAATGCGGCGGTTGCGGCGTTTTTCGGCCCGGGAGACGCGCGATGGGCGCCACCGTGTGGTCGGGACGGCGGCGAAGGCGGGGGCGGGGGCGGGGCGCCAGGCGTTGGCGTAGGTCGCGCATCCTCGGCCTGCGTTCCCCAGCCGGCGGCGGCGGCGTCGCGACGCCCAAGGCCGACTCACGCACACACACGCACACGCACACAAGCGACCACGAGCCTCGGAATCCTGCGGGCGGAGGGAGCAGCTCGCCGTGGGCTTCCTACGCACTACACAGAGGGGGAGGGGCGGCGGGAAGATTCTTAGGGCCAGGCCTGGGCAACAATAAATACCTAAATTCTAAATACGTAAATGATCAATACGTAAGCAAAGAATCAAGATCAATAAATAAGCAAAGAACTAAGAGGGGAGGAGCGGCAGGAAGAGTCTTTGGGCCAGGCCTAGGGAACAATAAATACCTAAATTCTAAATTCGTAAATGATCAATACGTAATAAATAAGCAAAGAACTAAGAGGGGAAGAGCGGCAGGAAGATTCTTAGGGCCAGGCCTAGGTGTACAATAAATACGTAAATGATCAACATGTAATAAATATGCAATCAATAAATAAGCAAAGAACGAGCAAGCAAAGAACTAAGAGAGGAGGAGCGGTAGGAAGATTCTTAGGGCCAGACCTAGGGGTACAATAAATACGTAAATGATCAATATGTAATAAATAAGCAAAGAACTAAGAGGGGAGGAGCGACAAGATGATTCTTTGGGTCAGACCTAGGGGTACAATTAATACGTAAATGATCAATACGTAAATAAATAAACAATAAACATGCAAAGGACGAGCGAGCAAATAAGTAAATAACAATTAATGTTATTTGACGCTTCCCCTGCACATTTTCAACTGAACGGGGAAATTCTGGCTTTCGGGCTCCCCCATAAGGGGATATGGAACGATTTTGTTGTAAAAAAATCGCTTTTTGGTATTTAATTATTTTTAAATCGTCATAATTTTCTCTTGAAAATAGCGTTGAATTAGTTTGATATCATTCTTACAAGTAATTTATTTTAATGTTTATATGTGAAGTTCTACTCTCAATGGGCTTATGCATTGGTTTTAATACTGTTATGCAACGCATTCTATTACTTAATGCAGCGCATTTTTAAAGACTTAAAAATGCAGAAAAAATGCTTGAAAACTTTGTTGTCAAGAAGAAAATGTGTCAAAAGGAAATCGTTATTGTAAAATGATTATTCTAATGATGAAGCTAGACTTGGCATGTTTCAAGGTTGAATTTTTGAGCCTATTTGCTGAAAGTTGATTTTTTAAAATAGTAAATGTATCTTTCTTCAGCTTACAACAGGAAACTAAAATTTTTAGATGTTGTGAATACGGATCTATTGCTTTTACTGAATTATTTTTTTCTGATGAATTATTCATTTTGCATTACTTTATTTACTAGAAAACGCGGTATCAAAAATCACAGTATGGAAAACATTTATATCTATAATAGTATTAAACATTTTTTTTAAATCGTTCTTTCAGTAGTATTATGAGTGATTTATCTGTAAGAAAAATATAAGTAACTTTAAAAGATTCTGAGATTTTTTCTCAAACATTTGACATTGCCATGATATAACAATCCGTATCGCGGTAACACAACACGCCCTTGCCTCCAAAAATTGCTTGCTTTCTAGTATCATACAGCGAACAGAAAGTATTTGTAATTTTGACCTTCGTTATGGTTACTTAGCCTACTGTGCAAAAAGAAAAAGCGAACGAGTGTCAAGAACGAGCGGCAGTGCAGTGCATCTGTCTCTGTGACTCAGTGACTCTTTGAACTCGGCGCTCTCTTCTGCACGCGTTCCACTGCAAGGCCGAAGGAACCTGCTGCAGAGGCTTCGAAGAGAAAAAGAGAGCAAAGAAAGAGACGTCGGCATGAAATGTCGCAAGGTTTTCCTGGCAATTTAGGCCTCCTCCCTGGATGCCTGAGCAAGGCTACCTGTACTAAATTTAACGCCGTCACCGTTTGCACACGATGAATATAGACCATGCCAAAAAACAAACGGGGCGGGTTAAATACATTAAAAATACAGTGTTATGGCAAAATATTCATCAGCATATGATTTTAAAATTTTATGTCTCCAAAACTATTACACAGAACATAATGAGTGATACATTGGTTTAACTTTCATCTCAAGTTTTCGTCGTTTTGTCATAAGTGTCCAATACGAGTATGTCCTAATTTCGTCACACGAAACACATCTATGCGATAGTCGGTTCCGCCCAAACAAGATGTAGCATTTCTTCTGAAACAGTCATCACTCCATCAAAAATGCGATTCCTTTGGGGACGAAGCTTTCAAAACTATCTTATTATGAAATAAATTATTTATCGTATCATTAAAGTTATATTTTCATTCTCGTTGAAGTATATTTTATTTATTTACTAGAAAAATACATATGTAAATAAACAGTTTAGTGAAAAAGCTGGGACAGAGGAGCCCGTAAACGTAGTTATCTCCTCTTTATTTACGCCTTCATGCGCCTATGGTCTTACGCAAACTGTTCCAATGTCTAATAGTTTGGATCTCGAATGAAATTTTCTCAAATTGCTTTTTTTGTATTGACTTAATTTTGTGCATGTGATCCGCTTTTCCATAGTACTTGTAGTTTTTCCTCGTCGACGATGAATTTGATTCCAAGCCGGACAGCTCGTGCAGCATAAAGTTGCATTTGTATCCATATTTAAGTATCTGAAACTCCTTTATTATAAGTCCTCTTGGAAGTAAATTTTGACGCTGGACCTTTTCTAGATTACCTTGCTGTACAATTCTATATGGACCCAAACATTTACACTGTATTGTAACAGGGATCGCACTTTAAATACATGCATGTTCCTCAGCTCACATGGCAGTGTTCTTTAAATTCACATTAGATAATGAATGTGTAAAGATATCCGGACTTTCCTCTTAACACAATTTGCTTGATTTTACCAGCGCAATTAACTGACCAGTTATATTCCTATATATTTGCAACACGGACTCGATGTAAACAGTGTTGTTCAATTTGTACTCAGATTTGCTACAACTTCGACTCCTACAAAACGTGATGATGACTTAGGTTATTTGAACTTTTTTCTATGACGTTTGTTTCCGCCCAGAAGTGTACACTAAGTCTCGCTGAAAAATATCTTCCGTCTTCTCTGATTTGACGATAATTCTTTAGTCATCAGCCAAGAGTCATACATTTATAACTAAAATTTTCGGCAAATCATTCACAAAGGCGGTAAACGTGAGGCGTTCAATGAATCTTCCTTGTGAAATACCTGACATAATGCTTTCGGAGGTTGATACGAATCTTCCGATTCGGACCTTCATTTTCGCCTCGAAGTTCTTGTTTTATGAAAGGAAGTGAATAACACACGGGCAAATAACAGGTCCATAACACAAATAACAGGTTCGGACGGTTTTGATTACTGACCGGCCTAATGACTTAATGATTGTTATATTTTATTTGATTAATCGAGTTTAAACGCTAACGGATTTTTATTGTAGCTTTGTTGTAGTTGAAGAACTGTTCAAAGGCTTAGAATGAAAATCAGGTAAAGACCATTTTATACAAAATATTTTCTGAGAAATATTGCCGCAGGTGGAGCTAGCAATCGATTGATATGATTATAATAATGTTATAATTAATAATAATTACTTGATATCAGTTATGAACTGTTCGTTTGATAGGTTTTTAAACTACTTTCATGAGTGCTACAAATTGGTTCTCCTCTCTCGTGAAACATTTGCATGATCTGATTCTTATCTGCTTTCACTTCAGCCCTTCGAATATTATTACAAATTTATTAGACAGGAAGATATTGCATCTATTCCAACCATGCCGCGGAACCTACTTGTATCTCTATTGCATCAATGAACCGTCTTGCCCAACCTCTCTTTGCTTCGCTTCCACTTGCAAATACCCTGTCTTCGTCACTTTCTCACAAAAAATGTTTATATTTTTTTGAAATTAGGATTCCCGCCTCCAAAGTCCGCCATTCACTTTATAACTAAAAATATTAAACAAATCTAAAGAAATAAAAAATAAAAAAATAAAGTAATGTACTCACATTATTTTTGTGGAATTTTATGCATTATTTCTATACATTCAATCATTTGCCACGCTGTAAAACTTATTTTTTAATACTTTTTTCTTCTAGCGCATTTATGAAGAAGAGTTTGAACTTGACCTTTGACTCCACGCCCAGTTATTGAAATCTAAATCTAAATGAAGTGCTTTTAATTGAATTCGAGTTCGCGTTTCAGGGTTCTTGATAAATTGTGGCAGACGGAAAAGTGACATTAACCCGGCGGTGGGAACGTGAAAAATCCTGACGTCAGTGGGAACGTTGGGTCTTACAGACCCGCTTGGTTTTAGAGCATATTTAATACACTAATTAATTACACAAACAGTTTATAATAAAGTAAAAGATGCAAATAAATCATAGATCTAACATCAAGCCCAAAATATTTCCCAATTTTTTAAAATGTCTCTTACTATTGACAAAAAACAAACTTGAAAGTGAACGAAGATCAAACAAAGGAAAGAAATTGTAGCATTAATTTACTAAATACAATATTAACAAAATATGTCTGCATGACTAAAACAAAAATAATGGAAGCATGGACTCATCACACCTAGACGCAATTAAAATCCATATCCAAGTTACTTTTATAAATAGTGTGAAGAAAAACAATCAGAATCATTCTTAAATATAACCATTTGGTATTTAACAAATGACGCTAAAATCAACGGGCCTCACCTACCCAATGCTGTGAGTTGATGAATCCAATCGTAGGATGTGGCTAGCAGCCAAACTATTGCCCATTGGTGCACTCTTGAATCTATGATGCAATGATAGGCGAGAATCGTCCAGAAAAGTAATTATTTTGTATATATGTGAACGTTTATAGATGTAAATCATAGCCTGTATCACTCCCGACCTTCAACGCTAGGTATAGGTTGCACGTAAGTTTCATCGCTATTCGTCCATTACATTCAGAGATTGTCGCGCTGGAACACAACGCCCTTTGGATTTATTTATTAAAATTGAAATAGATTAGTGCAATTGTAATTCAAAATATATACGCAACATAGTTTTATGGCATATTTGTGCATGAATATGGAAGTTGCAATATGAGGACCGCGCGTTGTAATTTACATCTTAATTCTTGCAACTCACAAATTTTCGATTTTATTCGTCCGTATCCAAAAAAATAGTGGGCTTTTCCTCGGCAGAACTATAGTCAAACGAATAATAAACTACGGACTATAAACACAATCTTCTGGACCTTATAGAAGAAAAAAATCGTCAACAAACTATTGTTTAGAAACTAAGCTTTTCACATCCAAATAATATAAAAGACATTTGTTCATCTATTTAAGGAGAAAACTATGGTGTTTTTTTTCACTTGATATGACTCGAATCTATATTTTATAATATATTGCTATTACTGATGCATCCGTTAAATCTTAAAAGCCAAAAGCGTCTTTTCTGAACTCGATAAATATAGATGCATAGTATTAGTACTACATGTTTCATTCTTATTCTAGGTGAATTATTTAAAAGTTTAAAATGGACTGAAAGTACTCTTTTTCTAATTTACTATCGTTTTATGCATCTAAAATTATTTACTTAATTGCAATTGTTATTGACTGCCATGTTAGAAGATAATTTCTAAAGATCAATAGTAGTGTTTTTGTTAACACGCAAACAATACTTGGGTTAATAGTTCAGGAATTTGACAATCAATATTGAACAATTAACAAGACCTCCAAATAATGAGTTTCAGCATTTTCGTAGCTGAAATACTATCACACAAATTGGCATTGATTTTTCACAGGAATTTTTGGACTCATCAATACATACAGTGCGTTTACACTTATTCGTTCATTGGCTTTTCAAGTCATGCTGATCGTACGGTTCAGAATCTATATTTAGAATGAGAAACGAAAGCAGCAATAACCGTCTTTTGTTATTGGCGAAATTTCATTGACTAATAAATGCGACGTGTGTAGTGTCACAATCCCGAGAAAGATGTCACTCAAGGACTTTTAAGTCACGCGACCTGTTGTGTGTGCAAGAGCGTGCGAGCTCTGATGCTCCGCTTTTTATTTTTATCCTTTTAACTAGCTGCAATCTGGCACGTTCCTACTACAGAGAAAATAATTGTGGAAATATCGTTTAATTAGGAATGGTTGAAAGATTATTTATTTCCTGATCAATAGCGAATATATTTTCTGAATCTGAAAGTTATGTAAAGGAGAAGAATAAATAAAATTCATTATATTTTGTTGATTTTATTATTCAAGTTCTTTAGCGTAGACAATATTTGTTTTTCGCCTTCAGCAAAAAAATTAATAAATGGTTTGGCCTCGTGAACATCCAACTGGCCATGTAAAATTTATATAAATGATGGAAAACTAACAAGAGTACACCATATCACCCCCTGAATTTTATGATATTTATACTTGGAATAAATTATTTTCCAAATATTTCAACAATTTATTACATTCCACCGCCTTCGTTAAACATTCAGCCTTTATATTTTTTGATGAAGTATGATTCTAATCATTGTTGCATTCTTGAATGATTTTTTAAACACAATACAATTTCTATTTAAATACTTTTAGTTTTAGCCTTCACATTTCTATTTTCCATCATTAAATTAGTATTGTTACGGTCTGTCCTTTATAATATATCTAACAGAACTCAGCAGATGTCCTGTTCTCTCCTTTCCCCTCACTTTACCCCCTCCCTTTTCCCTCTCTATTTTTCCCTTCTCTCTCTATATTGCGCCGCCCGCCCGCTCCTCCTGTCCTCCTCGACCCCGTCTCGCGTTACATGGCCAGCAACAATGAAGCTCAGGTGAATTGGGAATTGCATTTAACGAAAGCGCCGTCTCTCTCTCTCTCTATCTCTCTATCTCTCTATCTCTCTCTATCTCTCTCTAGGATGGAGATGGAGCATATTTCTTAGACGTTCGTCTGATGGCTGCGGCAGACATCTTCAGTGGCGGTGCGGTTTGGGCGAAGAACTGCTCCTCGGTGGTTCATGCCGCTGACTGCGGAAGCCGCCCGGTCCGCGGTGGATATTTATACCGCGGGACTGTGGTAAGTGGCGGCTGCTGATTGGCTCGCACACGCCACCGCGGCAAAGGCTGCTCGCCTGGGCCTCCGTGACTCTTCTCACCTGCTCTCGTATATACTGTATAGTCCATTATCGTTCTATTTACGATGGCTGAATTTTGTGTTTGGTGGATTACGGGGATCAAATTGGATTAATTTTTCACAACCCTCCTCCTTCCTGTTACAATTCTGGGATGTTTGTAAATTTCTATAGCTTCGCGGTTTAAACGTGCGTGATAGTGGGCAGTGATAGACAAAATCCTTCTCCAAACATGAATGTTGTGTTGCACGGCAGAAGAGATGTTCGGCTAAGGTGATTTTTCCGTGTAGCCAAAACGGCAGTTTCCTTTTATGTTCGGAAAGCCGAGTGTTGGTGCTCCGCCTGAGTGGTGCTATGTATACTGCCGCCACAGGAACAATGGAATTCTGTAGACGCCCTGCTGATGACAGAGATCTCTCTTGTCCTTAGCAGATCGAAATAGGCTTGCGTAGCTGTGTCGTGGGCTTCAAAAATAGCTTTCACGTTGTGTTTTCCTGGCACCTTTCCTTATGCGGTCCGTGATGTTTCTTGACATAAGGTGGCTTACGCTTCACTGTTTGGGTGGGCAATGTGTTTCTGTGCGTGAAGTCTTCTTAGGGTGGGAGAGCTCTCTTACTTCCGCTGCAGAGTATCGCATTGGCCTGCAAGGCTATGTAGAGATGACTCAATTCCTGGGTAAGCTGTCATCTTCGCAGTATGCCTTCGTGGGCCCGATTAATGAGTTTTTCCATCATAGCCCTTCTTCTGTCTAGGATGATGGTTAGCTTTTATTAGATATTCTATCTGTGTGGGTGGGTTTTCGATACACGGTGTGTCCCGCAATGATCCATCTGCATTCTTGGTAACAGTAGCAATCTAGGAACGCCAGCTTGTTGTCCGCTCCTTTTTCCATAGTAAACTGAATGCGAGAATGGACACTATTGAGGTTGGTCAAGAAAAATCATTGAGAGTATCTCTTCTGTGACTCCACACAACAAAAGTGTCGTCAACATAACCCGGAACCAACACTTGGGTTTTAAAAGGCGAGGTGTTCAAGGCTTCAGTTTCAAAAACTCTCCATGTATAAATTCGCAAACAAACCGGAACTGAGGGGATTGCCCATCGCAACCCCGTCTTGTTGTTCCTAATTCCCGAAAAAAACTTAAAAACATCCACATAAAGTACGTGGTCGTGAGAACATGCTTGAACCAGATTGTAATATCATCCGGAAAAATATCTTGAAGTATGCCACAGTTTCGCTTCACTGTACATAGTGAAGAAACAGTGAAGTGCAGCGTCAAAACTGATGAAGGATGTTCCTCTGGTTGGCAATGTTGAGTGATTTTAAGTTTCTTCGCTGAAGTGGCAAGGAATCTCTAATGTTAAGTGTTGGTCTTAACGATGTGGCGGCTTCAGATGTTGCAGAGATATTTGGAACACCGCATAGGTCGGAGAGCCCACATGGCGCTGACAATAGGGCGTAACGGAACATTCGGCTTGGTGAAATTTCGTGCAGTCCGTCTAATTTCGGTGGTAATGCTTCTGATTCTTGATGGAAAGTTTTCATTTCCACAGGAAATGGATGAGTCCTTGAGAAGTTCGGTTGGTTTGGCGCATATTCTCTATGGGATCTCGCGGAAGCTTGATGTACGGTTTGTGGGTCCATGAATGGTCCTTTACTTTCTTCTGATAGTCAGAAGTGCTAATAACGACAGTTGTCATTCCTTTGGTCCACGGACTCACCACAGTCCCGCTGGTATAAATACCCCGCGGACCGGGCGGCTTGCCGTCAGTCACCGGGTGAACCACCGAGGAGAGTTTTCTTCGCCCAAGACGCCACACCGCCACTGAAACGATGTCCTGGCCGCAGCTGCAGACGAAACGTCTGAATATGTTTTCCAATAGACCACGGCCCTTTCAGCCCGGAAGAGAACTAGAATATAACGCCGA
>BOPP01000283.1:303434-329549 GCA_017312745.1 Gryllus bimaculatus
GCCGGCCGTGAAAGCCTACAGTGTTTTATTAAGCGGGATAGTACACCACGTTTTTGTGTAAAACTAATGGTCGTCATCTGTTCAAGAAGATTCAGTTTGAAGGTAGAGTGGTGGATAAGTTAAGAAATAATTTCGTTCACTTGATAGACGGTTTCAAAGATGTCGCTGGGTCTGACAGACCCAACGTCCCCACTGCCGGGTTAATCACTTAGACAATTATAATATCTCCAAAAATTTGAGATCACACAGTGGATCCCGGCTTGACCAAGCATTATCTGTTATTTAGAAGCTCCGTAGTTCTATTTTCCACTACCTTAAAAAACAGTGTTGACATACATACAATTCCTTCCATTTCCCACAAATTTTTTACTAAAATAATACTTCTTGCTGAACTTTCATCTTTTTAAATAATTATTCTTTCATTAGCCAGAGGTAAGCTTTCTCCACTACAATAAAGCTTCACTACAAAAATATATAAATATAAAACACGTTAATCATGCGTGTGTATTCATACCTTTTACGACAATATCAAGCATCCCTCAGCAAAATACCGTTTTCCAAATATTTCATATAGAACAAGTATACTTCTCTCTTGTGCACTTAATACATTCACGCCTAGACGCAATTAAAACCCATATCCAAGTTACTTTTATAAATAGTGTGAAGAAAAATAGTCAGAATCATTCTTAAATATAACCATTTGGCATTAAACAAATGACGGTAAAATCAACGGTCCTCACCTACGCAATTCTGTGAGTTGATGAACTCAATTGTAAGATGTTGCTCGCAGCCAAACTATTGCCCATTAGTGCACTCTTGAATCTATGATATAATGATAGGCGAGAATCGTCCAGAAAAGTAATTATTTTGTAAATATGTGAACGTTCATGGTTGTAAAGCATAGCCTATATCACTCCCGACCTTCAACGCTAGCTATAGGTAGCACGTAAGTTTCATCGCTATTCGTTCATTACATTCAGAGATTGTCGCGCTGGAACGCAACGCCCTTGTGTCTTTATTTATTAGAATAGAAATAGATTAGTGCAATTATAATTCAAAATATATAAGCAATTTATAGTTTTATTGCATATTTGTGCATGAATACGGAAGTTGCAATATCAGGACCGCGCGTTGTAATTTACATCTTAATTCTTGCAACTCACAAAGTTTCGATTTTATTCGTCCGTATCCGAAATAAACAGTGAACTTTTCTTCAGCAGAACTATAGTCGAACAAATAATAAACTACTCACTATAAACACAATCTATCTATTCACTATAAACACATCTATAAACACAATGATTTAAAAGTTTTGAATGAACTGAAAGTACTCTTTTTCTAATTTAATTATCGTTTCATGCATCTAAAATTATTTACTTAATTGCAATTATTATTGGCTATTATTGATCTTTAGAAATTATCTTCTAACATGGCACTGTTTTTTCTTAACACGCAAACAATACTTGTGTTAATAGTTCAGGAATTTGACAATCAATATTGAACAATTAACAAGACCTCCAAATAATGAGTTTGAGCATTTTCGTAGCTGAAATACTATCACACAAATTGGCATTGATTTTTCACAGGAATTTTTGGACTCATCAATACATACAATGCGTTTACACTTATTCGTTCATTGGCTTTTCAAGTCATGCTGATCGTACGGTTCAGAATCTATATTTAGAATGAGAAACGAAAGCAGCAATAACCGTCTTTTGTTATTGGCGAAATTTCATTGACTGTAATAAATGCGACGTGTGTAGTGTCTCAATCCCGGGAAAGATGTCACTGAAGGACTTTTAAGTCACGCGACCTGTTGTGTGTGCAAGAGCGTGCAAGCTCTGATGCTCCGCTTTTCATTTTTATATTTTTAACTAGCTGCAATCCGGCACGTTGCTGCTGCAGAGGAAATAATTTTGGGAATATCGTTTGAAGAGTCATCTTGTTTAATTAGGAATGGTTGAAAGAATATTTATTTCCTGGTCGATAGCGAATATATTTTCTAAAACTGAATGATATGTAAAGGAGAAGAATAAATAATATTCATTATATTTTGTTGATTTTATTATTTAAGTTCTTTGGCGTAGACTATTTTTTTTCCTTCTACAGCAAAAAATATTAATAAAATTTTTGGCCGTCTTACTCGTGAACATCCAACTGGCCATGTAAAATTTACATAAATGATGACCAACCAACAAGTGTACACCATATCACTCCCTGAATTTTATGATATTTATACTTGGAATAAATTATTTTCCAAACATTTCAACAATTTATTACATTCAACCACCTTCGTTAAACATTCAGCCATTATATCTTCTGATGACGTATGATTCTAATCAATGTTGTGTTCTTGAATGATTTTTTTAAACATAAAAGAATTTCTATTTAAATGTTTTTAGTTTTAGCTTTCACATTTCTGTTTTTAATCATTAAATTAGTATTGTTACGGTCTGTCCTTTATAATATATCTAACAGAACTCAGTAGACGTCCTGTTCTCTTCTTCCCCCCTCCCTCATTACCTCTCTCTTTACCCCCTCCCCTTTCCCTCTCTTTTCCCCCTCTTCTCTTTCCATTTTGAGCCGTCCGGCCGCTCCTCCTGTCGTCGACCCCGCCCCGCGTTACACAGCAACGCCCAGCAACAATGAAGCTCAGGTGGATTGGGAATTGCATTTAAGCGAAGCGCCGTCTATCTCTTTCTCCCTGTCTCTCTCGCACTATATACATATATACATATATACATATATACATATATACATATATACATATATACATATATACATATATATTTAATATTTATTTAATTTTGAGTTATCTCTAGGTGGATATGTATAATTACTTTTCTGAGCTTCTGTACATTTGACACCACCTTACTCTGACTCAACTTATCCGTCTCTGCCTCCACCAATCTGCGTCACCTACTAGATGAAAGACGATGAAGACGAGAACGTACGCTACATCCGTCCGCCTGGTGTCTGTAAACACTACTAGCCCCTCAACTATGCGCAGGATGTTTTCCAAATTGAAGAAACCCGTGCCCATCAACCTTGAGTCAAAACTAAAAGTTTTAAAAATATTCTTCAGAATTTCGTGGTACTTTCCATGAAGCCCTCCGGACATTTTCAATTTTTTTTTTCAAAAACGGCTCCATTTTTTTTCTTTAAATGTCTTGTAATAATAGAGTAACAAACATTTATAAACGTGGCATATGCCCGATTTTTACTGTTAACTCTGAATTTTTGAAAATTTCAAAAGTATGATTTTTTTCGATATCTTTCTACACTACAAAATTAAAGATAGAGATATTTCCTTCAAAAACAATTTGTTCTGCATAGTGAGTTCTTTCATTAAGGTGATGCACATATTTTTTGAATATTTTAGTAGTGTTCGCGCAATATTGCGTGTATTATGTGTAATTTTGGGAAAATTTTAAAAACAAGATTTTCTCAAAAACAGCTTCAAATTAATTCTTTAAACTTTTAGTTGGGATAATGCTAAATGTACTCTGTAAGAAAACATAAACTACATATTGATCTATTCTTTTGTTTTTTCAAACGTTTACTTTTCTGACTGGTCTCTTATGTCGTTTATATTTATTTTAGCAGCAATTTGTTCACACTGTTGTATTTATAAGTACATGTGTCATAATGTCAATATAAACTTTCTTGAAAACTCTATCGTTTTCTGTGAAAACTAGCTCAAAATTCCGCATTTCCAGTAACGCTCAAACGCGTTTTCTTAAAAACGGCTACAAATTTTGTTTTCAAACTTTTCGAATAAATAGTGCTAATTGCACTATTTAACATGACGTAAAGTTCATTTCGGTGTAATTGTATTCAAAAATTACACAAATATACATTGTTTGAAAGATCTTTCACGCCGTTGATATGCACATTCTCAGCATTTTGTAAACACTGTTGTATTTGTGAGTTAAAGTACAAACGATAGATGGCAGCTGGCAAGAGTGTGGCAAGTCCGAGTAGCTAGCAAGAGGCCAGCGAGACCAAAGGAAAAGTTAGTGCTATTCTGTAGCACCAGTAGTTAATTCTTGTTGGCAAGTCATTTAATGAGACCAGGTTGTAGTAAACTGCATGCTCTATTGAATTTAGGTTGGAATAAAATTACACAGGCGACCAAAACACTTGTCAGTACCAACGACGTGACTCGTATTTCTCTGTTATTTCAAATTGCTGAATCTGAATCTGAAGCCAGAATTGCGCCACCACTCTCCAGTTGTTGTTCTTTATATCGCGAAAAAGCACCATTAAATTGTAGAGTGATTATAACAATTTTCCGGCAGTTTTCACCACCTTCAGACCTAAACTACACGAGCGGGACTAATGACCTGAGAAGTTGACGTGGTCAGAAACGTCAGTTAGGAAAATAATTGAAGGGAATGGCATATTAACGAAAAATGAATGATTTTTTTATTAACGCTCTATGTGACTAGAAATGGTGAACTCGGTTTTACTAATTTGCGTGGGAACCAGTAGCCAAAGGGGAAACTGTTGCCGGTGCACTTTAATTCTACTCTGAAGAGCTTTCGATCATTTCAGGTCCGTCTGAATACTATTGTAATTCGAAGAGAATTTGTCATATTGGGGACATCAATCTTGTAGCGTTCTGAAGTGAAATTTTTATTCACGCGAATGGACATTTTTTAGAGTTTGACATGGTGATTTGTTGCACAAAATAGTGGACAACGAACAAATGTAAATAATTCATTGAACCTTGAGCAGAAAAATTGCGCAAAAAGCAGCTTGAGGCGTATTATGTTGTAAAGAAACATATTGCAATAATAAACTATTTTAAGAAAACACTTATCACTGGACAATATACCCATTGACTTTCTTTGTTTGCTGCGTTTGTGATAACCAGTGCAAATTGTCTGATTCTTTGTTTGGATACAAGTTAACATCACTTGCTCATTTAAGAAAAAAAATTGTATGATTACGTAACAGATGACTATGACTTATCCTCCTCCTCCTGAGTTGCACATACTTGCTCATCCATAATTATCATTTCCTCTTCCTTGTATTCATTCACAATAATACTGGTGGTTTTTCTATATCATGAGGGTAATTCGTATGGGAATTCAAGATCAATTCGGTCTTTTACTATTCAATTAACAAATAAAAGGTTTTATGGTATACTCGTGGGTTTCAATTGCACAGAGAATAGAGTAGTTCATTTGTATTTTGGGCACTTGGAGATTTATTTTTTGCTTCACCCCTTACATGGACGATGTTCATGAGAATTTTCTAGTTGGCGCCTTTTTGTACTCGCAGCTTTCTCAGAAAATCGACTCGTATTAGTCGCCATTGAACGTCCAATAGCTATATCAGAAATATTTAACTCTTTCCTTGAAGCGTTCCAGACTAGGCCAATATAGGATTTAATTAGGTCGGGAACTGTTGGAGGATATAATTCCGCAGGCTATTTTGCCGGGGTCTTTTACAGGCCTCAACTGCATGACAGCCATGATGAAATGGTCTGCATATGATGAGGTCTTGCCAAGCCAAAGGTGCTAAGAAACAAAATTTTCAAAACGAAACATTTACATCAAATTATTATATAAATCGGTGCAAACACACAGTAAAAAGATTAATGTTCAAGACACTTTTTAAGTAGTTGTAACGTCTATCTAATGATGGCTTTGATCGCACGTCAAAAATATGAATCCGTACAGTATTTATTGATTTCCAGAAAAAAAACATGTTTGGCACTTACCTTTCCTGGCTTTGCAAGGCGTCATACATTTTGTCATTTTACACAGTTCGAACTACCCGAGTTGCAAGGTTCAACTGCTTGGGTCAGAGAAGCAGAATCTCTAAAAATGTAATAGATCCAAAAATGTAGCATTTTACAGATTTTGGCCCAAGAAACCTAACTCGGCTTTCTGGTCCCCAAAACCGTCATAACGGACATGGAAAGTTAAGCGAGCGAGAGACATGAGGGATGCTAACATGTGTTACAGTGGGTAGCAAGAACGACTCCAGAATTCATTGTTCAGTGTGACTGTTGCGTATGCTGCGAACCCGGCAAGTTCTAAATCACGAAGGAACAACCTTCCCCGGCGAGAAGGGAAACTCCTTCATTTGTCCCTCCTGGCGACAAGGGAACCTCGACACCATGTGACCCGCTTAGGTGGACAAGTATCAACTGATGTTACCACTGTGCCTACGATCGGGAAGTCCTAACGTTTTTAGTGCCGACGGTGACAGGATTTTCGACTCTAGCTACACATCTAGGTCGAATCTTACTTATACATATTTACACTTACACGCACTACACTTCCACACATGCTGGGAGACCAGTCGGCCGGCTAGATCGTGTGCTGGAAGGTGCGGTGCCCCGCTGAAGGGAGATTTCTAGTTGGGGAGAAAAACCGCTAGCCGACGTGGTCAGCGCCGGATCTCACCATCTGGCAGGGAAGATCACCATCCCCTTGCGAGGAAAAGCGTGCCCTATACTTACGGGATTAATGATCTTAGCCGTTGAAAAGCGCCCGGAAAGACGAAACAATCAACCAAGCAATCAACAGCACCTGAGTGAAACTGACGTGATTGTTTCAAGGCCTTGCACTGCACCAGGACTTGATTTCCTGACTTGACGGGTTGTCTTTTGTAGCTAGTCGCTTTAAGCTCAAGCAGGATGCGTTTGGGCGTTACAAATCACAAAATACAAACCTGTGGGGAAAGTTAGGAAACACTATGAATTTTCCGAATGAAAAGCCTTTACATAAGAGTTCCCGAAACGATCTGAAAAACGTCTTAATGTCACAACCGAAATGATTTCGCCCTGAAGAACGTCTTAGTATCACAATCGAATGTTAGTAATTGTGCTAAGATTATGGCGCCTTTTGGAGCCCGAAATCCAATGGAACACTCTGGCAGCACCTGCTGTAAGGTTAATATAATTTAATTTTTCTAGTGTGAAAGTCGCCTGCTCTATTCTACGAATCTACCAACTTTCGTGCTTGAATTTCCATTTGCATCATGGTCTTCACGCGGTATGCGCACGAAACTGGGGCCAGCGTAGCATATCGTACAAACTACTTAAAACTTAAATGTGTTTGATACAATCCTTGTTGGCGATTTTCTATCTAACAGTTATGAAGTTTTGGGTCGTCAGTGTTTATAAAGGACACAAAAGCGCTATAATACCATACCGTATGTTTTTTGAACGGAACAATTCAGCCTTGAAGAGGTTTTCTAATCAAATGCAAAAATTCACGTTTCTACATCATTGAATATAATAGTAAACAACAATTATCGGAAAAAACTTGAAAAATAGTTATCTTGTCCTCGCATATCCATCGGATCCAATGGTTGTTTTGAAATCACGGATTCCTGGCTGGTAGTTCCGCTGTCAAACCACTTAACACCGGAATCCTCAGCGTCCTTGTTGCTTAAGAGCGTGGGAACGTGGATTCAACGCCTCCCCAAGTGGAGTTCAACAAAATCCAATTGTCGTTTTCCCGAAGCGATTAATTAAAACGAACACGAGAAACTATGACGTAACACGCGCGATGCACGCCCCAAGTAATCGGACGACAATCCGAGTCGAGGGGCTCCGAAATAGCCCCAAGGATCATTACATTACGGAGTTCGTTAAGAAATAACTGCAAGACTTTTTTTTTACGTGTGCCAAGGTCACCGCCGATTTACGTTGGGCCCTCGCTCTCAATTGATGCTCGTTGGGGAGATTGTAATATCAATACATTTCGCATTGACCCCACGTCAGAAAATCCTTGGGTCACCAAACGCACCACGGCGGAAGAGAGTTCAGGCAGGGGTGACAAACGTTGCCTCACCATCCCCGAATGCCCATACTCGCGTACCAACTTAAAGATGTCAGACAGACTGATGTCACTGCGGTGCCTCTGAACGGAAGGTCCTAGGGTTCAAGTGGCGAAGATGACAGGATTATCTACACAAGCTTGTCAGCTAGGTCGAAATCAGCTGCTGAATGGGGGAGAATTACAGCGGCTGGCAGCTCTGATCGGTAGCTTTCCGTGGTTTCTCCGATCAACACCAGGCGAATGCCTAACAATTAGGTCACGGACTGCGCGCGATCTTTCCTTCCTCTTCCTTGCCCTTTACTTACACTTACACGTCCATGCACTACACTACACCATATGCCGAGAGACCGGTCGCGAGCTTAAGCTTGTCCCGACTGGGACTGTGCCCCGCTGGTGGAGACACCTGATTGGGGAAGGTCACCACCACCTCCCGCGACAAAACATGCACTACGCAAACGGAATCGACGGAGTTTACGCGGCCGGAATCATCAATCAATCAATCAATCAATCAATACTCGCAGTGGCTGGTGGAATCAATAGGCGTTTAATCGGAAAAAGTCAAGTTGCGTCTCTCAAACCTGGCCACTAAGGATTGAGGGGGGTTGAATAACAACAATTTTAGAGTTGACTTATTTAGAATGTTATAAAAAGTACATTTCACATTACTGCGTTTAGAATTAAAATTCTGAAGAAATTTAACATGTTGAAGCTGTAAAAAAAGTATAGAAACTAATTTATAGATAGAAATATAGATAATATAATAAATATAAGGTAACATGAGCTAATGCCTACCTGCAGCATCCCGGCCTTGCAGCCATGGGTACGTGTGGTTATCACATAGCCATCCCTATGCTGCAATCTGAACTTCCACACCTGAGAAGTGAAATTTCTCATCGTCATACAGCCAGCAGACACAGAGACATTGCAAGGAAATCGCACAATTAATTTTTGCCTAGTCCGGGAATACGAACCCGGAGTTGTGCCGTGGGCACATAGAAAATAGATAAGATAATATGGTAAATACAAACTAATTTAATTGAGAAAATATTTTTAAAAAATCAAATCTTTCTGTAAAAAAAATCTTGACATGTTGAATGTTTTAATATTTTTGGTGATATGAACGTAGAGATGAAGGAATAAAATTTTCATTGCAAATCGCTTAACTCATCTAAGAAACGAAGGAATCTTTCAGCATCTTTCAACTTTATCTTTTCTATTGTTTCTGTTTTTTTCTTCCGTCTTATTCATCTTCCTTGTTCTCTTCCGACTTCCTCAGCACTGCAGGTGTTTCACTTTCACCAAATATTTAATTCACGATGTATATCCCAAGACGTAGGGCTGGGCTTTGGGAGACTTATTATTATTATTATTATTATTATTATTATTATTATTATTACTATTACTATTATTAGTATTATTACTATTATTATTATTATTCAAAACCACTACTAGTGACTTCTCCGTGGCCGGAGTTTTCTTCTGGAAGACTTAACTCACCACTTTCAGTCTCCCCTCTACATTATTGTTACTCACTCACTACAGTCAACCAATGTTCTTCACGACAAAGAAGAGTAAGTCTAACATCATCTTAATTGACACATCTTACTGCGTTCATGATTGGAGGTTTCTTCGAGAACCGTATGTCCGTTCTCTACGTCTAGGATTAGAAAAGACGACCGTGAAACACCTACTTCTGTTGTTGCCCCTAGAAGATCGTGTGCCATTGGTTAACAGTAGAAAGTTATGTGCAAAACCTTTTCAACCTATTTTTTTTAAATTGCTCAGTCTAATAAATGAAGAACTGTCGAGAATTAAAAAGACGAACATTTATGAAAAATCTGAAAAGAATATCTATTTATTCATCTCTACTGGCAGTTTGTTGGGTACCGTTCAAGAAGTTCAGAAGTACCATTTTTTACTGTATACTTTTAACACTTTTAATTGCATCGGAACGTTTTGCTTTTGATTCATGAGTGAATTTTAACTTATCATTTTTGTAACATTCTGCATGCCAAGGTCGTAATAACTAAAATACATTTTAGTGTGAATCGTGCTTTCTTCAGTATCTTGTTTTTTTCGCACTATTCTAGCTTTAGGTAGATTTGTTATTCCGTTATTCAAGAGTTTTCCAAAGAACTACTTTGAAAATTCACATATTCCTCGTAGCAATTGCAAGTCTATTCACCAAGAGAACTGTTCGACATAGTGTACAAATTTATTCTTCGAATTAATGAGTTTTTTTTTCTTCTCGAACACACAAACATTGATTGCATTGCGCTTATTCTACTTGTAGAGCCTCGAGTTAGCAGTATATCCAAGTTCACCTGAAATTTTTAATAAGATTTACATACATTCCCTACAAAATAATACGTATGATGAGAATTTATTATTTTGTTGGTTACACCGCAGATAATGCGTCACCATTTTTATTCGAAGTAATCCATTGTTTATCGTTGTCTCTTCCTCTGCCCAGGAAAATTTCAATATTTTCAAGTCTCCAAGTCGGATTGCCGTGATAGATTGCACTTTACTGTGCTTGCGGGTTGGTATAAAGGAGACATTAAAATTACGTTATGGGCGTGGGCGACTTCCCGTTTACTTTTCGTACCGATGATTGTAAGACAGAAAAGTAAGCGTTTAAAGTACGAATGAAGACCCCCTTAGATGATGTTACGCTTAACTTGCTTAGGCTCAAAATATACTAATTAAAAATAACTTGATTTAATTATCTCAATTTTCGTCGTGAATTGATAATTTCATCCGATCATGATACCATTTGATGATCACACCTCAAACGATTCACCCTCTTCATCTTCACCTACTGACACTATTGAATGGATTCCCCCTCTGAGATTGACCCTGCCTACGTCCATTTCACATTGACATCTACATGACAGTGTGATATGAATGAGAATCGATCTATAACCAGTCGGTAAGTAAGAGCCCGCGAGAAGAGGTGAATCATCTGCAAGGCGTGGGGTTTGTCTTCAAATAATAAGAGGAAGAATAGTCAATTTTAATACATTCCTACGATTGAAATTAAAACCAATAGTGCTACTTAGCTATACATTCAAAATGCTCCAATCAGGCCGGTGTATCTCAAAAAGTTTATCGCTTTTTCTATTTGATTTTTCGTACCGCTTCTACCTACTGGCCAATCATAAATAAGACGCGGTATACATCCATCGATTTGTGGATTCCAATAAACAGCGAATGTACTATAACGTAACCTCTGATTTTAACATATTCTTTCAATTATTTTAACTATTTGTCAGATTTTGGAACTCTGTTGGACAGAATTTTACTCGTGGAATAGTCCTATTAAATACCACACGTACTATCGAAATTCTCAGATAAATTTCCTCTTCGCTTCGCAAGTCGGGAATTTATCGACAATTTCCAAAGCAATCGTGGTATTACCAATGCCAATTTCTGATCACGACATATGATGTATATTTGGTCTCATGTCATTACTCTAAAACAATTGGTTTCTCAATTTATATAGTGTGTAATTTAGTAAACTATATCGACTTATATGATCAGTAAAAGAGCTCATATCTAGAGACTGTACATGACACCTATATAAATTAGAACTAATTACGAGCTACCGAGGAACTAATTAACTAGGAACTAGTTAAATTATTACTTGTTATAGTTATTTCTGTGAATAGATGCTCAAACTGAGGTGTGATGTTTTCAGAGAAAATGATGTGGAAGTGTCCATTTGGTTGATTGATTGATTGTATTGATTGATTAGTGATTCCGGATGCATCAACTGCTCAGGTCATTAATCCCGTAATTGTAGTGCATTTTTTTCTTCTGGAGGCGGCGGTGGTCTTCCTCCGCTGGGTGGCGAGATACGGCGCCGATCTGTATCGGATTTCGGGGATTTTCCCCAACCAGGTTTCTCCAATCAGCCTTGCGCCGTTCCAGCCGTGACAAAATCTAAGCGCCCCACTGGTCTCCTCACGGTAGAGTAGCAAAAATTTGAGAAAAAATAATTGATGGTGAAGAAAGCCTCCTACTATCAGATTATTTTCGACAAATATTTATTGTTTCGACAAATATTACAATCATTCTAACTTATTTTTCAATTAGCCTTGCGTAAAACAAAATGAGAAATGTTCATTAAAATATTGCCTCTATGGCCGAACAATTGTTAATTCTTTAATGTGGTAAACAAATATATTAAATACGATGTTCGTAAATTACGCACAGAAAGACAATTAAAAATTGTAGTTTTTTTTATTTTCTGCAAATAAAGACTATGAGAGACTTCACTTTTCAAAACTCATATTAGTTTTCTAAAAGCCTGGAATTATTGAGAGGGGTAAGGGAGAATGGGGGAGGGGAGAGGAAGAGGGACAATACATTTTCCGCTTGTCATTTAGAAGCAAGATTTGATTCCTTTGAATTTGTTTGGTAGGTGATCGTATTTTTCATGCTGTAAATGAGACGAATTTAAGCTTTGTGAGCTCTTGTTTTAAGTAGCCTTAACTTAAAAACCTCCATTTTTACAACGAAAATTAACCGAACAAGAACAAATATTCAAAGTATCACTACACTAAAAAAATATTCAACAAAATTATAACACGCTAATTGCAATACAGATATTCCAAAAATTAGGTTCAAATACGGAAAAATGTTGCCTCAAATAGACGAAAACTAACAAAATGCTATTTTACTAATGCTACTTATAATCTACACTAATTTGAAGCCAAAACACCGAGAATTACAACCTACAATTGTGTTAACCTATATTTTTATTTACCACACTCTCTTAAAAACACTTTTGCGCAAGTGAGAGCGTAGGTTTCCGCAGCCGGAGTCAGTTTTTAATAGGCTGTCCGGGTGACGCCACGTCCATGGCGAAGGTGCCTACGTTTCGGTCACTATTCTGCGACCATCTTCCTTCCCTACGTCCTTCCTAAGTCCAACTACAGGAATTTACTTAAAAAATACGGAAAACTGAAATAATAACGGGAGCAGTTGCTGCGACTAAGCAGAGAAATAACTCCTGATCTGGCCGTGATCCACCGATCAGCGATGGATCAATTTTCGAATCAAATTTGATCCAAGTCACTTTGATTCGTTTTAAGTTCGTGGAGAAACGTTCAAAGGGATCAACTGAAGTTATCTCGGATCAAATAAGAATCGTCTTCTTGACTCCGATTGGTAAAATCGTCCCTTAATATTACAATAAACAGAAGTTGATGTAGTCAGACGATAGTATTTTTTTCCTTTGTTGCATTCACAGATTTATCTAAACGCTTGAGCATCGTCTAACTTTTAGTACTAGTGCTAAACATTGAACTTTCAGAACGCTACGCATGATCTGACAGAGCCACTTTTACTAGTGTCTGTCTAAAAAGGATTTTATAAAATAGAACACATCCTATTTTCATCAAATAATTTTACGCAACAACGAATCTGCACTCGCGGATGCCGACAAGAGCAACGCGTCTGGTGACTGAACCGATAAGCCGACACGGCAACAAATTGCGCCATACTTTCGGCCGGACGTAGGTTGTGTTACTTTTCTCGACAGAGGATAAGGAATCGAGCATCAAAACGAGAAGAGGTGTTGGTTGTAAGTAGTAGACGGAAGCGCGCTTCCAGATGAATATCAGAAGTACCCTCACTCGTAGTATATTATCGACGTCCCTAGTGTATTAATCGTAATACACTCTTAGACAAAAAAGGGTTGCATCCACAAGGAAGCGACCGAATTTTTTCAGACTTGACGGGTCGGTTCCACATCGGAAGACAACTCCCAGATTCCGTTTACATGCCTGACCGCCCACCGTGAAATCGCAGAGCGCGCGCGCGTCGGCCCATCCACCAGGCTATAACAGGGCGAGCTTTGACGCCGAAAACTCGCAGTCGCCCGTGGATCTGCTGTGGTAGCATCGTGAGATGTTGCCGCGGAGGCGGGTACGGAAGCAATATCAGCATGTACACGTAAGCTTCCGCGGCTCGAATCCATAAATTCTCGGCTATCCGAGAGACGCCGCGTCGTTGGTTGGGTGGCCAACGTTTCGCCTGACATATCGCAGGCTTCCTCAGGGCAGTGCTCTTCACTCCTGAGTCTCCCTGATAGCCGAGAATTTATAGCAATATCAGCAACTGGATGCGTTCGACAGGTGCCTCACTGTGGGACTGCTTGAAGCCGGTTAGTCGTTTAGACGCTTTGCGTAGCATTTGGAACGTGGAGATGTGACCGTAGCCCGATGTTGGCAGCAGTGGCACCAAGAACGCGCGCGCCATCGACGGGAAGGGGCTGGAAGGCCCCGGCAGACCACACCAACGGGATACAGGAGGATTGTCCGATAGGATGTGACAGTGCCAACGCCGTCGCTTGCGAACCTTCAGCACGCAGACCTCAATGAGACGTTCTGTGTCCCGCTGAGCTATTGCCAGACGCCTCCATGGCGTGGGATTTCGCTCACGCCGGCCGTGCACACGACTCCCCTGAACGGTTCGCCAACGGCAGCAATGTCATGGAGTTGCATCTGGGAGGTGTGGACAGGCGCAGAGTGACAGGGTGTGGTGGTCAGCGTTGAATCTCGCTTCTGTCTGGGCGGCGATGACAGGATAATCCGTGTGTGGAGGCACCCTGGTGAACGTGAAACCCCATGGTTTATTGTTGTGAGCCAAACGGCTCGACGATCTGGTGTCGTGGCGTGGGATGTGATGGCGTGTAGCGCCAAGTCACCTCTGGTGTTTATTGAATGCATCCTAACCACTTGCCGCTATGTGCAGGAGACCAGTTGCAGCCAGTTGCTCTACCGTTCTTGGACTCACGTCCTGTAACAATATTCTAGCAGGACAACACCCGGCCTCCCACAGCAGCCATCGCACAGCAGCCGCTTGCACTATTCCATGCCTCGCAGCCACCCCAGGTCTGTCCCCTATCGAGCACGCGTGGTATGCAATGGGACGCTTCCTAAAGAACACTCCTCGCCCGTGCGATATTCGAGAATTGGGTGCGTCGTTCCAAGAGGCCTGCAGCGGGATATCGCAGAATGCCATCCGACATCTCATCGCGTCATTGCGGTGTCGCCTGGCTCACAGTTTGCGAAAAAGAGGACGCGCTCCCTACTGATGATCTATTTTCAAAGCATTGTGCAATAAATATTGTGAACTGTGAGCTGAAAGTGTAATCATTTCACATCCCCAAATCAACCATCCATCTCACATTGCATTATATTTGCATACGTGCAAATGTAGGTTCTTGGTGGAACACGTTCTGGGTGGAACACGTTCTGGGTGGAACACGTTCTGGGTGGAACACGTTCTGGGCGGAACACGTTCTAGGTGGAACACGTTCTAGGTGGAACACTTTTTTTCGTAGAGTGTACAAGTCAAAAGGTCGGAATAGTAATGTTAGTACACAGTATTTTCCGTGGATGACGGGCCAAACAATTTTACGAAAAATTAGGCAGTGTACAACACACCTTTTTATTACTTATTTAAGCTTTTTTAACTACCGAGGTCATACAGCGACCAATGTAATTAACATTGGTTTTGTACCTTTGGAGTGACGATAATGTTACCGGAAATCACATACGAACACACAGAGACCATGCTCCAGGCGGGATTCGAATCCGCAACCCTTCAGACACTAGGCAGTCACGTCCTTTCAGCCTTAGCAACTTCGGATATCGAGCCCGTCACACGTATTTTATGAAACGTTTTATCATACATTTTATGTATGTTTCATTCAACTCCTTTTGTAAAAAAATATGGCCGCCTACGTCTAAAAAATATGGCCGTTGACGTATTACGTGCTTCATGAAAGAGGTTTCTCCTGCACAGCTTTTCAAACTGAACCATGTACAGGTTTACGCATACAGACGCTCATGAAGCACAATCATAAATTTCTGAAGAAAAAAATTAACAGTTGTCTGGCCGACCCAAACTGCTTCTGTCGCTAAGGCAGTAGTGCTCAAGGGAGCTCGGTACTTCAGATCGCGGCTTCCATTCCTGTGAAGGCCTAAGTGATTACACCCTTCCGATCTGTAATGGATTGGCTTTCCCCTTCATGCATCACCTTTTCTGTCGTCTCCTGCCATTCATGGGCGTTGTGACTTGCATTTGAGGCAAGTGCAAATTATATCTGGGTCGGCATATCTCATTAACCTCATCCTTCTTCTAAAGTGTGTGATGAGGCTAACCTCCATGTATCGTTTTAATTAATCGAAACCTTCCCTAATACGCTGCCTTTACCCTTATTTGATGTGTGTGTGTGTTTATGTTAGGAGCGCTGCGCAGGCAAAGGGCTTAAGCGTCACAGCGCAGTGCCTTCCATGTGTCGTTGTACCTCCTTCTCATCAAACATATAGTTGGTTTCGGAAACACCTTTGAATCAAATAAATACATTTTTGATATGGCCTAGCGAGAAACGTCGACGGAATGTGGGCCTTGGAAAATCAGTGATAGGTCGAGCTTAAAAAGGGATGCCTTAGTGTCCCTTATTTGAAGAACGTAATAACCCGGGAGCTGTCACTCAGGGTACAAACTGATGGCACTGCAGTGCCTCTCAACAACCTAGTCACGACGGCAGCAGGATTGTCGAAGCTTCGTAGCTAGATTGAATTCCGTTGCTGTCTGGAGGAGAATTATACCGGCCTGCTGCTCTGATCGGTAGTTTTCCCTGGTTGCTCATGTCAATACCAGAATAATTCCGAAGCAGTATTCTAATAAACGGGCCACGGACCGCGCGCGATCTTTCCTTCCTCTTCCCTGTCCTGCACTCCCCTTACATATGCACATTTACACCAACACATACTACACTATCATACTTGACAGGAGGTCAGTAGGGAGCTAAGTGCTTGTCCCAATAGAGGTGGTATCCCGATGGTGGGATATACCTTGTTGAGGGAACCCCGTTAGCCCACGGTAGGTCAGCGCAGGATCTCACCATCCAACGGCAAGAGATCACCGCCGCCTCTCGAGGGAAAGACTACACTTACTGGACTAGTGACCTTATCAGTGGTCGCACCCTAAATCACTATTTATTGAAGAAATGTAAAGTAATAATAATAGTCGACGTGTTTCGTGTGACTTTTAGCCATTAGTGTGAGGTCCTTAGGGCTCTTAGTTTGTCCGTCCTGAAACAGATGTCCATGTCTCACCGGAAGCGAAAAAAAGCTGCTCAATTAAAACTGTCACGCAGCCTCAACGTGTAGAATTCATCTGCTGCCCGATGAAGATTCATTAAATTTAATCGAAATACAGTAAAACACGTGGATTACTTCATTTCCAACACTTGTTTAAAATGTTATTTCGCGATTAATACCCATTCGACGTTATATTTGAAAAAATGCACGAAAAAAATTGATAAAACCATGATAAACACCGCATATTGTCCTTTTAAAACACAAGTACTATACCCAGACGTGTTTTTAATGTAAATGTAAATACAAGGTTGCAACAAGCGTTGTTGACATTTCATAAAAAAATTTTAATTCTAGTTTATTTATTTAACTATTTGCTTTGACAAACGAGCTCCAGAATCGATTTGATGGTGCTGGCGATGAAATATCCTCTGTTCTTAAGTGATCTAGAGAAATAACAGTTCAAATACGTTCACGTATTGTATTATGGTTGTATACATAGAGATCCGTTAGTAAGCTTCATCTAGGAACTTTTTCAACTATACTGAGACATGTATTTATTATTTTAGTAAATCAAATGTTTGATTTGTAATTCTTTGAGGCTTTAATACTCAGAGGGTACTCTACACAACTATTGTTAATATTATGAATAGATAGGGCTTATTTGCAAAGCGCCGTATCTTCAAAAAGCAGAAATATTAAAGAGGGTAAAAAAACTCAACTGTGTAGTTAAAGTTAAGTTTCAATGATTTTCGGATATTGTTTACCGTAAGAGGGTGCAAACTTTTAATACACTATTTGACAGCATATTGAAGAATATAAGAGATGGATTCTTACGAATTTATATAGATAAGCATAACTAGAAAACAAAGGGAAATAGAAGAACGTTCCTTACAAAAATAAGTTCAGAAGAAGACGAGCTTTATAATATTCAGAAGTTAACATACACATAACCTCATTTTTTCTGAAATGGGATGGTTTGCCATGAGTGTTTAAAAGTTATAATATATGTACCCACCTCAGCCCCTTCACATATGTGGACTTAATTGGCACGCCCGGCGCTTTTTTTTGGGAGAGTGGACAACGTAAGTCATAAAAAGTACCTGAAGAAGACTCCATATTAAACAGTCGAAACGCCATACATTTAGAAACACGATTGTTATATAAATAATGCATTTTGGATTTTGCATGTATTAAACGATTCCCAAATCATGAACTTTGGAAACCAGGTCTTAACTCCACTGCGAACATGGCGAATTGGGCACGGAGTGCCCGGCTGCGTGCGGCAGCGGGCCTAAGCAGTTTGGGGAACCCTGCCCTAATTGCAGGCCGGCCCCCGGTAACCGCCGCCCGCGGTCACGTGACGTGCGCTCTCGCGCGCGCCAATCGGCGGCGGGCGCAGAGGTGAAGGGCAGCTGCACGCGCGGGAGGAGAGGTCGCCCGGGGGAGCGCAGCTCGGCGCGTGGCGCGGCGCAGCGCGGCTCTCGATCTTACCTTCCTTTCGAGAGGTCGATCAGTTTTGGGATACGTTATTGCTTGATATTGCCTTGGATATGGGGTGGGGGTTGGATATACTCTGCATAACGTACCTGGATCGAAGAATGCTGGTGACGAGGGAAATACGAAAACAGTTGAAAGATGCTTGATATTCTTTTACTGACCAAATTATAAAAAAAAAAGAATTACAGGAGGTAAATAAGAAAAAGACAAACCGAGTCAAGTTAACGTCTAGTTAATTAGTAAATAAGTAAATCTGAATCATTAAAATGAGGTAAAAAATTAAATCTTGTGTGCACCACGGGCGTTAACACGGGCGTTTCTCGGTGACGGTGGCGAAGGCCTTTGGCCTTTATAACGCCCTTGTTGCATAAATGACTGTTATGTTTCGGAGCGCAGTAGCTGCGGTGGTCATTAGACATGCAAATGTAGTGCATGTCATATCCCGGGAGGTTCCCTTTTGCTGGAACCTGAGATTGCGACGCCGACCCGCAAGTCATCTTGCAGACTTTCCACTTCCTACGTAACTTTATATTCCTTTTCACCTTCACACATTTTTTCACCATTCCTTTAATGATTCAGATTTACTTATTTACTTACTTTTCTTATTAACTACATGTTAACTTGACTCGGTTTGTCTTTTTATTTTTATTTTTTTAAAATTTGCTCAGTAAAAGAATATCAGGCATCTTTCAACTGTTTTCGTACTTCCCTCGTAACCACGATCCTCCGATCCAATTAAGGTATGCATGTATGCAGAATAAATCGAGCCCCCTATATCCAAGGCAATAACAAGTGTAACTCCGCCAGCTGGGCACCTCTCCAGCTGGAGCGATCTCTACACTAATCACTAATCAATCAATCACATCGTTGTTTTATCTAATAATTAAATCTTCGCAAAATGTACACGAATTCTTTTCTGAAATATGACTACGCAGGGAGCCCCTTGCGGTAAAATCCATCAACGTTTCCCCCTATGTGAACCAATGCTCGAAGGAATTCTCCTTCGCATTGCCAAGTACTTGGAAAGCGGGGCTGCAGGGAGGCAGTGCCAACTGCCCTGCCTTCCGCCTTCGCTCTTCCCGTTGGTTGCGCGCCGTACACAGAAATCAGATCACGTCGATTGCGTCGCCGTTAGGTTGGCAGGCGCTTCTTCCTCCTCCCATTGCTTCCTGGCCGCACGACGTAGCTCGACGCAAGGAATTTGTCTTTGCAACTGGACGTTTCTGTTAATTTGTGGTAAAGTCATAGAAAGCGTATCATTTTTTCATTTAAAACCGAAGAAAAGGTTCAGAGATGCGATTGATATTTACTCGAGTATGCGAAAACTATCGTCTTTACTTATTTTTCCCTACGCTTTAAGCACTAAGATTAATTAGATTATTGATTTCATCTATCCCAAAAATGAAAAGAAGGACATTTAGAACAAACTGATTCTTCAAGAACACCATTGCATACTTTATATCTCTCAACCAAGAATGCGTTATAGGTGACGTTTAGGTTCCTATGTTGCATAAAATTGCGAATAAAGATTAAATTGCTCGCATTTTGAATAGATTGTTGATGATTCTGTCTTTCCATAACATGTAATAAGCCTTATCAATGTCTAGACGTGCCTCAGCTACATGTTGTTTGGTGGTAAATGTATCGTATATTTGACTGAATGTTGACTTCGTGGTCTATGGTTGAGTGAGGGATATATTTCTGAGTCCACTTTGGTAACATGATATTTCTTCCTTCTTTTCAAGGCAGCAAAGTAATCTTATGCTGATTGGTTTGGGGCTGTCCATAAATTACGTAACGTGAATATGGAGTATTTTCAATACACCCTCTCCCCCTGTAACGCAGATGTAACGCGCGCAAACCCATCCCAAAATTACGTAACGCTTGTGACAACCACCCTTTCCATTTACAGTATATAAAAATATAAAAATAATTCTTGGCTATCCGGGAGACGCCGCGTCGTTGGCTAAGAGGCAGGCTTTCTCAGGGCAGGGACGCGAGGAAGCCTGCGACATGTCAAGCGAAATGTCGGCCTCCCAGCCAACGACGCAGCGTCTCCCGGATAGCCGAGAATTTATGGAACGAGCCGCGGAAGCTTACGTGCGCAAAATATATAATAGTAAAAATCATTTTTATTGACTACATTTGTGTTACGTATTAAAATGTATTGAAGTTACAACTACAGTAGTTGGTGATGCGGACCGCACCTAACAATGTTTGAGCGAAGGATGGAAAGGCGAGGCAGTTTCTGACAAAAGGCGCGCTCCCGCCATTGTGGGAGATTCGGGACGAGAAACTATTCTGTCTAATTAATTGGATTCTTGAATACGCTTCAGATCAGTTCTAAATATTTTCTTCGTAATCTAACAGATTCAATCAAGATATCATTGATGAAAATATTCATTTGTCGTTAAAATTACGTAATAATTTATATTTTTTCACTCAATTTATTAATATCTTAATGTTTTAGTATGTGACTCAACAGAAGGAATTATTACAGCGAATTTGAAAATTAAAAACAATTAAACAAATATTTTTATAATTATATATATAATTATATATTATATGTAGTATACATCCACGTTACGCAAAACTAAGCTAGCACCCCTCACTCCTATGTAATGCCGTGTAACGCTACCTCAAACCCCTCCACATTTTTACCGTTACGTAATGCATGGATGTCAATCTCCGTCAATTGGAAAAGGGTAGATGTTACGGATATGGGCTTACGTTTTCTGGATGATATTTTTTGATTTGGGGATAGTAATGACGGCAGATTCTCTTCACTTGCCAAGAAACACGTCCTGAAGAAAAAAATTCATTAAATAAATGTGCCTAATATTCAATGGCTCGTCAAGGAATGTTTACATAGTAGTAGATACCATCTGGTCCGGGATTGATAGTACAAAACATAATGTTCTTGATTTCATCTATTTATAGAGGTGAATTTAATATTGTGTTAACAAATTATTTCGTCGTTATGTATTTTTAATTTTAGTTTCTGAGTTTACCTTGTGTGCTCGGAACTGATCAGACTTTATCACATGAATTATTGACAAATTGATCGCCTAAAATATTGGCAATTTTTGTGTTGCATGTTACAAGTTTATCGTTGTGAATTATTCTCATATTAGTAGGTACCATTTGGTTTATAAGTACCTATTTTACCTGATTTATAAGTAAGTATTCACTTAATTGTTTTTACAATTTTAAGATATGGTAGATAAATGATTCATGAATACATAAGTGTAATTAATGAGTTCCTTTGAATGTTCGTCTACCATATGCTCTACTTTTTTTGCTTGACGTAGTTATTAATTGTTGGGTGTGTTGTGTATTTCATAAAAACATGCACGTATTTCTTGTGAGCATTTTCGTAAGCTTCATTCCACCATAGAAGTTTTCTTTTTGTCTTTCCTGAAATTTTTGGAGTAGTATCATCTGCTGTATTTAATATTAAATTTGTTAGGTTCCTTAATTTTTAGTAATATTGAGGGAGTAATTTTTGTTGCCTATTAAGTATTCATTGATTTTTTCTACTATTATTTTCCTTTTTGAAAATATGCTTCATAAACTTTTCATCCAGGAGTTCCATAAGCATATCAGTTCCTTAAGCATTCCTTTCCAAATACTTGAAAGTTGCTTTATTAATGGAAGCAATTTCTCAGCGTTATTGTCGTAGCTGGTGGATAGATAAAGTATTAAAGGTACTGAGAGATATAATAAATTCCTGGCAAATTTTGACTGAAGTGAATTCATAGGTTATTGACGACGATCCATTGCGTAGGGTTTTTTAGTATAAATAGCTGACCTCCACATGATCTGCTACTTATATTCTGTTTTTGTGTTTAATCTTGATTATACCAATACGTCACCGGTACATACTGTGGTCTCGAGCCCCTATCGACATTCTGATTATAATTCACTGCCTTTAAATGGGGAGAGGACACTCAGGGCATCAAGTAATGTCATTGCAGTGCCTCTGACTGGGAGGTCCTGGGGTTCGAGAATCGACGGTGGCAGAATTTTCGACAATAGTCAGATAGCTAGGTGAAGTTCGGTCGCTGTCTGAAGAAGAATTCTAAAGGCCGGCTATAGTTTTCCGTAGGTTCTCCAAACAATGCCAGGCGAATGCCGAAACAGTACCCTAACAAGCGGGCCACGGACCGCACGCGATCTCACCTTCCTCTTTCTTGTCCTATATTCACCCCTCACACACGCTGTCACTTACAAGCACTACACCACTGCGCATTCGGGGAGATCAGTAGGGAGTTTAGAGCTTATAACCGTCTGGGGAGGTGTTCCACTGGTGAGAGATACCTGGTTAGGAAAACCCCGCAATCCGACGGTAAGTCGCCACCGGATCTCGCCATGAAGCGGGGGAAGTCACCCCTACGTCCCACGACAAAAATGCACTACACTTCGGGACTAATGACCTTAGAATTGCACGCACCAGAAATCACTAGTAATCAATCAATCAATCAATTGTTAAAACATCGTGAGCCCTCAGGGGGTCGAATCGTTGGCGTTGGGATTGAAGTAAACAGTCGCTTGTCAAAGGCACTCCGGAGCGCAGAGAACACTTCGCGGCTCAACGGAGGACCACAGAATACATTGCAATACAATTACAGGAACACTTCACATGCTTAACATTTGCTGATGTATCTATTTAGCACAACATTACAATCATTTTCTGCAAGGTTTTTGTTAAAATCTTATAAGTTTTGAGGGCATGCCAAAGTATAATATTTTGAACTTTTTCTGAGCTTGTGGGCCTTACTGCTGAGACCCACGACTGCGCCCTTTAGTTTTGAAGAACTAGTTTCGTATTCTTGTTGTTGCTGGGATTGCACAACTTTTATCTACATTGACAGATACTAAAATAAGGTCGCCACAGATACTAAAATGATGTCGAAATGTAATTTTTTCGACTCGTCCCTTACGTCGTATTTACTCATTTATGAGCACATGTGCTTCAAATGATGTCTTTTAAGGTTTTTTGAAAACTCAATTATTTTTTCTGTGAATATGAGCTCAGAAAAAAGGACATTTTCTCATAAACGACTCTAAATGTTTTCTTCAAATTATTCGTTCGCATAGCTAGTGCGAAATGCACTAGTTATGAAGATATAAAACCAATTTTGCTGTATTCTTTAGTTTTTTTCAAAACTCAATTTTTAAAAATGTCTCAGTCCTTTAATACGCACATTTCTGGCAATTTGTATTTGTATTTGTGAATTAAAGTGCTTCAAATCACTTTTAATAAAGTTTTTCAAAAATCCATAAATTTGTGTGAAAAATATCTTCAAATTTCGCATTGACATTAAAGCTTAAACGCCCTTTTCCTAAAAACGGCTCCAAAGTTTTCAACGAAAATGTTTACTTATAGTAGGAGGTTTTACTCTTCTATAATATTCTTCAAAAAATTTCGGTTCTTCTATTAAGTAACAAAAAAAATCGAGAAAATATGTACTTTGGGCGAGGATATGTGTCAGCTGTCAAGAGTAAAGCTAGTCTAAAGTAAGGCAAGTTCAAAAAGCTAGCTCAGGCAAAAAAAAAAGAAAACTAACTAGTACTAAACATTCTGTAGAACCAGTGAGCCCAGTGAATAGGTCTGTAAAGGACAGAAGGAGGCAACAAAAGGGGAAAAAATGTCGTGCGCGGTTCTTGCCTCGTTTGATAGGCTATTCGCTCACGCATTCGCCTGGTTATAATGGGAGAAACCATGGAAAAACAAAACGGACAGAGCAGCCGGCCACGAGAATACTCGTACAGGACTGGATAATCCAACCTTTTTACGTATGGGTCCATACCAGGAAACCGAGGAAGAACGCTCAGATACACCGGGTGCGTCCAAGGAATGATCCTCGATTTGCCGTCTCCTCCAGGAAGCGAAAAAACGAGGAAGGACCTCACAAAAACTGATGTAAGACTGGTTAGTAATGGCAAGCCATGCGTGAAAGATAGAATGGACGAAGACCTTTGGTCGGATAGAGAAGGCTGGAACCGCAAAATAAGAGGCAACCGCTGACAAGTAAAAACGCCGATAAAAGTAAACGTAAGCATACCAGAAATTAATAAATGTTTTGAGTGACAAGTGATTAGGGATATGTAAGGATTTTGATGGAGTAATGGTGGAACGCGAGATTGAGAAAACGGGGCACTCCCAGCAATTTCCAATGGATTAACCGACTTTTTAAGCCCGGTCTCCCGGTGAGGTATGCCAATAAAGTTGAAAATCGTCAACCGTCAGCACTCGAACCCTTCGACCTCCTGGACACCAACGCTGCACAGGCAACGGTGATGCTGCCAATGAGTCATCATAGCCGGTGCAAAATGAAAGCAACTGTAAATTCAGTGCAAATGATCCTCTTCCAATCTTCTTGAAAGTATAGAAGTATAGTCTGAGAAATTTTTAGTAATGCCTAACGAGTTGGAGGTGGATTTTGATGACCTAAAACATAGCTAAAAATGATCAATAAAAGGATCTTAAAATGTTCGAAAAATGTCCTAGAAGCAAAGAAAATATAAAAAAGTTAACGGCAAAACCATTTCACATGCACATCTCAAGCTGTTGAATTTGTTACTGATGTAATACTAGAGGCTTCTTCCTGTCGTTAAAGTGAATTCAGCTTGCAAATGTTTGGTTCGAACTGTTCTCTATTGGGGAATCTCTGTCTTTGTATATATATTGAAATCGGCCGAACCGGCAATTGTGCCGATAGTTATATATCCTTTGATTACGTAATACTCGCAACAACTGACATTGGGTCATATGAATAAAAATGAGCATTTGCTCGGGACTACTTGCTCCGGAGCGAAGTGAGTCTACTTAGCGGCACTGAGCAGAAGCTCCATTTCGTATGAATAAAAACTCCGTATGTCTCCGAAGAACTTGCTCATGTCTTGTGAGCATTTGCTCGTTGTGAACAAGTGATAGTGCAGGCTAAGAGTTTAAAAACGGGTTTCTTGAGTAACAAAGATGTTACATACGTTACGCGCGTCGCTCACATTTGTGCGGAGAAAGAAGCAATGTTTTGTTGTTTCGTTCTCAGAGACTGAGGAATTGCTGACCCACTTTATTCATACGAAAAAGATAAGGGTCTCCGAAACTCGGAGCAAAGAGTAATTGCTTATTTTTATTCATACCACCCATTATCTGAACAAAGAAATGTAATATGCAGGGAAATAGATCAGGAATTCTGTGTTGAACATTTGTTGCATCTCGTAAATATTGTTTGAAGCAAGTACAATGAAAATGATATTAAAATCGATTAAATCAGCGAAAAATGCGTTAAAAATGTCGTAAAAGTTAAAAAATGTCTTATTAGTCGAAATCGACGAAAAATGCAAAATATGTCACAAAGATGGATCATTTCATAGCATAGCATGGAATTAATGTCTATAGTAAAGCTTATTGTTCTAAAATAAAAAGAAAACAAATGACATTTCATTAATGTTCTCCCCCTACTAATGATCATAATAAATTACCGTCGTTATGCACAGTGCTGCTGTTGTAAAGTTACTGTCATAAAATCGTTCTTTAATTGGTACGAATGAACATTCAATCAATCTTTCTCGACTAAATATATGACGAATTTGAAGGCATGAAAGCTGTAAAACTAATGCTGATAATAATACCAACAAATTAAATGCAACAAAAAGCTAGAGGAAGAGATGGGAGGGAGAGA
>BOPP01000283.1:335972-346694 GCA_017312745.1 Gryllus bimaculatus
CCTCGAGACCCGGAAACGCACATGAAAAAAATACATACACATAATATATATAATATATATATATATATATATATATATATATATATATATATATATTTGTAACCCCCTCACGCGTCTCTGTTGGAACTGGGAATAGAGGAATTTCAATAATAATAAGGGTCGATAACATTGCATGAACAAGCATTTACTTTTAAAAAGAGATTGATGATGATGATGATGATGATTACCAATTAATTTTACATTTTTTTTTTTTTATTAAAAAATAATCACACGACCGCTTTCCTTTTATTCATGACAATGTTATTAATTGATTCAGTACCGATATAAAAAAAACAACAACGGGGTCGTGTCATGGTTTACTTTTTTTGATATTCACCTATCTCAGCCCCCTCACTTTGCTCAATAAATGTTCTACCGCATTTATGCTGGGAGCCAAGCGGATTAATTACCCTTGGTTTCTTGTTGGCGGGCCTCTGTGCACGCCCGGTAGGTGTAGTCGCCCGTCGACTCGGTTCGGGCGCCCCTTTTCCAGGCGGAGGCGGTGACACCGGGAGCTCCCAGCGCAGCCGTCTGATGTCCCCGTGCTTACGGCGGGCTCGCTACTCCATTCGGCGTCTCCAACACTCAGGGGCGGCCCACGTATTCATTCGGCTATCATGGAACGTTATACACAACTTCCCTCCGGCGATATGCTCGAGTGCTTACTGATTGACTGAGCAAATCAGTAAATAATGTGACCGAAAGCAATCAAATTCGAATAACTTTCCCGTGGCCGTCTTTAGCCGCTCAAGTTTAACGACTATCTCCCCCGTCTCCAAGCCATCAAGTTAATCGACCGCTCCCGGCCGTCTCCACACTATCAAGTCAATCGACCGCTCCCGGGCCGCTCCTGCCATCCAGTGCTTACCGCGGCGGGCCTGTACCATCACACCTCGGTACCCCCCGCTTTCAAAGACGTAGATTATCCTCCCGATACGCGGGGGATGAATTTCCCGGAGCAGAGGGTGGAGGCGTGTGTCTGACCAATACACACGGAACTTCTTCTAACGGCCCAGAATGTCCCGTTTTTTGTTGTAAAAAAAACTAATCGGCCCCCCGTTTTTTTTATTCTTCGCACGTGCGCCGCTGACACGTGTCGTAAAATCTTTCCGCTCCCCCCGGAGGAGGCGCACTCAGCGTTGGGGTTCTCTTTTATGAGCGGTCGCCTTTGAATAGCGGCACACTTGACATATTTGGCGCGGGGGTGTCTGCATAAACATTTATGGAACCCTCGCGCCTCAATAGACGACGGCGCGAATGCCTACGACCCCCCCTTTCCGCAGCTGCGTCACGCGGGCGTCTGCTATTTTTTTTCTGTATTTTTTTGTCAATGTACATTTTTCCCGGCAGAGAGCTTGTTACCGTTACATTTTGCATCCCTCTCCTTCCCAAGGAAAATTCTGAGAGGCGCGAAAGAATTTTCTGAACGACAAGATACTTACGCTACTAGCTCCATGAATAACGATGTTAATAAAAACACTCAATTAAATTGATGAGATGACTACTACGGCAGACTGATGAAACTAGCCATGGCCAATAATTATGAATTTCTATTTCACTGCAAATTAATAATGACATGGAACGCTGCGGTCACCAACGCAAAGTCCCATCGTGAAAGCTAATTGACTAAGCTGATAAAACCTGATTTAAGGAAACAGCCGTAAAAAATTACATTAAAAAATAGTTCTTAGTACTAACTTAAATTTAAACAAAAAACTACCCTTTCAGTCAACTTGAGGGGCATGGGAACATCGGCAATAGTAGCAGTGCATCTGGTACAAGTAGCAATTCTTCACTCATTAAAAAGGAATCAGTTATAAATAATTGAACTTCCCTGCGGGGTTTCACCTTCTCCGGTGATTGAGTTCCACACACGTTCGGGTGCGAAACTTGCTAATAAGAAGCTGTGAAATCTGTTACCGCCGAAAATAAACTGAATATTCCGGAACTTCCACAACACTTCATCTATTGCAATCGGATCAACGCGCGTCATTGTTCGGGCACAGTTAATCTCGTTTAATTTTCTAGGCATCCAGACATATTCTAACACCTTCCGTCTTTTTCTAACGGATGACCAGTGGGTTAATGTAGGCGGTCGGTTTCTTCTCATATGCACTCCCTAATGTGGTCATGTCCGTAATTAGCGCAGTTGACGTCCTCTTCAGTGCCCTGATTGGTATAGGGTAGCTCTTACATTTAAATTGACTCGGGAGCTTTGTGACCTGAATTCTAAAACTGAAATCTGGATGGGATTATTTGGCCTAACAAATACGTCCTTATAATTAAAGCAATTCTTGCAAACGGTAGAGGCTCTTCCCCTTTTTTTTTTCCGCGAGGGATTGAGTCGCTATTTTCTTGCATTTTTCTCATTAAGTAACCGTGAGCCTCTTCCCGCGTTATCGAAATAGGGCCTCCTTTCAAGCTCTGAACGCCGCGTCATTATCCTCAAACATGATTATTCTTCCCATGGCATTTCGTGTCACAGCTCCTCTCTCAAAATCTATCTTACCGCCTATACTCTTTTAAAAATATCCACACCTACGACAACGTCATTCCTAAATTTTTCACTACGAGACGAGTGTGCATAAAAATTAGTGTCTTGCAAAAATGATATATTAATAGGACCTGCCTAGTAATAGGATTACTCGTTCTTGCCCATGCCGATAACAAAACATTTACTAATCGGAAGTTCCGCATGGTAAACGTAAATATTATTGCTTTTCAATTTCAAGTAAAAACTTCTTCTGGAAATGGGCCAAATTTCGCTTCCTGTGTGATGGGGTCCTCCTTGCCTCGACTTCGGCCAACATGTAAATTTATAATGGGGCATTTCCCGCCCAAGAAAATCATGTTACCTGCGTCACTCTACTCATAATCGCCGAAATTTTACGCTCGCCGTCATCCCTTATGGGTACCTGTACATGCCTGCGCCATGCACTCGTTCGAGTAGATTACTGGACACCCCAATGAACCCGAAACGACCACTAGTTTGACGGGACCGGAATCCCCGAATTAGTATCCGATTTCGTGTCTCCGAGTGTCTTCCCTGCGGTCGAGAGGTGTTGGACTTCGGTATCGATTGCTTGCTGAGAGGAAACGCGAGGCCCTCGACTTTTTCTCATCGGAAACTCTCGCTGGCTCCCCGCACTTGTCCGCGCAACCTGTAATTAACATCCTGGTATGGCCTATTTTGGACCGGGCCTCCTGACCCCTGACTATGCGCGTCCTATCATATTTTGCCGAGAAGATTTGCATCTTCTCTAAGATACAAGTGAGTCAACCGCTGTTTAGCAAGTTTGATATTTGATAGGGGAAATGCAGGTGGATCATCCAAATTAATTTTGGCTCCGAGATTTGCGGTATTCGCATAATCTCAGGTGGCTCGCAATTTTTTGTCTTTTACTGCCGTAATCTAAAACAATGACACCACCCGCCCTTTTCTTCCCATTTTCCTTTCCATTTTTTACTCGTTCGCCGAAAATCAATTTATCGGCAACCTGTTCTCCCCAGGTAAAAAAAAAACGTTCCAGGGGGGAAAAAAAAAAAAACCTTTGCTTTTTGAAAAATCTGCGCGGGGAAATCAACGCGGGGGAAAAATTGGGATTTAGTCGCCGGAATAAGGCCCAGTTTCGGCAGGCGCTGCCCTCCGTAAAAAACCCCCCAATTTTTGCTGAAATTGAAATTTTGTTTTTTAAGAATGATTCAGGGAATGGGCCTTAAGTTTTAGGTTTCCATGTAGTTCGTTCACTCGCCTAATAAAACTCACATGGGTTCCTATTAATATTTCCAGAGAAGTTTAAGTTCGGCGGCGGGTCACGGATGACGCGGCTTCCCGTCCTCCACGATCTTCTGAGGAAGAAACAGTAAACTGAATTAAGTTAATGTTATGGTAAAAAATACACATAAATTACAGAATTCAAAAATACCAAATTTACTTTTGACTTCACAATTTATAGTATTTCGCAATCGTACCAATTCTTGCCGTAATGCGGTAGACATGAGATGTACCAATGCCAATGCCACCAGAACGATTTCCTAAAAACGCTGCCACAGTCACCAAAGCCCCCAACTCGCCCCAAGCGTGAAGATCAGTGCGTTACACAATATCAGCACTATCTCTACGCATGTGTTAAGGAGACTTCTAGAGGCCGGCTGCACTTGTCGGTAGTTTTCCGTGATCAATATCAGGCGAATGTCGGAGCAGTACCCTACCAAATGGGCCACAAACAGCACGCGAACATTCCTTCCTCTTCCTCGTCCTATTCTCATCCCTTACTTACACACACGTACATACACTACACAACCATACATGCCGGGAGACCGGTCGGGAGCTTAAAGCTTTCTCTCGGCTAGCGATGTGCCCCGTAAGTGGGAGATAACTGGTCGGGGAAAACCCCGCTAGCCAACAGTAGGTCGGCGCCTGATCTCATACGGCGAGTGAAGATCACAACCACCTCTCGAGGAAACCACATGCACAGCACTTACGGGACTAATAATCCTACTAGTTAAATCATTAATCAGAAGATTGGAATCAGCAGTAGCCAGTAATCGCTAATCAATCAAAAAATCAATCTCGTGTGACGTCAGGCTCCTGCTTCGCAGGTCCGAGGATTTAGCAAAGGGTTGCGTTTCAGAGGCACTGGAAGAGAAACGCTCGTACATCTAATTTTTTTTGCCGATGACGCTAGCGCTGGGAGCGAAGACGCGTCCGTCTCGCCCTGTCGGCTGCGCCCGCTCGTCTGATTGGCAGCAACTGGGCCATGCAGAGACTTGACGCGCGGCGGACAGTGGGCCACAACCAAAGAATAAAAAAGAAGAAGAGGCTCGGAAAGTTATTTCGTCGACATGTCGCACCGCCGCGACCATTCTCCCCCCTTGCTCCGTTGACACGCGTTAAATGCGGTGGAGCCTGTAACGTAGCGGGTTTCCATTGTCAGTTATCGTCTCCGATCAAAGGGAAATTGTGATAGAAGATATTAAATAAACAAGCAGAATTCTTTGCGAGGTCCTCGAGACTATTTCGAAAGATTATCAGATCCACTGGAATTTGGATTGTAAATATATGCATGATATACTAGATATATTAGCAGCAATAACTTTAAAGTGGTTAAGAAGTGGTATCTACTGAAACTGTAAAACAGAAGTGCAGGGGAAAATTTTAATTTTTTATCGAGAAAGACCTTTATTTTCTCAAAGAAAAAGTCATCAACGGGAAGTCGATAATCTGTAATTGCAACGCTTTGACGATTGAGACGTTGCAAGCCCCTACGATGTAAATGATGACGTAACATTTGAATTGATAATTGATTGATTGGTGATTCCAGGCGACACCACTGCTAAGGCCATTAGTCCCAAAAGTGCATGTTTCATCGCCGGAGGAGGAGGTTGTGGTGGTGGTGATGCTCCCCTGCAGGAGGGTGAGGTCCGTTGCCGACCTACTCGTCGGCTTTTCAATCAGGCACCATCGGAGCACCGTCCCAGCCGGCACAAGCCCTGATCTCGCGACATGTGTGGTAGTGTAGTACACGTGAGTGCGTGTGTAAGCAAGAAGTGGGGAAAGGACATGGAAGGGGCAGGAAAGATCGCGCGCCGTTCGTGACCCGCTTGTCAGGGTACTCGCTCAGAAGTGCCGGCCGCTCGAATTCTCCACCAGATAGCGGCTGAATTCGACCTAGCTACTGTAGCTATGCTGCAAGCGTCGGGACTTTAACCGATCAGAGGCACTGCAGTGACATCAGTTGATGCTGTGCGCCATGTAAGTCGGTGTATCCTTTGGAGTTACAATTATTTCCTATATTCTGGAATATTTTCAACTTATTCATCGTAGATAGTAGTTGACACGTGCCGTGTTGTTCCGTGCCACTGTGTGGGCCGTTGCAGCGTGGGCGGGGGCCGGGGCCGAGGGACCGGGGGTCGGGTGTGGCGGTCCGGGGGGCGGTGGACCGGTGGCGTAGGCCGGGGGGCCGGGACGAGGCTAGGGGTGGGTTGGGGGGCCAGGGTGAGTGGGGAGGCCAGGGGTCGCGGGTCGGACCGGGGGCAGGTGCCGGGGAGCGGGGGCCGGGCGGCTAAGACCGTGGGCGCGGGACAGAGGCGTGGGCCAGTGGACGGGGCGTGGCGGGGGCGGAGCGGGGGCAGGGCAGGGGCCGGGGCGTGGGGCCGGGGGCAGGGGGCAGGGGGGGCCGGGGCGGGGCCCGGGGGCGGGGGCCGGGGACGGGGAACCGGGGTGCGGGGGCCGGAGAGCGGGCCGGGGGGCCAGGGGCGGGGGCCTGGGGCGGGGCCGGGGCGGGGCCGGGCGGGGCGCTGGGGCGGGGCGGGGGCGGGCCGGGCGGCCGGGGGCGGGGCCCGGGAGCGGGGCCGGGGGTGGGGCCGCTGGCGTGCGAAAGCGGCGCGGCGCCGCGCCTTAAAAGAGCCCAATTAAAGCGTGCGGCGTGATCGGGCGGCGGTTGCTTCCGCAAAGGACCGGCCGCCAAGGCCGCGCGCCCCCAGCCGCCGCCCGGCGGAGATGAGAAATTCCAAGCACGTTGCGTAAATCCGAAGGGGCTCAAGTTCAAGATGGACCTACCATTTCGAGTTCAATCAATCTCCGAGTGGATGGTCGTGTCAGTCCTCGGGTCATGCACATGTCGGATCGTGTTATGGGTTCGGAACGGGTCGGTCTCGGATTGAACGAGGCGGTCTCAGATATTCAAGAACAATCTGAACAAGTTGGGACGGGTAGTCATAATTCTGAACGGGCCTTCTCCGAGTCAGAACCGGTCGATTTCCGGTCTGAAGTGTCAGAATCGATTCAACCTCAATTTGGATAACGGGTCGGTCTTCTTGTCGTCTTCGTGTCGGTCTTAGTTCGTTTCCATTACATGACGGTTTCGGGTTCGCTGTCATTTCGTGTAAAATCGGACTTAGGTCATGTTCGCCTTGGATTTTCGGGTAAGTCTCAGGTATGTGACGTGTCTGGTAACGGTCAGATTCTTGTCTCATATTGGGTCGAATTGGTATTCGAATCGGATCAGACCATTGCCCACAGTGGTCAGGAAGTCCCCAGTGTCAGCTTAGGTTCTTGTCAGGTCGGATCTGATGCGAACTTGTTGGACTCAGTATTACCCTCTGGTTCAACCCTGCTTCTGGTTAGCGCTGCATGTAACAAAAAGCCAATCACAACAAAAACTGTATATCCTGAAGGCTAAAATGTCTAAATATGCGTCACTCTCTCCATTTGTGACTCGATAGGCATTGTTTTTTATCAATGAAATATCTTTCGTTGTACAAATACTTTTTAAAACGTACGAATATTCGTAAAATTAGCTGGATATTTGAAAATTTAAAAGCGTATTGGAACTGTAGATGAAAATTTATTAAATACATTATTGAAAATAAATGGGATGATGAAGGGTGCTTTAACTCTATCTTGTAGCTCCTCCCATCCCACAACAACCAATAAAAACCCACAACCATTCAACAACATACCATTCCACAACCAAATATCAACCAATACCATACAAACATAAACAACCAAAAGACCAACAAATAACAACACAAACAAAGCCAATAGAGCAACACAATAACCAAACCTCAAACAAAAGAGAAATACAAAAATCACAGAAACCAATCAGCTACAAAAATTAGACAACTCATATTCAAGATCAAACGCACAGAATAGAAGAAACAAGTCAAACAAATAATCAAAAATCAAGACACACACAACATAACTCCACAGATCAGCAAGGACAACAACACCAACCATACAAAAAACATCATAATACAGACATTCACCAGAGACAATCCAAACATATCACACAACAACTTCAACAGAAACCAAAAAAATAAATGATAAAATATGAGACACAAAATACACAATAACACCAAAAAAAATCAAATCCATTACACACAGTAACATAAAAGAAACAAAAAAAAAACATAAAAGCAAAGACATCAAAGGCCACAAACCAAAAACATTCATCAATCACACGTCAAAAAACAAACCATTACACGAACAGCCACCACATCAATCAATAACACCACAGAATAATATTACCACAATATAAAACAAATACCATGAACACTACCAGATCCACATATACAAACCATCATATAACACACAAAAAACAAAAATTCACATCAAATTCTAATAAAAAAAACATCTACTACACATAATCAACACGTAATCAAATAAATATCCAACAGAATCACAACAAGATAACCACAACAGACCACCACAATCATAACACACAACACACCCAAAAACAAGTAAAACACTATGATATATAGTATCAAATACAATATAATGAAAACACAACAAAAGACTCAAAATAAAAAATCAATATGCATAAAAAACAGTCAAAAACATTAACAAACCAAATACCATAAACTAGACCCAACATTCAATAAAAATCAACGTAACAATACAAAAGAAATAATCAATAAATACATAAGCACAAAAAAACAAACCAAAAACATAACGAATGAGCATAAAACCAAAACCAAACAACACCACACAGAATCATAAACACAAAAACTCAATCAATAATCCACATTTTAACACAGCCACATAATAATAGATAACATCCAAAATCAACAAAAAAACAATAAAAAATATCACAATACCACAAAAACCAAACAACACCCAGCACAATCCAACATCACCCCACACAAACAACCAACAAGCTAAAAGGAAGCATCAATCATAACAAACACTCAAAACCAAATCTAATAACACTCCAAAAAGATATTCACCAAAACAAAACAACATAGAGCACCACATACAAAACAAGCAATCAAGAAATAAAAGATATAACACACCACAACCAGTATAATACAGAAAAACTTACAATATCTCCACAAATCAAAATCATAGAGATCAAACATCACCATCAGATAACAGAATAAATCAAAGCACCAACACCATAAAAAAATAAAAATTAGCACAGACAACAAAACATTATACACACTAAACATCACCCACCAGACACATATACCAAAAAATCCACATAACATATATTCCACATAAATTCAACCAAATAACAATACTACCAATACATACAACAAAACCAACCAATACAAACCAAAACAAAAACACAACACTTTAAATGCAATCAAAATAACAAAAAACACAATCACCCATAGCCCACAATCAGACATTCACACATAGGACACAAACAACCAACAATCAAATCACAACACAGACATACAATCCCACACAAAGCAACATCCAACCAACAACACTAACAAATAATAATAAAACCACAACAACAACACAACGCACAAATAATCATTAACAAAGGACATTCACAGCCAACTCACAAACCAACCAGCCAATAAGTGACACTCAACAATAAATGACACAAAAAAAAACACCTACATAAAAAGAAACAGACTCAAATCCAAAACAGAATCCAATACACAAATCAGCAAATAAACAACACAATCAGACATAAAGCCATAAATAAATGAAATAGACAATTAAAACACCCACGAAAATACACAACAACTACATTCAACAATCAAGATGAACACCAAACACATTACATGGACCAAAACAAATCCAATTCCACAATAAAAAAATAAAAATATCCAATCAAGCAGCACACCAATTAACAATAAGTGACAGACCAAACAAACAAAAGATTCATACACAATACAAGCAAAAGCATAAACAACATCCCACCACCAACACATAACCATCACAATAAACACATCAGGACCAAAAAAAGATCCAGTTCAAAAAATCAGCAACCAACAATACATCAATATAATATAAAAATCCACATGAACCAACCATCACACAATCTCACAAATCAAATCAAATCATCCAATTAGAAAACCTATTCCATAACCTACAAATGAACCAAAAAGAACTACCACAGCCAACAATCATACAATCTAACATAAAAACATACCACCATTCTATCTAAACAAAAATAACCCCCCTACCACAGATGCATATAATATTCAATCAATCACCACAATAACAACAATCCACCAATATCCAATAACATCAAACAAGAGTATCAACAAAATATACCAGAGTATATATAACAAGCCAAGTGATCAAAATTAAGATCAACAATATAGATCAAATAATCACATCATAACAAAAATCAAATAAAGATAACAACAATTAACACTATCCACCATGAAGACATAGCCAAACACATTAAGTATACACAAAAACATCAAAAAACAACAACACATGACATACACAATCACAGCAACAAACAAATCAAACCACAAATATCACAATATACCAAACAACCACCAAACAAACCAATACACACACTACCATAACAAAGAAGCAACACATAAGATCAGCACCAATAAACAACACAAACATACATTACAATCAAACACATAAACCATGAAAGGAATTCACCATTCATCATAACAAGTACAGCACAACACAATAACGAACCATCACCAAGAAATAGCAAAATCATAAGATTATCTACCAAATAATACTTACAAACACCCACCAACATTTACAAGCCAATAGAATACTAAAAAGCCACACCAAAATAACCATATAACAATTACCTATAACAGAGAACATGACAACACCAACACAAGTTATAAAATAGGAAAAATAATGCCACACAACAGCACTCAAACCAGTCAAACAATATATTAGAAAATTCCTACTATGATAAATGATACAATATTCAAGGAATCACAAATCACCAACAATCAGTG
>BOPP01000283.1:352584-438931 GCA_017312745.1 Gryllus bimaculatus
GCCGTAAAGAGAATGACGGTGCAGTGCAAGTGCAGTGCGGTCTTAATTGTACAAACATTTCGTGCGGAATGTTTTATGAATCTTCAGTTTTTAAATTATTATTATTATTGATAATATTACTTTACCGTTGAAATTATTATTATTATTATTATTATTATTATTATTATTATTAATTTTATTATTATATATTTGCATGTTATTATATTACCTTATATATGTAATTAACTGACACAGGCTGATCCCCAATGACAGTTTAAATAAATTTAAAATTATTATTCACTTTTCTGCCTGTCATTTTCAAATTAGTCGGACTGTATTTGTATTTTTTCTGTCTTCATTTTATAATATCCCTCTGAACATCTCTCTATCGACGTCTTTTCATACAGTTTATGATATCATATTGAGAACAATAAATCTGACCATTTTTATCAAGATGCGTTCCTGTTGTAACTTGTGTACATTAGTTCTTCGTGCAATTCTTCTGTTAAAATCTGACAACTTGTCAATTGTTCAAAATATATTAATGTTTTTAACCATTAAGCCTGAGGATGGAAATAAAGAATTTCCGAAATGTTGCTATTATTATGTATCACATGTAATTTATGTATTGGTAGAAATTACATACAATCTGACTAATTTAAATAAAGTTATTGTATCCTCTTTTAACGTGTGTCGGAAGCCCAGCCACCGACGCAACTGGAAACCCAGTAGCGCCCGGCAAGACCGCTCTCAACACGCAGCGGCGTCGGTTGTTGTCTGTGCGCCAACACATTCTGTCACTCTACAGTATTTGGATTCGAAACATTTGGACATTTGAATTTGTAGTCGTTTGACTGCTGAGATTGTGATGAGGTTGGCTTCGCCCACCACTATGTATCCCGTAAGAACATCCTAATATTCCTTTCATGATCATTTTACCATCGCTTATGCAGAGGAAGGCAAGTTTTTTCGACTTCAGCTACCCAGAAATGTGGGATGGCATTCATGACACACATGACAAGTAATTAATGAATCTTAACGAAAACATGTGAGACAGTAGAACTGTCTGTAAAAAATATTTATATGTTCATTTATGTCTGTTTTGATTGCTTTCATTTCAGGTAAAATTTATTTTATACAAACATCAAGCATGCATGTCGTTCATTTCTAGAAATAATATAATGATCAAATGACATGATGCATAATACAATAGCGTAACATAAATACAATAACATAAAAGAGATATACATTATTCGGATGTTATCAACACCATACATTGATTTTAAGTTTAATTTAAATTAAACCAGTTATTATCCTTGAATTTCACCCATTCTTAGGCATTATTTACAGTCATGAAATTGCGTTATGCTTTAGAAGTACAACGTATATTGCGAATACTTTTTTAAGTTGACAGTAAATCGTTTAGAAAAATATAAAATTGCTTACAAAAACTGCAGTAGGACTTACCGTTAAAGTAGTTAACCAAGTGATCTGTAAGAGGTATATTTTAATCAAACCTTTTATTTTTGTCTATTTTTAATCGTACTTTGTAATTAAGTATTTTTTTCATACCTCGTTTTTACCGTACATTAGCTGTAGAAGTGTATGGATCAAAACATAGGATGAACTAACAGCATTCACTTGTTGCGTGATAATTTTCATATAAAACATTGATGCATATGTTTTGATTTCAACCTTTTCTCTTTTAGACTTCTACCCCAAACACGCATTATACAGACTTACGACGGACGAAAATTCCTTTACTTGAGTATAAATGTTTCAAAGTGAAGATGCAGCTTTGAAAGCCAGAACCAGGGGCTTGCAAAGTAGAATTCGCATGCGGGCAGCGCCCCTGCTGTCGCCCATGGTGGGAATGGGAGCACGGGAAAGCCCGCAGGCGGGTCGGCGCCCCGTGACGCAGTGAGCGCGCTGCAGCGCGGCGAGCTCCATTGTTCTGCCTTCCGCGAGCCAAATGTAGGCAACTGATCGGTCATTGCAAAGTTATCTCACCCGGACAACGAACGCGAAATTAGTTTTTTGGGAAAGGAAGTCGAGTAGTGTTCGGGTCAATGTTACTTGCAATGTGATTACTGAGCAGTTTTGGCTATTATCTCTATTCACAGTAAATGTCAGCATGCACGCTGATTAACAGTCGTGCGTTTAGGTTACGTGTGTGACACCTTTTTTTAACAAAACATTTGCTGGTAAATTGACTCTAAAAGTCTTCGAAGTGTAATTTGGATTAAAAAATTGGTCATGGAAATTAAATTTGTTCTCTATTATCGTCCTCGTTTATCGTAAAATTGTATTTCTTAATAAAAACATTGTTGATAAGTACATCAAAATCAGCTGGAACAATTATTGTGTTTTTACTGAGTAAAATATGAGCAAGATGAAGTAGAGTTTTGCGGGAAGTGTCATATTTCTGTTAGTGTTCTGTATTCTTCCCGTTACACTCAGATGTGTGAAGGGTTGCATACGACAAGGAGCAAGACGTTTTATGCCATAAAATTCATGAATAATGATCATTGTTTGGGAACGTTAAAATACTTATTATAAGTACTTTCATATTGTGTGATCAAATTATTTTAAAAAATATACACTTCCTTATTTTCTTTTGTAATATTTTTTTTAATTACCGCAATGAAATACCATAGTGGGTAAGCTGTTGTTATTTAACAATTAAAGAAGTTGAATTGTGAAGATGTGAAAGCTATTTTATTCCTACAATAAATTTTCACCTAATAATAAACTCAAGATGAGATAATGCGGAACGGGAGTAGTGTAGAATAAGAGGCAATGAGAAAATAGAATTAAGAAAGAAAAACCGAACATTATTAATCACATTCAAAAGTGAAAAAATTACCTTATTAATCACATATAAGAGGAAAAATAGCATTATTAATCACATTTATCTCTAATAATGACTTACGCAACCTAACTAGAGATATGTTCAAAACCTTTGAGACATACATGATCGACGTTTTGAGGCGTAATTTTTTAGTTACATATCGTAGTGTGAGGAAAGACAACGTTACGTATTTCATAACAGCTTCAAGACGTGTTTTATAAATTATCAAAGTGTTTACTAAAGCAATGTAGTCTGTAAGGGATAGATATACGAGAACTATTAAAATTACCTTACGGCCTGGATGGCCGTGGTCTATGAGGTCCGATATATCGCGACCATCCAACTTGAAAGCCGCTTTCAATATCAAAATGTTCTTTTAGTTTCATTGACTATTTATTCATTACTATCCATATTTTCAGCGAGTGTAAATAATTACTATACAGGCAATATGCCAGCACTTAATTATGTGTGTCTTCTGAATTCCAAATAAGTGTATCTTTAAAATATAATTCTAAATATTTAATTGGAATATTATTGTCATTATTAAAAATATGTGAAAATAGGTCGAGAGGGAGAAGAGAGTGAGAAAAGAAAGAAAAGAGAGACAAGAGAGGGAGTAAAATTGCCGTTTGATTTTTACTGTAATCAGTTCTTCAATAATGTATCCAATTCTATATTTTTGTATAGCATTTTGAACATTGTTTCGAGCAATTTCTATATTTGAATGAAATGACAATAAATCAGGGTCATCTGCGTAAGGGGCGAAAGTAACAAAAGGTAAAGGGAGAATACCAGAAAAAATAAGGACGAATATGGGAAGATTGGTAATTAATATTAATCAAAATGAGATCAAAAGAGAAGATTTTAATAACATTAAATAAGTAATAAGTAATGGATATCACTTTTTTGTAGATTAAACAATGCACTGATTTCTACACTTCATCAAAAACTTGGTCAATATCTAAAAAGACGACAAAAGAATGTTTTATACAATGAAAACTATATTAGATATTAATTAGGTTACGCGTAGAAATTGATGATAGAGGTAAACGATATTTAATTCGATTTTCAATGAAAAGAGAAGTTGTAAAGTAAAAATATATAGTATATAAATATCAAATATGTGTAGTAAAAAATATAATAAAGTAATAACTTTTTCAAAGGCTTGAGAATGATACATTACTTAGGGATGTTTCGTTAACTGTTATGCCCAAAACGTAAGCAAACATCATGTGTTTTAACTTTATTCATAATTATAATAAGTGGAATTCTATATAACTAGTCTCACTTAAATCGTGAAATTTAGTGGAATTATCGTTACAGAGATGTTCATTACCTTACGTGGTGTCTATTATTTCTTCACAGGTTCTTCATATGTATGGTTCTTAACATCTTTGTAAATGGAATTTCAGCTGAGCCTGTGAGGTTAACAAAAGGCTCTGAAAAGTCATTCATAAACAATTGAGGTAATGGACTAATAAACTATATATTGGTGTTGGTTCTTGACTACTGGTTTATTTTGAACCGATGTGGACTAATATCCCGTAAAATATGTCAGAAAAAGTAAAAGATAATATTAAAACAAATAAAAATTGATGTTGTTTTCTGTGGTAATTGATATTATAGATAAAACATACATATATTGCTATTACATATTGAGATTCACTCGAATGCTTTTGCAAGATACATAATTCGTAGAATTCACTCCCAGACATCACCAGATATCTGTAGTTTCAACAACAATGAAAATGTTTGCAAAAATAATAACATGTATTTCTAAATATAATTTATTTGATTCTGCTCGCCAATGTCCAACACACGTGTGATTTGTTGCGGAGCTTTCGTTGGGATCATCTCGCACATCTTTCGCAAAGGCCAGACAGAGCGGCCAGAGATTTCCGACCACTGCAGAATCATTTGGATGGTAGAATGTTCAGACTTGATGTGAAAATTTGGCATGCCATATGGACGCGTCTTTTCGAATCTAATTGTCTTCTCTTCTGTGGCATAAATACAGCAATGAAGTGTAAATGCGATATGGAACATATATTCGAACGAGGAGGTTTGTTGCGATGAAATAGTAGCGATAGAATTACGTCCAGGTCTTTGTTGAAAGTTAGGAGGGCCATGCTAATCGTGTGTTACCAGTGGAAATCTTCTTCTTCTTGACTTCTCGGATTAGGCTACTGTTTGTTCCGTCCTCACAGTTTCTCTCCATCGTTTTCGTGGCCTTACGACGTCTCTTCTTCCTCTCGGCGCGTATAACACAAGCTGCTTTGGGAAGTCTAGCTATTACTCATCCTTGCCACATGTTCTAACCCATCTTTGTCATATATTCTTGCATTCTAGTATTAATTGAGTGTCACTTGTAACTCTGTTCTAATTTCTTCATTTCTTATTCGATCTCTCTCTTGTGCATCCTTTTATTCTTCGCAGAAATTTCATTTCACTACTTTGTATTGTTGTCAGTGTTTTTGTGTTAATACCCAGCTTTCCAACCAGTGGAAATACAAAAGATAAATAAATTAGGCCTCGAGAGACAGTGGCATGGAGCAGGTTAGGACATGGATACCAAGGCTGTGATTTCAAAACCGATCCATGTATGTTTTCAGTTATGGTTGAGGCGTGGCACGCCATCCGAGTCTTTGAAGTATTATATCTTCATCGAAAATACACCGGTGTTTGTGAAACTCGTGACACCAAAAGGAGTCATACTATTAGAATAAAATTTATTACACAGGTTAAGAATATCACAATATACATATGCGTAGAATTTCAAAACCATTCATGCATTTTGTATTAAGTATTTAGTACATGTGAAGCTGCCACGCTGCCATCAGAGCCTCTAGACGTCGTGGCATGGATTGAAAGAGAACCTAGAAATGCTGTTGGGGAACACATCTCCACCCAGTTTCTATGCGTGACCACAAAGCATCCACAGTGGCTGCAGGAGGACCGAGACGAACAAGTTGCCGGCCGATCATATCCCAGTTACGTTCGATGGGACACATGTCAGGCGAATCTACAGCTCAGGGAAGTTGTGGTACCCGTTATTCTTTGTAGAAAGTTTGCACATTGCTCGCCACATGCAGTCGGGGCATTGTCCTGCTGAACTGTGGCATGTGGGACTGGTTGTAGGAGAGGCAGTGTTCGAGCTTGAAAACCTCCCTGATGTGGTGATTGCTAATCAGATTGCCGTCACTACTTATGAGACGAGTTCACACATTGTAGTCTATGACGCCCCAGGCCATCATACATGGCGCGGAACAATGCAGGCTTGTAGATTGCGATCAACGCAGTAGCGTCAAACACTTACGTGGCCATCTTTGAGCACAAATTGAATCGGGACTCGTCCGAAAACACTACATTTTGTCACTCAGTACACTATTGAACACGCTCGCGTGCCCATTTGTCTGAGGCGTTGGTGGTTTCCGGTTAACGGAATCTGACGTGGGGGTACGCGTGCCAACCAGTCCAGCCCTCAGCAGACCACTTCGAACCATCGAGAAGACATGACCCCACCCGTTGCCTCCAAAGTCGAGCCAGCACTGTGGACGAATCCGTTCGGTCGGTTACGGTCATGCGAGCAAGATGGAAATCATTACGCTAAATGGTCACATTGTGTGGTCTAGTAATCACTCGTCGCTGTGTACGAACCTCCTCTATCCACTGTTTCCACATGCGCATCACTGTCGTAGCAGCGCAGCCCGTTCAAGCCGGAATGTAACGATAAGACAAGCCCGCTCTCCGGAGACTGACCATTCTGCCCCGTTGGAACTCACCCTGATGCTGATAGTGCACCCATTGGCGTCGACGAGACGTACTGGCAGTTCCCAGAAGGTTTCCATGACCTTTGACGGCTCTACACTAACTTCATTGTATTGAACGACGTATGTCATTGTATGAAAGTACATTTCTGTTATTTATTTTTACGACAAATTCTGATATTTTAAAACACGTTTTTAAGACATTCATCTGCCTGTAATCACTTATATTTTTAGATTTCTAGATTTCAAGTATTGACATTATTGTGGATGTATTCCACTCTTTACTACTTATGTCTGTACGTAACGAATCATAACTGTTACCGATACCTCCTTTTAACGGGTACGTTCGCTATTATTTAATAACTATTTATTCCTTTATCCGTTTTTGTCTTACGTGATACGATTACAATAATTCAGACTCCTACACGTACATCTAACAGTTCAAATGTCTTTGAAAATAGTTGTTCGGCTGTTACTAGAATCCATCTATAGACTTCATTATATTATTAATGACTTCTGGATAGAATGTAACTACTATATTACCTTTTGAATATTACTCATTGCTTCAAAATCAACAGTGTGTTTTCTTTCGTTCTGCAGACTCTTCTCGTATGACTTCTTTTTCCTCATAATTGTTTAATCATTTTTATACCAATCATATCTTCAGAATATTGTCTTCTTCTTTCTAAATATTTTTACTCTAGCATTTCTCTCAATTTTAAATATCATCCTATTTGGTTCGTTTGACATATACTTTGCTTCAACATATGCTTTTTTTATTCGCAGCTATTTACTTTTCCCCAAATATCATTTCCCCTTCCCATTATTGATTTAAAATTGTTTCGGGGTTGCAACTGTATCTAATGTATTCACTATATTCTATGCAAATTTCTCAGTTCTCACAATTACTTTCAGATCTTCTCAATGTTCAAGGCTCAATGCTTACGCCAGAAGAAGCAAGCAGATAAAGAGAGCGATATATATAAAAAAGAGATATGTAAGGACAGATATATGTAAGGAAAGAGAGATGTACGGAGAGATATGTAAGGAAAGAGAGATGTAGGGAGAGAGATATGTAAAGAGAGACATATGCAAAGATAGATAGAGATGTAAAGATAGACAGAAAGATGTAAAGATATAGAGAAAGATATAAAAATAGAGAGAAAGATGTAAAAAGAGAGAGAGAGATGTAAAAAGAGAGAGAGAGATGTAAAGAGAGAGAAAGAGATGTGAAAAGAGTGATATATGTAAAGGGAGAGACGTGAAAAGACATTAATTATTCTGGGAGCGTCAACTGCAAAGGTAAATAGTTCCGTATGGGTAGTGCTTATTTTATCGCTGGAAGTGACGGTGAAGTACGTCGGCTCGCGTTAATTTTCCTCTAACCAGGTACCTTTTACCAGCGGGCTCTAAACTTCCGACTAGTCTCCCACCAAGTGTGATAGAGTAGTGCATGTATGTGTAAATAAGGGGTGATGATAGAACAAGAAAAATAAAGAAAATATCGCGTGCGATGCTTGGCACTTTTGGTAGGGATCTGCTCCGGCTTTCACCAGGTGAGGTGTTGACCGGAGAAACCACACAAAATTACCGATCAGCGGCTGAATTCGACCTAGAAAAACTAGCGCCGACAACCGTGCCTCCGCCGAGACTAGAGGGTACCGACAGAGACCACCGCCAGTAACGTCTATTGATAACCTGAGACCAACTTTGCCAAGAGTAGAGGAAAGAGAGAGAGACGAGAGAGCAGAGAGAAGAGAGAAGAAAGCAAGAGACGAGAGAAGAGAGAGTTAGAGAGAGGATTAGAAGTGAGAGAAAGAAAGATTTAAAGAGATGTAAGAGAGAAAGAGACGCGTTAACGAGATGAGAGAAGAGCGAGAGAGAAGAGAGAGAGAGAAAGAGAGAAGTTAAGAGAGGGATGTGAAGAGAGAAAGAGCGCGTTAACTAGATGCAAAGAGAGATGTGTAAAGAGAAATTATAGAGAGAAGCAGTTAATGTGTAAGAGAGCGAGCCGAAGAGAGAGCAGGCGCAGGGGAGGCGGTGGTTTGACCGCTGTCCAAAGCGAGACGGGCTGACGAATCTCAGCAGGAGCGGTTGTGAAACGGGTTCCTGGCCGTCCCTATAAGGCGTCCCGGCGGCGGCGCGGGAGGCGGAGGCTACAGTGGAACGTGCTCCGGAGCACGCAGTCCCGGCGGCGGCGAAGCAGCAGCGCTGGCGGTCGTCAGCGGCGGCGCGTGGTGTTACGGCCGAGAGGAGTCCCCCTCCCTTCGTTTCTGCAAGGCAAAAACAACGCCGCCATTTTAAAAATATAAACTCATTTAACAATTTTTGCAAATCCGTTTTGTCAGTCATGCTACAAAATATAAATTCGTAATTACATTGAGGCGATCTTGCCATTGAGGCGATCTTTGACGGAAGAGCGGGCCTGATGGCCCGAGTCTCGCCACGTAAAATAAGGCAAATTCAATCAATCTTGCAACATAGTTGAACACAAAACCGAGGATCTGGAATTTGACGAGTATGGAATATTTATCTATCTATTTAGCTGTTTTTTCCAGCCTTGGCCGTTTTCCGCATCCCAATTTCCATGCCTCTTTATCCCATACATCGTTTTCTTCCATTTCTCTTTTTTCCATGGCTTCAGTTATAGCCATGTTCCATGTTCTTCTCGGTCTTCCCCTGTATCTTCTTCGATTTGGTATCCACTCACAAACTTTTTGAGGAAGTCTATCCGATTTCAACCTTCTTATATGTCCATACCATTTTAGTTGTCTCATTTCGATTGTATCGTTCAAGGTTGTTTGCACTTTCATTTTACTTCTTATTTAATAATTTCTTATTTTATCTAACAGAGAAAGTTTACAACATCTTCGCCCGAACATCATTTTATTGATTGAAATTTGTCTTTCAATTTTTTGATAGTGTCCAGACTTCTGCCCCATAGAGTGTGGTACTCTCTGTGAACGAGCTATATATGCGTTTCTTTGTTTTCATTGAAATAATTGATTTTCATAGCATTAGGTTCAACTGCCTTGTGGCTATTTTTCCTCTTATATTTTTATTTTTCACATCCTGTTCGTCTCTATCATCTGCTGTTTGTGTGACTCCAAAATACTTATATCGTGTTTTACCTTTAATTATTCCTATACTAGTCTCTAAATCATGGGGCATACCTCCCACCACCATATATTCAGTTTTGTGTAAATTTATTTCCATCCCCCATTTTTCATACTCTTCTACTAATTTTCTGAACATATAAGTTACATCGTCTTCATCTTCAGCCATTATCATCATGGAATATTTATCTCAACCCAAATCTTGAGTGGATATTTTCCCCACTCAGGAACTTTTCACTATATTTTCGCTTTGGGTGTAGCTACCCACCATACCACATTATGCGGCGGGAGTACTGAATATTCGGTTGCCGTGCGCCATAATACACTTTGAAACGAATTAGTCAACGAACAGTCCGCTGAAACCTCGCTGTACGAGCCAGAAATAATATGCTTCGTTAAGTGAACACAGAACACACGACATTGCGCTATGTCAAACATTTTCTTCCTCTTCGTGGTCTTTGTCTTCTTATCCTTCTTCTTCCCCTGTCCTCCTTCTGCTTCTCCTTCTCCTCGTTTTAACCTGACAACGATTTCAATGATTGCTGGAAACACGAAACCGTGCATCACATAAAAGTCAAGTCTAATTAACGGATTGTCTAATTAACAATTAACATATGACAGAGGTTTGCGGACTTTTATCTAATGTTAATTTAATCTTGGCAGTTTATGTTGGAATATACACAGAGGATGAGGTATCTCAAGTCAACATTGCCCTTGGTTTGGGGCGACCGGGCGGTTCTAGGTTTCGAGTCCCGACGGTGGCAAGGTTTTCCACTCTAGCAGCATAGCTAGGTCAAACTCGGTCGCTGTCTGGAAGTGGATTCTATCGCCCGGCTGCTCTGATCGGTATTTTCCCCCGGTGTCTTTGATCAATAGCAGGCGAATGCCGCAGAAGAATCCTTACAAATGACCACGTACCTCGCGGGTCTTCCTCTTCCTTGACCTAGTCTCTCCCATTACTCACTGCATGCCATACAATACCGCACATGATGTCGTAATGATGCACACCGCGCGCGGCGATGGTGTAACGGTTAGGGTATCGGACTGTTATACCCAAGTTGGCGGGTTCAAACCCGATCGAACCCGGGCAAAAAAATCCTTCGTACACCTTCCTTCGGAGGGGAAGTAAAGCCGGCTGTCCCATGTTAGTTGATTTACTTGCATGTAAAAGATTCTCTAGCGTAAATGACGCCTCTGAGCTAAATTCAAATCGCCTGTTTCTCGCCCAAGAAATACATCCTTCCTCTGCTAGTTGATGAAAGGAACATAGCGAAATTTGCGTGGTCGGACGGAAGAGCAGGTCTCATGGCCGGAGTCTCGCCACGTAAAATAAGGCATCAATTCAATTCAATTCAATTCAATTCATTCACCCGACAGGAGACCAGGTGTGAGCTCAGATCATGTGTCGGCTGTGTTGGTGGCCAACTGGGGTAATACATAGAGGGAGAAATCCACCGCTAACCATATAGGCGCCGGATCTCTCCATCCAACGGGGAGACACAACGCCACTTTCCGAGTTAGGAACATTTATCTACTACGTTTACGGGATTTATGACCAAAGCTGTTGACGTGCCCCGATACATCATTCGGAAGAGAGTGCATCGCCGTGCTATTCCGAGTTTCCCTGGTGTGTGAGGTTTCGCGGACAATCAAAATCCAGTCAGTGTTGTCATGGCTTTATTTTGGGCCTAATTCGATACTCAGATTATTGTTTTTTATTTTATTTATTTATGGCCGCTTTATAACAGCTCATGTAATCAGCGACCTCATAATGTTTACATCAGGACATTACCAACAATTTCAACGTTTCAAACTATTGTACTCGTATTAGATTACAACATTGTATCATAAAAATATATCGTTATTACATTACATTAATCAATTTGCTTATTTCTAGTAATTTCAAAATTGTTTCGTAACCGTCTTCTGATTTGAAGTGTGTATAAGCTGCCTTCTATTTTCAATGGTTTTCTAACATTATCGAGGCCTTGGCATTAAGAATAATATGTGGCATTCGAGGTTGTGATGTGTTGTTACACTAACTTCATTCTCAAGTTTTCATTTCGAACTGATACACGGGCGCGGAACACTTAACCTCGCAGGACACGCAAAATCAGGTAGTATGAGTTGAGAATTTTGCCGTTTCTTTATTTGTTCATTTAGAATTGATAGCAATGAGGGTAGAATGAGTCACCAGAAAAGCTGCTCAATTAAACACTTGAAGAGCTGTTGGCGTCATCATATGGTTCAAATGTTATTCACAAAACAGCCAATAAACAACAGAAAGGAAGATTTTGTGTTGCGTATATTTTGTAAAAAATATACTTTGGAAACATAAAAGTTCCAACAATCAAATAAAATAAAATAAAATTGAAAGCTGCATTTCGAAAGCACTGAATCCGCGGTTACCGATGCGCTCACAGAACACCATTCAACATTCATCTGTCTCTCGATGCGAATGTGGATTCATGAACTCGGAAACGCGATTTTTGTTTTAAACAGAAAATTCCATCAACATTCCACACAATTCATATTTTTAATTTCATATTTTACTTTAATCTTTTATTCAATGTTTTACTTCAATATACTTTTTATTTTATGTCATGAAATGAATGTTCTAGTTTTATGATTCATCCATCTCTAAATGTTTTTTGTAACTCAACAAAAAAGAGAGAGAAAACTTTGAATTCAAATTAGTGAGTTCAATAAGGTTTTAGAAAAAAAATATCAAAATTTTGAATTTTACATGATTAACAATGTGACGCATCTTTATTTGGGAGTTTACTGTTTACGTTTTAAATTATAAACTGTGATTAATCCCTAATTTCATGTAATTAATAATTGTTTAATGTTATTGATTATTTAATCGGTTAAATCAACAAAAATTTAGCACTGAGAAATGGATGTCTAAGAAGTGTTTAGGAGGCTGTTGAGGCACATCTTGAGGATATGTCTCCCGGCAACAGTGGTGAATTGATAGCGCAGTGGTGCCGTTGACGTGGGACGGGGTGCAGAATCGTGCGGCCGATCGGGTCACGTAACGGGACCCCACGGAGTATGCTTTCCGGTTCCTGAATGACGGAGCTCGCAGCGCTGCACATTGTGCCTAGCGGTACGCGGGTCAGGTCCTTTGCTTTCCTCGCGACCCCGCACGGTGCTTCCTCGGAGATGGGTTCATTTTGAATGTGCAATCGTGATCCTGCTGAGACCACGCCGTGAAGCTAAAAGTGTTGAGATTATACATTGCACCTTCCATGCATTCATCACCCACGCCTCATTGCCTGAGACAGTAGCCTCTACTCCATCGCTGACCGACAGGTCCTGGGTTTGAGACCCGGCGGTCGCATGTTGCTGGCAACTATTGCTAAATCGCTGGGTCGCATACCACTGTCTGGAGGGAAATTCTAGCGTCCGGCTGCTGTTTTTGTTTTCCATATTAACCCATCAGGCAATGTCAGCGAATAATATTTGAATCATAGATTCTCAAACTGTAGAGTATGTACCCTCCGAGATTTGCGGATCGCTCTCGTAGAAGTACAATAAAAAGGTTGGCATCTGTTTATACTCGTATATCCGACACACAGTAATGAAATAATTTTAAAAGTCCAAAACTGATCGTCTGGCGGAATTACACGATTCGGTTAAAACATTCAGTATTATATACTGTAATTAGGCTCAATTTTGTTTATTCAAATCGATATTAAACCCTGTTTCGAAAAAACAGATCCGTGGATCACGGATCAATTAATTAAGGTAACAAAATTTTTGGGTGTCTCAATTCAGTCAAACCTCAAATGGAATGTCCATTTAAATGAACTGAACACAAAATTAAGTTCACTCGGCTACGAGTTAGAAATTATTTCAAATTCAGTCTTTCTTCCTACTGCTCGTTGGGTACATTTTGTGAGTGTTCATTTTCGCCCGAGGCATGACATACTATTATGGGGAGACACATTCTATGGCTCCCAGACTTTTCAAGTACAGAAAAGAATTGTACGAATGATACATCTCAACTACGTGATTCTTCTAAGCCTCTCTTTAAAATTCTATCTCTGCCTTACCTCTTGCTTTACAAATCAGTTTTTTTGTCAAAAACGACTTACTCAAGGGGGGCTTTCAAATTTTGTCCTGCGGGCACATTCAACTTAAGTCGTATGTGAGAAGAAAAATTGTTAAAAATACGTGGAGAATTCATAATTAGTACATTAAAATATATATATATATATATATATATATATATATATATATATATATTATTAAATATTTTCAACATTTCTTTTTCTTTTTTTTACTGACATTAAATTATTGTTTTTATCGTCAACATTTGCAATGGTCGTATTTTAAAATATGATCTGACATCGCAGCTATAAATTCAATGTCATGACTTGTTCCTGACTGTGTTAAAGGTCATGCATACAAGGAATAAATAACTCCCCCTTAATGTCTTATTCCTCCGGATATCTCTCCGTACATCGTTTCCATCTGCACATTATTACTTAATCATGTGTTAGCATGAAGAATGAATATGAACAATCATTGTAATTTTACTCATCTCACCACACGCACAATAAACTGCCTTCTTGACGGAAATTATTGTTATTATGATTGCTATTGTTATTATAGTTATTTTTGTTATTGTTATTATTGGTATTTACTTGATGTGGGGTTTCCGATGCTTTAAACTGTTTGAAAACAATTTCAAGATTATTTATTAATTTGTGACTTGTTAAATTACATTAGGATACAAAACACTGTCAGTTCCCCATAGCCACCGACATTTCCTATCATACCTCTCTCTCTTGCTCCAAAAGATGGACCAATTACTGAATATACTCTCATATTATAATGTTTATTACTCCAAGTGCAATTAGTTTGAAAACGTTTCTTCCAGAGAAACGTACTACTTTAAAAATATTTCGTAAGATTTTTATTGTAAACGCTTGAAGAACACTTGAACACTATTCCAAGAAGAATAAGAGACATTGACATTCTATTTCATTAAGTAAAAAAATTGCTCTTTATACATTAAACAAACATTATCTCTTTAAAGCACTTCGATTTCCCGCCGCGCCCTTCTCATTACATTAGTCCTGACAGTTGTTCACCAAGCAAATTTGTCTAGTTATTTACACATGTCAGCAATTATGTTCATATGTAACACTTTCTTCTTTACCGCGGAGTGAATATACATCTCGATATTTCTTGAGGACAATACACACAGACTGTAGACCAAACCCTCTTCAAAACTACTTGGAAAAAACATTCTGTTTTAAAACATAGAATACTGATGTGTTCGAAGAGTTATTGGAAGTAACTGACGCAAAATACATTTCATATTCAGGAAGTAACGGAATTCAATGAATTTACAGTTTGTGAAGACATTTTTTGGAAAGATTTAGTATTTTTATTCGTTTAGAATTTTCGACTGCATTCTTTAATTTCGACGTTCTTATTGTCTCTTTTGTTTCTATCTCGTGTCAAAACATTCGTTCATAATAACACCGATGGAGAGAAACGAAGTAAGAAATTTCCCAAAGTGTGCTCTATGTTCATCATCCACATTCTGTGCAGAAGGAATACCAACATTTCCGACATCTGTGCGAAAGCCGTTATCTCGAAGTCTGAAGGCTCTAGCTCCCGTGCTGTTTGCAGCGCGAGTGTTCGGCGTGGCCCCTTACGCCTTCACAGCTGAACTGCAACCTAGGCGCTGCAAACTCGGTCTCGCCATATCGACCCTGACGAGCATCTCACAGATCATTCTCGTGGTATGTTGGTTTATGGAGTACGCTCCGGATCTGCACTACCACATGCAAATGTACGAGAACACCGGAGAACTTCCGTTTATGATGAAAGTATTAATTGCTCTTTCGTTGATCTCTAGTCTGCTTATAAGCCTCAGTGCTACTCTTCCTTACATCAGAAACTCTCATTTGGATTTGATTCACCGTCTCGTCTGCCATCTCGTGAGCATAGATATAGCCCTTGGTCCAATTGCGGCTTCGTACCCAACACCACGAATTCTTCGTCGTTCTTGGATTATGGCAGCACTGATCGGAAAACTCATCGTCACCCTCCCGTGGGTTTTCGCCATCCACTTCTTCTGGTCGTCCTCCCTCCTCATCTCCACGTACTTCACGTGGCTTTACTGCGGCATTTTCATCATCTGCTTCTCGTTCAGCACGCTCACCATCGCCATGAAGCACAACTTTGAGTTGATCAACAGCGCAATCCAGGCAGTCACCCAGACACTTCGTCGCGAGCGCCGGAACCAGTGCTCGTTCGAGGCGAAGGTCTTCAGCCTGTACCGGCGCTTCGCGGATCCGGACCCGCCGAACGCCCGTGAGGGGCCGGCCGCCTCGAAGAGCCCGCTGAGCGACCAGGAGATGGAGGACCGCGTGGACCACTTGCGCGAGTGCCACATGCTGGTGCAGGAGACGTGCACGCTCGTGGCCGATCTCTTCCGGGGCGTGCTGCTCTTTTTCTACTGCTTCGTGTTGGTGTCGATGGTGGGCAACCTGTTCGTGATCGTGGCCGGCACCCAGGCGCGCGTGCGGTCCACGCAGAACCTCTACGCGGCCGCGTGCGTGGCGATCAACGTCGGCATGGGGATGCTGGTGGCCTGGGCAGCGGATGCCACCACGGAGGTATGCCATCTGGCCTCTCTGTCTATACTGGCACAACGGCCCCTCAAGGGGCCAAGGCCTAACAGCAGGCATGACACTTGTGAAGGATTCCTTGCTTTGTGTGCATCGGGGCCGTATGTCATCCTCCGAGCCAGTTATTAGGGTCACGTATCTCTAATATATTCAACATTACATTGCGATTTTAGTAACGCCCTTATTGTCCGAAATCAACATTAATTCACATCAAAACGTTTACGTACCTGCTGGGATGGTACAGGGCAACTTTTGTTACTGCATCGTCTCTGATTGTGAGTTACCTGGTATCGGGAACCTGACGATGAGGATTTTCAGCGCGAGGTAGGCAGCTATTCAGCTACTGTGTGAAGGAAAATTGTGGCAGCCAGCCACTCCGGTTGGTAGTTTTCTGTGGTTTCGCCAATAAATTTCAAGCGAAATCAGAATCAGCACCCTACAGGCCTCTGACAGTGCGCAAGCTTTTCTATTTCAAACTTATTCCATCGTCTTCCCTTACAAATACACACACTTACATGCACTACACTACCACACATGTAGGAAGTCCGTTCAAAAGCTTATAGAGCTTGCCCCGAATGGAGAGGTGCCCCTCTGGTAAGAGATACCTTGTTGGGAGAACTCCCGCAATCCGACGTGTTGGTTGGTGCTGGATCTCACGTTATAGCGGGAACGAACCCATTCTCTTCCAATAATATAACTTACGGAATAAATTACTGTCCGAATACAAGTAGCAGGAAACAAAGAATCAACAATCAATCTCACTTTAAAACTTTTCTCACGGTCGCCCACTAAGGAAGGTACTTTGCAGTGCATGTGCATGGTCTTCCGAGCCGGATGTTAATGTTCCATGTTTTCGTTCCACTTTGAGGTAGCGACCCCCGTCAGAGAAAGGCGCTCGGCTGCGTGCGCAGGCGTCGGGCCCGCACGCGGTGTCGGCGTGCGCCGCGCTGCTGCTGGCTGCGCGCGGGCGGCGGGCCGTGGAGCGGCGCGCGCGCCTGACGCTGCTGCAGCTGCGCGCGCGTCCCGCGTGCTTCTGCGCCGGCGGCTTCTTCCCGCTCGACCTGCGCTTCTTCGTGGCGCTGCTCGGCTCCATCGTGGGCTACCTGGTGGTCGTGGTGCAGTTCTCGCAGGGCGCGCCCGGCCCCGCCCGCCTCGCACACACGGCCTCGCCGCCAGCGGACGGATGATTGCTAGGAGGCGGAGTTTAATGAAAGGCCATTTTTTTTCTTTTCACTGTAGAGCAATGTCGTTTAGTGTAGAAATTCATTTTATGTTAAAACAAAACGAAATGACCCATTTTTATTGGTCCTTTTTTTTTGCATTTTTTGTATTTCTTGTTGCATTTTTCTTCGATTTCAATTAATAAGTGTTTTTTTATCTTTTACATCATTTTTGCGTGCATATTCCGCTGATATCATCGATTTTAATATAAGTTTAATGGTACTTGATTCAAAAAATATTGGTGGACGAGGTGCAAAAACGAGGTGCAACAAATGTTCACCACAGAATTCCTGAGCAGCCTATTTTATTTCTTCGCTCATATAATGTAATGTCAGTCGTTGTGAGTATTATGAAATCTAAGGTACCTGTGACGCCTTTCGGCGCCATTGTCAGTTCGGCCGATTTCTCAATAAATAAAGGCAGAGATTTTCTTCAAAAGAACCGTCCAAACCAAAAGGTTGCAAGATGAGTTGACTTGAACAAACCGATGAAACCTCGATTACATCAGTAAGATTCCCCACAGATTGAGTTGTTCGTCTCACGTGGTTTTGATCAATTTTGTACGTCATTTTGTTTGTTTTTAGGACAATTTTAAAGCATTTTAAGAGAATTGTTGTCATTTTTGGCAATGTTTTAGGTGATTAAAATTCGCCCCTATTGTTTACAAAGAATTTTGTTGTTATAAATTCTGCACGAAAATAGCTATTTTCTACGACAAGGAGAAAAAGGGAATTTTATTATTTTGCAAATGAGAGACTAAAGATAAGCATTCCTTCCCTAGGAAGATAATATTTACTCTCGAGGGATTAAATATTATTGACTCCCTTGTGTACATTACGACAATGAAAACAAACGACAGATATGTGTCAACATTTAAGAATTTGAACAAAAGTCAAGCACAAGTAACTTGTACTTCTTTGCTTCCTCACCGAAATACGCCAGCATGTCCTTCTCACTTACATTTAATGTTCCTCCATCTTGACGCTTATCGTTAGATTTGTTGCACAATGCATTTTCTCAGATATGTTCACATTAAATTTCCGATAGCTTCATTAAAAGCGTCAGATATACATTTTGGTTCATCCGGGGCCTCTATTAAACGCATAGTATTTTAATGACAGTTTCCGTGGTAAGAAAACTATTCACTTTCACTACTTTTCAATTGATTCATATTTTAAACACATTTTGTCAAACTTATGGTGATGGAAAAAGTAGAACATAATATATGTACCTTAGGAGATAAATTATTTTTCTCTCGGTAGAATTAACCCTTGAGAAATATAATGCTTTTCTCACTCTTGAAGTAAAATATATAATACGTCACTACGACGATATAGAGCAAATAACGAACGCAGTTAAAGTTTGGATACTGTTGCAATTCGGATCTGTAAAATATGAGGAAAACAGTGAGAAACAAAATCGTGGCTGAGGAAGCTACTAAAAGTAAGTTAATCACGAGTAAGTAACAAGAAACATATAAAAACTATACTCTTTCCCACGGATCTCATTTGCCATGAAAATGAAAAGGTTGTAACTCATTTCTTGGCTTAAAAAGAACAAATGAATAATTCTTGTAAAATATAGGAGTGTGTTACTAAAACTATTTTTATTTAAACTTACGTATTATAATTATTCTTTGAACAAAACTCAAGTGATCTTCGATGTCCACATTCATTTATTATCTAGTCCATAAATTATGGTTCGTCTTAGTGTTTAATTACGAATACTTATTATGCACAATCTACTTAGTCCGTCAACATTTATTGTGCATTGATTCCAAGACTTAACACTCCGTAATGCACTAAAATATAATTCAATACTGCACGTTGTTGCTGGAAGAGGCAATGCATATGTACAAAACCTAGAAAGACATCGTGTGAAATATTTAATTTATTTTGTTTATTAACATCTTATTAATTACCGTTCCAAGAAACAATTAAGAATGCTATTATAAAATTTTCATTTAATGGGTTTACAATTAGTACGAATTTTTTAATATCACTACTGTTAATTAGCAAATATATTAGGAACCAGTTCAGTTGCTAAAAAGTAGAAATATAACTTTTGCTATTTGTTTGTGTCTGCTGTGTCCTGCTCGGTTATTAAACCTGGGCGTCTCCTTCCAGGCACCAGAGAAAAGCGAAACGAGCTGTTGGCAGCAGTTTACCAATTTTGGACCTTTACAACCTTGGGAAGAGAAATGAACATAAGCGAGTTTTTTTATTTATTCTAGCTTGGCCATTGGTCCTCTGCAGCCGCATAAGATAAACACATTAATATGATTTATATACAACAATCTTGAGTCTCTATAAACAGAAGTTTTGGGTTATATACAATATAATATGATGGTTATATATAGTAGTTTATAAAGGGAAAGGACTCATCGGTTTATTTCCATGGGGGATCAAAAAACTCTCTTGGTAACTTTCTTTTTAACCTTTTGCGGTGAGGAGTTTGCTTACCTATGTGAAAGTGAATTGCTGAAGAGATCTTTAAATATTTTGGAATAAAATTTTACGGATAAGAGGGATAAATGGACGGGGATTGGTGTAATTCCATGTTTATTATGTAACTGCGCATTCAGAATGTGCCAATGTTGTAATGGTGCGTAGGAATCTATTTTGGAAAATTTAGATTTTGTTGATTTTGTTTACTGCGGCAGCCCAGACAGGGGTAGCATAGGAAAGTATGGGTCGTATCATTGCTTTATAGAGCTGAATAGCAAACATGTTGTTGAAGGGGAGATGATTTTTTGAGAATCGGATATAATTGATGGACTCTACTAATCGCTAGCGCTATTCGGTGTTTTATATGTGAGCTGATGCTGCAGATCTTTCACGGCAGATTGAGGGTTGCTATTGGAGGAATAAAATACCGTATTATTAGCAAATAGAGCTATTTCAGTATTTCGGGTGATTGGTATATTGGAAGTGTAGATATGTCATAAAGTGGGGAAGAGGGTGGATACTTGAGGTACTCCTGCTTTGATGGTGAAAGGTGTGGAGAGAGCTCCGGGGAGACGTACAGAAAATGCTTCAAAATTAACCCTGGGTACCAGACTGTATCGAAAGCTTTGGCTTCAAAAAAAAAAAAGATTTTTCTGGAAGCTAGAATTCAGTGCGTCCAGACTACGATGACCGGTTTTGTTTATTTTCGGATTTGTTATCAGTGTTACTCTTGGTCTCAACTTTAGGTTTACTTGTGCTTCTACTACAACTACAGCGCATCAATCTCCTGACCTACGGACTTCGACTCAACACTACCAAATTAGAGTTTATACGAGTCCATTCGTCACTCGCGAACGTAAAAAGTGCGAACGAAACACGTGATTGACTGCTTTATTAATTCGTGATTCTGGACGCGACAACTACATCAGTCTTCAGTTCCGTAAGTATAGTGCATGTTTTCATCGCTGGAGGTGACAGCGAACTAGTCCACAAGGGAGGCCCGGCGCCGTTGACTTGCGGAGTTTTCCCTCAACCAGGTATCTCTCTTGAGTGGGACACTCAAAGGTCCCGACTGGTATCCCGACATATGTGGTAGTGTAATGCATGTAAGTGTATGTAAATAATGAGTGAGGATATGGCAAAGAAGAGGAAGGAAAGAACGCGCGTGGTATGTGGTTCGTTTGTTAGGGTACTGCTCCGGCATTTGCTTGGTGTTGATCAAAGACACCACGGAAAACTACCGATCAGAGCAGCCGGACGGTAGAATTCTCCCCCAGTCAGTGGCTGAATTCGACCTACTTACCTAGCTTTTTTTCGATGATACTGCCACCGTCGGGACTCGAATCCTAGGACCTTTCAGCTACAAAGGAAATTCTAGCGGCTGCCTGCTCTGATTCATAGTTTTCCGTGATTTATCAGCTGAACGTCAGGCGAATGCCAAAGCAGTACCCTAACAAACGGGCCACAGACCGCGATTTGTGTTTTCCTCCTCTTATTTGGCCTATCCTCAACCCTTACCCTTATTCACACTTACACTCATATGCACTACACTACAACACATGCCGCGAGACCGGTTGGAAGGTTAGTGCTTGTCCCGGCAGGGGAGTGCTCCGCTGATAGTTGGGGGAAACCCCACTAACGGGGCAGGTTGGAGCTGGAACTCGCCATCCAGCGGAGGAAGATCGTCGCCATCTCTCGCGGCAAAAATGTGCTGTAACCTTACGAGACTAATGACCTTCGCAGTAGACACGCCCGGAATCGTTGTTCAATCAACCTAGGACCTCCCAATTAGTTGCTTTGCAGTGATATCAATTGATGACCTTAGCAACCTAAGCTCAGAGAAAGATACCGCTCAAAAACATTGGCATCTTGCAGTATTGACTAGCGGCCTTGGCACAAAAAAATTCAATTTTCGTGTACAAAAGCACGCTAGAAAACGGAAGAAACAAATCTCTAACGCAAGGTTAACCTTTAGCGACCAACATAGTTTTGGTCGCATAGCTCTCACGCATTATCGTGGCGTTTGTCATTGTAGTAAGAATTATCTAGTAGCAAGAATTTGCAACTTTACTGCTAAACCATTATTATGTTGCTAAATTATACTACTGGAGCGCCCTAAAGTGCCAAAGGGTGGGCTACGAGCATTCTTTTCTATAAGAAGTGGCATTAGACGTTAGCTGCATATGCACCGTCAACTTCTGTGAGGACCAACCACCGTTTGCTTTACGAATACACCAGCGTCTTTAACGCGGTGTCCGCCTTGTTCCGTCGAGCCATTATCATCTTCTCCCGCCACTCCTCCCTTCCCCGGACTTTTCTCTGTTTCCTTCTCTTTCATTGCTCCGTCAACTGTTTTGTGTGTTGTTTCTTCTTGTAACTTGCCTTGGGAATATTTATTCAGACATGTAACAGTGTCGATGTTCACAGGTCATTAAGCAAATTTAAAGGAATAAATTTTCAATTCTAATTACAATGTAATGTTGAAGGTAATTCACTACAATGCCTTATGCCTTCCTCTTAAATTAAACCTATGACGTCTAAACCTTATTAATACTCCTTGTTTCTTTCCTTTTATCCCCTATCCGAAGACACACACACACATTTTGAGGTATTTGTTTCCCCAAAGATTTTTCCTTTAAAATACTATGTCTGCTCTTATTCGTAATAGAACACAATCAGAGTAGTAGTATTGGTTTTTTGAAAATGCTACTATTAAAGTAATGTATTTTTTCTCTACTTCCACATTTAAAATTCATTCATTTAGGTACAAACTGTGTGTTTTGTTATTCCAAAAACAATTCCTATTTTTCTCTCTTGGAAATACAGCTTATTATGATTTGTTATGAGTAAATTAATGAAGTGAGTCATTTTTTAAAATTCAAACAGAGTAAAGTATGCTTAGGAACGTAGTAAAAGTCCCATTTTCGTGTAAGCGTTTGAAATTTCGAAAATTACAATTGTGAAGTTATTATTTGAACGAACTGAATTTATTCCTTAACAAGAATAAATCTGAATCCTATCACCAAAGTCACTAAACGCATTAATGATAATGAAGGAAGATTTTCATATGAATACATACATGACCATTTTCGGATACCGTTTAACGTAAGAAAAACACCATTTTCTACACAATGTATGCCAGCCTCACGGAGAAGCATTTAAAAAAATATATTGACACGTGAAAATAGAAAACAAATTAAAATGGAGCTGTCACTTTGGAAATTAGCCCTGCTTGGCAATTGCACCCGCAAACTTAGGTTTCATTATCCTGTGCGTTAACTCCCACCTGACAAGGGATGCCATTTTGTTGATGAATAAACCATCAACAACCGAAGTGCTACATTAGTCGCGTTAAGGTCGTATCACGGTTACTGTGACTGCTCGATTAAAATATTTTCTTTAGTAACGAAAGAACAACGATCATGATTACGTACTCGCCGAGTAATCACAAGACACCTTATTGATCAGTGAAAAAACTTTATTCATATCAGAACTTTATTCATACAAAATGTTTTTTTTTACTCCAGACACTACCGTATCTAGTCGGTAGAAACGAAGAAATAACGACACGAAGAAATAACAATTCAAACAAGTGCGAGCTTCCAACAATTGATAAAAATTATAATGATTCTCTATGCCATCAATTATTTACAATTATTCTGTTGACAAAAGAACAATACATTCACTTTACAGGACATTTTTTTAAAAATTTTCAATACCTCCATGGTAATTTATATCAAAATATTCATCCAGGATGTTGTCTTTATCACTGAAATTCCTTTCAATTTCATCATGCTAATGCAGAGTCCAGATTTGATAAATAAATTTTCAAGCATACTTTGCTGGAATATCATAGAAAAGTTCAAAAAACACCGTAGTGTAGTCATAAAACGTTTATTCACATAAATTTAAAATAATACTCTTACAAGCAGCCTTGCTGGATAGCTCTGAAGAGTCTTACAACAAGATAGAGCAGGAAGCCAAATTAAACCGGTTCTTTTATGTGTGTGGACGCGCTGAATCGAACTCGGGAATGCGCCACCACCATCCACTTTTTTAAATCACCATGAAATTGTAAATTTTTGGCCGAAAAAATATTATTACAGGGCCATTGAAACGAAAAGGGGGAAAAATTTAGTTGCCAAATTTAGAGAAAATTCTCAATCACGTTGTGAATCCAAAATCCATGTTTTGTGGATCCAAGTTTCCGAAAAAACGAATGACGGTTAAACGTATATTTGTTTGTTCGTCCCGACCGTCCGTCCGACCTCGACCGTCTCGTCCGACCGTCCGTCCCGTCGACCGTCCGTCCGACCGTCCGTCCGACCGCCGTCCGCCGTCCGCGACCGTCCGTCCGACCCGTCCGTCCGACCGTCCGTCCGACCGTCCGTTCGTCGGCCCGTCCGTCCGTACGTCCATTTGTCCGTTCGTTTGTGAACAACGCTAGCGGCTAAACCGTTCAGCTGATTTTCTCCAAATCGATGTTCCTCAATCGATCTGTCTGATGCCGCGGCTCCTTGAATTTGAAACCGAAATTTTAATTATGGAGGATACTTTACATTAAGCACCTGAGACCTTTTTCAAATATTCGAAAAAATTGCTTCATAATTGTTGATTAAATTTTGTTTCTGAATAGCATGAAGGGTGTTTAACAGAATGGTGAAGTTCTCATGTTCGTTAAAAACCCTAATTTTTCGAAAATTTCAAATTTTCAAAATTTTTTCAGAGTCCTCCTACAGCAAAATATTACAGACAAAATGTTTTTTTCCCTTAATGATAGAGTTTGAAATCCTGCACACTTTTTCGAAAATTTTAGTACTTCTCGCGTAATTTGTTTGAAAGTGTAGGCGAGAAAATACGTGCTTACGTTCTAGTTCTTGTTTTGTGTGCCTGAGCAAATTTGGGCAGTCCCTGCGTTGGCGAGCCCCGTCTGTGCAGGAGCGAACCGGCGCCTCGGAGGGCGGCGGGCGCACCGGCTGACCTGGTGACGCAACGGTCGCGGGCGGCGCGGCGCGGCGCGGCGCGGTCACGAGCAGGGTTCCGGGTTCGTTGCCTCCGCGCGTCCTTGGCAGCCGGCCGGGCGGCCGGCGAGGCGGCCGCGCGCACCGACGCCCACTGCAGCGTCGCGACGCCACGCCACGCCGCGCCTCGCCTCGCCCCGCACCGCTCCGCTCCGCTCAGCGCACGGGGAATTCTTTGCACAAACAGGTAACGCAAATGGAGAATTGGAACGCGGTTGAGTGATTTGGTTTGTGGCTTCGGTGGTATAACGGTTTGTGTATCGGGCGGTAGTTCCCAAGTTCACGAGTAAGAGCCGATCAAAGCCCTGGATTTATAAGGGCGGCAAAGTTCTTCGTACGTGTTTCTTCGGAAGGAAAGTAAAGCCGGTTGTTACATGTTGTAGATTTAATGAATGTAAAAGATCCACAAACTGAAGAAGAAGAAGAAGAAGAAGAAGAAGAAGAAGAAGAAGAAGAAAATATTGCGCACAGTCCGTGGCCCGGTTTGTAGGGAACTGCTCCGGTATTTGCCTCGACTTGAAAAAACGATGGAAAACATAAATTTATTATCGGGTTGACTGCATTGTATGTGCGGTGATTCGAAAGTACGTTTTACGGTGGCTTTGTAAGTTAGCTTAGGAAAATGAATCGCCAATTTGGTCAGTTTCATTCGTTTCGCTCTCACATTTCCCAATCGAAGGCAAACTTCTCGCCTTGTGGCTCCGCAATTAAAACATCCTTCAGTCCAGCTGTTTCGCAACGTGTCGCCTCGCCCTACACCATGCTTTGCCCTGGTCCCCCTTCGCACTCCTCCTTACCCGCATGACCACCCTCCATGTCCCGTTTTACCTCGCCTTACCTCATTCCATCTCGCCTTGAGTCGTCCCGTACTACTCGGCCTTGCCCTGATCGAAGGTCCTGGATCTCTCTTGGCCTGTCGTGTCAGGCTGTCTTAGCCCTCTCCGCCTTAACACTAAGACATACCTTGTCCCGATCCGACTTGCCACACCATCTCCCACCTTCCCAGTTGGGTCAAGCCCTAATACTGAGTGTGTGTGAAGAAGAAGAAGGAGAAGAAGAAGAAGAAGGAGGAGGAGGAGGAGGAGGAATGATCTTCCTCCCATTCTGGCTTTTCTGGCTGTGGCGACACACAAGAAGAACAGTGACGTGCAGTCTACATGCCTCGTTGGACGAGCCCAAAGCATGTTCCTCAACCTGAATGTGTGGTAGGTAGTGCAGCACAAGTAAGTGTAAGTGTAAGTGCAAGTGCAAGTGCGAGTTAGCAAGTTGAGGAGTTTGAACAAGGATGAGGAAAGAAAGATCGCAGGCGTTGCGTTGCCGTTTGTTACGTTACTGCTTGGCATTCGCCTAGAAATGACTGGAAAAATATCGATCAGAGCAGCCGTTGCTAGACTGCGAATAAATTTTCTCTATTTAGAAAGTATCCAAAATCTGCCAACGTCTGGACTCAAACCCTAGGACCTCTCAGTAAATGATGCTGCAGAGGCATTAATGTTGCCTGTGAATTATCGTATCCGGTAATTTTGAGTAATTTTTCAAAAATATATAAACTATTTTTATATCAAAAACGGCTGCCGTGAAAAAAAGTTTTTTGTGTGGATTGAGGACAATGATCTCAATTATATTACAGGCGTAATTTACAAAAAAATATACGTGTTCAATAACAACACATGTGTACTTTTTTAAACATAATCATCAATTAACCATTACTATTTAATAATTAACTATTAATTAACAAATACTACTTAAGCCATTAAACAAACTATTATAAGGTACTTCATACTTACATGAATTAAGGGAGACAGATTACCGAAACGATCTCTTGTAAAGTATTTTGAAATCCGAAAAGCTTTCAAGTGTAAATAGGCTGACAATACAGTTTATCAATAAAAGTTCAAATGTCACTTATTTAAAACTCAAAATCGTTTTCCGAAAATTTCTGTGTGACAAGACGTTTTACTTTTCTATGATTAAATTTCATTTCTTATTTTATTTAACTGTTAAGTAACCGAAAAATTGTGAAACTGCGGTAAAAAATTATATTCTACATTTAGTGTAGGGTAGGTTAATTTTGAATGTGAGCAAGGATGAAAGTTATTAAGGCTAAAGAAACTTTTGAGTATTTCAACAGAGCATTACAAAGAAAAGTTTCAATATTGAAATGAGTAATTTCTAACCATTTCAAATATGTTCAAAATAATTGTGCTTTTACAATAAGAGTAAACAAAACGTGAGGCAAATGAGCCACCGACAGAACATATGAAACGGTTTTTGTAAATCATAAAGAAGAAGAAACGTAGAAGCAATTATGAGAATGATAAAATAGTGAGACAATATTTTATAGAAATTGGAACACGTTTAAAGGGATTTTAGAGCAGAGGAAATAAAACAGTATAAGTAAATACATAATTGCTCATAAATAATGTATTTAGTGGCGCCATAAAAGCCAATTAAATTTGGAAGATATGATGGCAAGAATAGGACTGTGCAGGACAATGAACATGATGCTATTTTAGGAATTATCTGCACGGAGAAGGGGATGGTAGTAAAAGGAGTGCTGTTGTTGGTGGAGGGCAGAAGGGAATGAACGCTCGTGAATGACAGTCGTGACTGAGTCGAGAAACTGGTTCTAGATGAAAAGTAGCGTACGTGGTCGAAGTATATTAAATTAAGCGAAAATCCATGGTGAATAAGAAAGTGAATTTTAAAGAGATGGAAATATTAGTTCTGAATTTGGAGAGTGGGACGTGGACCAGAGAAGGTGCAAAATGACGGTAAAGGTTTGATGCTGATCGGTTTAAAAATATGATATGGAATGGTAATGAAAATGATCACATGCCATCAGCCAAATAGGCAGACTAGGCGATATCAGGGAAGTGAGAAGAAATTTTCTTAAATTGTTGAAAGTTGAAGTTATGTACAACATATTTGTTATATAACGTATTTAAGTTACATATAATATAACGTATTTACTTTGTTGCGTTTTTACATTGTTTGCACCGTTTTTACATTGCTTGCATTGACGGCAGACTAAGTTTATATCTGTTGTATAATCGATTGTCATAGGAAAGTAAAAATAAATGATGCCATTTATGGAAGTTGAATAATTACGAAATGTAAGAAAAAGGTTGCAATTTAAGAAAAAATTCAAAAATAGAGTATATCCAATATTCTGTTATAAGTTACATCTTGGAGAAGGGTGTTACTTACATTCCGTAGAGAAGGTTTCTATCGCCTCACTATTATAAATTTTCTCAGACCAACTAAATACGTCTTTACTTGCAGAAAAAGGTACTCGTAATATAATCAGAGAAGGAGAGCTAGGTGCGGGCATTTAAAATGATAATGTTAACATAAGATTACTATTAGGAAAGAGGAAGGCGTAGTAAAGGTCTCAATATGCCAAACATCGCCTCGTTTTCCTTTCAACACTTCGCGCTGTCTAGCGGAAAGCGGAGCTGTGTCCCAATAGCCCAAGTTTGGGATCACTGTGTTAATCGTACATCTCAAAGGGCAATAACCTTTGGCCGAGCGACCTGTGGCCTAGTGGTTGCACAGCCCGTCGTTTTTTCCTGGCACTTCCACGCTTCGAATGCCGGTTTCACCGGGCGGTTCTTGTGGAGAGAATAAAGTGGGTTTTAACAGATGCTTTAGCGTACACTATGTAGTTAAGGGTAATACGGTTATGGGTAATGGAACGCCATACACAGGGATACCTTGTTTGGATTCTCATGCTGGTATATTTTCGGAACCTTTTTCATCTCTTACTTCTTGTAGCCATTAATAATAATAATAATAATAATAATAATAATAATAATAATAGTGTATTTCTATTAAGAAACGTTTAGGACACTAGTAAATCTGCATTAAGATTCTAACAAACAAAGGACAATCGTAGCACTCGCTGTCTGGATCGCTGAGACACTGGACGAAAACCATAACTGAGGAGGAGGTCTTCCACCCAAAAATAATGACATGGATCACAAATTTGGTTGGCAAGTATATATTCAAAAAGTTTTAAGGAAAAAAGTACATACGAGTATAAAAAAGTACAAATTTTGATATATTTGAGCCAAATCAATGACTCGACAGATGGACAAAGTAAACAGTAATATTAAAACATGTTTGACGTTCAAAGTAACAAAAAAATTAAAACAAAATGCATTATTTGAGAATGCTTGTTGATTACATTAAATAATGGTTTGTCTGTGTGAACTGAATGAAAAAACTTCAGACTCCGATAGATGATATTTATGAAAATATCTTTATACAAGAGATTCGACAAAAATTGAATTTAAAAACTATTAAAACAAGAAAATTTGTACAGAAAACTAAGATTACAGGATTCACCGTCGCGGCAGATATCTTTAGGATATCTTTAAAGGTAGCAATGGAAGCAATCTGAATCTGTGAAATATCAATTCAATCTCTCTTAGCTTTCATTCTCTTAGTTGTAATCTCTTAGCTTTGCCTCGGTCTTTCATCCCACTCATTTCTACAATACCTCTCTCTCTCTCTCCTCTCTTCTCTCTCTCTCTCTCTCTCTCTCTCTTTCTCTCTCTTTCTCTCTCGATTACTCCATTTCTCTCACTCTCATTTTCAATTCACTTCTACCTCAACTTTCCATCTCCCTCTTTTCTTCTCTGTCTCTCACTCATACTATTTTCCTCTCTCTTTCTCTTACTAATTTCCTTTCACTTTTTTCTTACTTGTTCACTTTCTTTTCCAATAACTCTCTCTAATTTTCACTTAATTCCTGTATATTTAACTTCACCCTTTTCTTTAAATCTCTTTATTTCCCTTTTTATCTTCATTTTGGCCCGTTCACTCCTTCCACTCCTTTTTCCACGCCTTCGTCCCTCCGCTGGAGAGCAGGATTTCGCCTGCTGCAAGAGCATTAACTTGTCCCTAGCAGAAACAAGATTAGCATAATCCAATAGTAGGAATCGCATACATGATATTCACACTTGGAAATGTTCAAATCAAGGAATCCATATGAAGGAAATTATAATAGGAAACTTGAGTGGGAAAATATGGGAATATTTAATTCCCCTGTTGCAGTGGCTATCAGACCCACATTCAAGGTAAGAGAGGCAACATGTAGAAACAGTCAGCGACCACACGTGTGTATGTTAGTCGTCATATTCATAGTAAATAAAAAAATAAAGTTGGTTTCGTCATGCCTCCTCGGATTTTCCCTCGCTTTCCTTCAAATTTTTGAATGCTCCCGCCCGGAGAAAATGTCCTGCTGTCCCCGCGGAGGTCTCTAGCGCCCACATTCCGCACGTCTAGACGCAAGCAAAGCGGCAGGGCTTAACCTCCCCGGAGGAATCCAGACCGCCCTATCTCGCCTCCCCTCATCTGTCGCAACGGGCGGCGCCGCTTCTGGGAAAAGGCTCCGCCGCCACGGGCCCCAATCCACGCGGTGACCTGGTGACGGAAGCCGTCACGTTGACTTGACTGTTCCTGCCATGTGACACGCGCCCCGGTCGTTGCCCCCGCCTCGGCCACACCAAGTGTCCAAGTGGCTTCCAGACGCCCTCTCCGCCCCGCCCCGCCCCGCCCCGCGTCTCGTCGCACACGCACATGCTGTCGCAGAAGACGAATTAATAGAGTGCGTTGACCCCGGCGTGCGCCAACTGTATGGAATCTGCATACGCGCTGGTGGAATTCAGGAAGGTTACGAACTAATTGGAATGAGCTCCTTAAGAAAGGATGGTATAGTGCGTCTAAGACAGTTACTCAAGTACATGGAAAATACGAAGTTCTCTAATGTAGAGGTTATGATTCGTAAAATTTAATTTATCTCAGATGAGAATCGGTTTTAGCAATGTGCATAAATGTGCTCTTTGTTCTTTACAGTGGCGCAGTTAGGTTAAGTGAGGTTATAATCTGAACCGCCTGATTGTTTTAGGGTGACTGAAATTTTTTAACTAATTTTTTAAAATAAAAAATGTTATACTTAAAACTTAGGCTTGTAATTTTAACAATATTTTGTGATATAATTCAATGTATTATTTTTATTATTATATTAATTATTATCCTGATAAAACACGTAAGTATTTTAAATGAAAATTAATTTTTGTTTAAAGAATTTTATATTAAATTATATTTCTTCCTAACTACCTAGATTTTTTTAAGATAAGAAATAATTAAAAAAATATGATCGATATATTTTCTTTTTTATTACAAAATAGTGTATGGTGTGGTCTGTAACACAAAGTTTTGTTGAATTGGTGGAAATTTGACAAGAATATTCCCCGAGTGATTATAAGTTGTTAACGTCAACCTCGTGACCGCCATAGAATACGAAAAATTGTCAACAAAACGAAGTGTTTCTCAGCAAAACGCCATAGGAAACGTTTCATCTGAACGACGAGAATTCCGTAATTTTTTTTTATCTGAAACGACTCGCTCAGAATACTAGTTTGAGCAAGGCTCGGATTCTGATAACATGTCTTATTTTCATTGGTGCATACTTGACATATCTAACTTTTAAATTAATATTTATCTCGACATGTAGGGGTTGTAAATGTAAATTTCATTGAATAATAATACTCATAAAAACTGTTGAGTATTTACAAAAAGTAGTTCATTTAACTTTATTTCCAAGTCATTGCAAAGGTAATTTTTCTTATATTTTCAAGTCATTTTATAGGTCATTTTCAGTGAATTTGTAGGTTTTCAGAATTCGAACCGTGGTTATCAGATATATGTTTGTATAAAAAGATTCTTTATATAGCATTAGTGATATTAGGTTGATGTTTGGCCAAAAGTATTAGCAGCTTTGCGTCAATTTCTCGACTTGTATGTGTAGTTTGTTTCCTCTGGATAACTTCACAATTATTAGTAATCGGTAAATTTGTTAAACTTTAATAACTATAATTTGTAATTCAAGATTCACTCATTTCTTGCTTATGTCCTAGTCATAGAACTATCTTGAGTAAAAGATCTTCCACAGAGCTTTTCGTTCATAAAATAACGAAACAAGTTTGTCTTTGTCCATGTCGAGTGGCCCAGTTCGGTCGAACCATACTAGTGGCTTAGGGCATCAACTGATGTCACCGCAGCGTCTCTTTTCTGGAGGTCCTAGTGTTCGTGTGTCGACGGTGGCAGGATTTTCGACACTTGCGAGATCGAGTTCAAGCGTTGTCTGGGGGAGAATTCTAGCGGCTGGCTTCTCTGATCGGTAGTTTTCCGTGGTTTCCCCGTTCAAGACCAGGCGAATACTGGAGCATTATCCTAACAAACGGACCACGGAGTGCACGCGACCTTTCCTTCCTATTCCTTGTCCTGTCCTCGTCCTTTACTTACACAGACTTACCCTCACACGCACTACACATCACACTTACTGGGAGCTTAGAGCTTTTCCCGGCTGGGGGGAGGTGCCATGCTGGTGAGAGATACCTGGTTGGGGCAAGCCTACGTAGTCCGCGCCGGATCTCTCCAACCAGCGGGGAAGGTCACCGCCACCTCCCGCGATGAAAACATGCACTACACTTACGGAACTAATGACCTTAGCAGTTGTGTGCCCGAAATCAATCAATCGAAGGGCCGAATAATCCAAGTTCATTTGGTTCTGTTTTGCGACTTTCAACAGGGTCCGTGTTCGCTAAAACATTTTGGATTCTTTTGGCTGTGCCTGCTCACTTGTGTGTGTTCCAAATATCCGGTTGTTATCGGCCGTCTTCGCTGAAACGCTCATTCCGCCGCGAACTAGCCCCTCTGCCCGTAGTCCTATGCCAAAAATGAACAGTCAACATTGCGTTCTTTACGCTGGGGGAAATAGTATCATGAAGGGCTAGTAATAAATCAAAGAAATCTTGATTTTTAAAGGCTTAATATTACAGTGTCTAATTTCTGAATTACGTTCTTGTTTTGTTCGTATTAGCAAATCGATGCGAAAATTAAGGTGAAATATTAGAGGAAGTCAAACAGTGTACATTCTTAATTTCAAGTCTCGCTTTTTGTTCGTGGGCAAACTGCCAAACTGAAAATTACCTCCTTCCTTACTCCTTACAGGTCTCAATAACAAATCGCTTCCATTTTGATGCTGTTACAAAACAATCTGGAATTCGTGACATAGGCTGCAATTAGAGCATGACAAATAGTCCTAACCAATTAAGCTTTATTAGGATGTCTTTACACGAAACAAATCTTTCATGGTTTCGTAATGGTTAATTATGCTGGCCTAAATATTCAGCTGCTGATGAAATTCATCTATTGCAGTTTGAACATCTTACGTCACAGACTCCGAAACATTGCAAATCAAATGTGATTTAGTTTTCATCCAGAGAGAAAATTTTCCTTATGCATGTCAGAGAATGGCGAAGAATGAGTAGTATTACAATACAGTAGGTAAACACGTCTTTAAATTATATTTTCTTCATTGATCTATAAAATTATCTTTCTCAAATAAAACTTAGTTTCAATGACGTCAGCTCATGATGATTTGGAGAAAATATTTAACTGAAAAGACACTTTTCGAATTTTTTTAAAGCTACGTTGTTGAAATTTATATAGCACAAAATAAGTAGCCTGCTGTAACTACCCTTCACGCGAAAGACCAGAGAGACCACGATATGAATCTAACTGTATGATATATTGACATCACTGGCTTTCGTTTTCTATAATTACGATATTATTATAGTTCAGTTTATTATACATATGAATTTTATTATTAACTCGGTAGTGTAAAAATGTTCGTCAAAATTGTATAATTTTAAAGTATAACTAACTCGGAAGGAGTTCCCACGTATTAGCGATATTCCGTTGTTATGCATTTGACACTGATGGATTCCGTTTTAGAAGTTCAGCAATGATATAATTAATATGGAGAAGGACTGCGCATGCTGACACCATACTATTAACCAGTAACTTTTGCCCCACAATCTCTTCGCCAAATTAAAATCTTTAGCACTCATATGCAAATATTAAAACTTTCAGTATATTCACTATCTGCCGACCCGGATGACCGAGGTGGTTAGAGTGTGTTAGCGCCGCAGTCTGAAGGCCCACGGGTTCGAGTCCCGGCGTGGGCATGGTTGGTTGTCCCTTGTCTTCCATGTGTTGTCGCGGAGGGCCTTGTGAGTCTGCTGACCACAGTCCGAGGAGCCCACATGTGTGTCAGTGTCTAGTTGATATGCGCCCCCATGGGGGACATAGTAGGTACCCGGGGCGGATAATCGATCGGATAATCGGCATCCCATTAAGCTGGAAAAACCCTCGAAAAAATAAGAAAGGTAAAATTCACTATTTACAATTATAAGTGAGATATAATGCAGTGCTGTAATGAGACACGTGATGATCGTTGTAATGTTGGAGGTGAGACTGGATTTGGATATTGCTTTCTGGTCGGAGAGTCCATAGTTCAGAAGAAATAATTCTTCAAGACCTGTCGCCTACCCCTGTGGCAGACACCTTCCCTTCTGCGGGCGAGACATTGGGCATGGCACCTATCTGGTCTGCTCTTGACTGCCTGGTCATCGCTGTTATTTCAGTATCCAGACTGAAAATTACGTCTACTGGCTTCTTCAATGGATAGCGTCGTCACTATTCAGCTACCTGCGCACTGTTTGCTGAGGTAGCGCAACAATAAAAAACTACAGTTAAGTTCCTTTCGGGTTAGTCGTTCTTTTAATAATAAAACATATCCTTCAAAAATGGCGGAAATAGAGATTTTCCAAACCACTTTGCGAAATCCGCATTCAACAACGACAAGTACGTTAAAGTTTGGTAAGTGTCTTGTTATTTAGATCAAACAGTGTATAGGACTGACTTTTTCAATTTTTCCATTTCACATTTATTAAGAAGGGTAATAAATGTTCCGCCAATTTATATCCCGTATTTTGCGATCCGATTTTTGTCTAGTGTGGAAATCCTTTTAAGTATCAGGAAAGGGTCGTCTTTTTTCTGCACAAATTTTCATCTGTATCTTGGTGGATGAATTTACAGAGAACAAGGGAGAGCCCTATTTTTGCGTGACAAGACTGATATCTGAAAATGGCTATGGCGCCATATTAATAATCGCATATTTATCAATCATAGTGGCAGATTAAGAAGGAGAAGAGGAAAATAATTGCAGAAATCGCAGGTGTAAATCTAGTGAGTAACTTTTATTCACTTCAGTCATATAAGCTATTTTTGTATTTCTTTGTTCTTGGCAATATAATTGGTTGGCAATATGATTGGTAATAAATATTGGTTTTATTTACGAGTAAATTAATAATTATTTGTACTAGAAATCTGGAGTACAAAATACTTTATTTCTATCACTGATTTTTCGTAATTTTGATGTTGTTTAAAAGATAAGAAAGTCACTTGATTTGACAGGCGGCAATATGGCTTTCTAGGAAGGTGCAAAGTATCACAAACGCGAGATCCAAGAGGTGAATTTTATGCGTCAACTAACAAAACTTTCATCACTGAAATATTAAACTTATTGACAGGCATGATAAACCCATAGTTCATTACGTAGTACTATGAAGCTATTGCTTAATTTTATTACAAGTTCTTGTTTCTTTAACTCTATTGGGAGATAAAAATACTCTCAAACTCTTCTGTCTAGGAAGTTATATTATGAAACCAGTTATAAAGATTGGACTTGAAATGAAATAAAATTAAAAAATATAATCCCTACCGAGAATTTTATTTCACTGCTAACATAGTTTACGTGTATCAGTGTACTTCGAAATGTATTAAGGGCTTGTTTCCTTTTTCGTTATTTTTCTTAATAAAAAATAAGTTTGGTACGAGACACAAAATTGTTTCCCTTCACTCAACGATACAGATGGCATGGTCAACAACGAAATTACATTTCACGTCATTTGACACCCGTTTCAAAATCATGTTACGTTATAATCCATACCCTGATTATAGTACTATAAATGGACGCTGCTTTCACATAAATCCACCCTTGACCGTGTGGAAGATAGAGGTGCATCCACATACACATCTCGACGACGCATACGCAAAAGCAAAACAAGTTCTGTCGCAACAGCACTTTGGGACTGGCAGCAGCAAAATTAGCGAACGCCGACAAGTAGTCCGCAGTCAACGACCTCTCAGCTGCAGCTCTTTGCATGGACCACATCTTCCGGATTCGTTAGTTCGGCGAGAGCGAGCGTTGCGTAACCGTTCACTGCCTCTTGCCGAGGTCTGTTTATCAGTCGGATTGGGTCAGCGGTAATTTAACGTTCGTTTCGCGGCGGCGGATTTTTAGTGGTTCCACTCTGTTGAACATGTGTATCTCTATTGGGCTACTCTAGTTCGTTGACTCCTTTTGAAAACTCTTAAACGAGCTTACTACATGCCTTGCGTGTAGTGCTTAAAATACGTCTCCTGGAAAACATCATTGCATCACTGCCGTTTGATTCTCTTCGCAGTCTGAGAGGCGTTGCTAAGTCGTGCTAGAGTCGTCGACCTCGACGCCTTCTCGAATGAGAAAATACTGATAAATGCTTTCTTTTGGGAGGAGGTTGCGATTTTTTGTGTTCCTTAACCTGTAAAATAGCGGTCGCGCCTCTGTATCTAGTTGTCAGTCCGCAGTTGCAGCTTAATTGGGGAGACCTGTGATGTAGCAGTCAGAACGCTCGTCTTCCGCAACAAGATCCACGGTTCAAGTCCCGTTTGATCAAAATTAGCGATTAGAGCAGCCGGCCACTAAAAGTATCCCCTACACAACGAGCGCTTGACCAATCGACCTAGCTACTAAGCTGGTGTCAAAAATCCACGATCGTATGACTAACACTAGTACCTCCCTGTCAACTATGTTTACACAGAGATATCTTGACAGGTTTTTTCACAGTGTGATGAAATATATACTTTGCTTACTTCTGAGCCATTGCAATTGTGCAAACACTAATGCTTCAGTTATAACTGAAAGCGTATTCCACAGACTTATCAGGACCTGTGACGAGTAGAACAGAACAGAGAGGATCATACCCTATGCCAACTCCTGCACAAACCATCTCTGCGCAATTTGCCCTGAAGAATGCCACAGTGAGACTGAAACGTTGGCTGAAACGGCATTTTCTGGGTAGCCAGGGAGCCACATAGTGCGGTCGTGGAAGCCTACGTCTCCTCTGTTGTTTGCGTGCGTGTAAGTATGAACTGAATTTTGAACAATTTCGACCCACAGAAGTTCACACAATTAGTATATATTAGTACAATTAGTAATTATAGTTCTAGTTGGACTAGTTGGAACATTCTGATTTCAACTTTGAATTTCTTCTGCATACAACTGATTTCATCGTTTTCTACATTGTACTTTCAACTTCAGATTCTGGATTTCAGCTTTGAAATCAATTATTTTTGAAAGTGAGTAAATGGATAAATAAACAAAACACGATTTTCTTTATTTTTGTTATCTTCTTTAGAATCGGTAAATATTACGAGTATTTTTAACATAACATTTATACGTGACCAAACAATAAAAATTAACCCATTTATGTATTACATATAAAATGGAAATATAATGAGGATCTGATTTATCATATTTAAAACATTGATATTTTAAATATATATGTTCTTGTCGTTTGTTTCATGGACAACGAAAACCTTTTGGCAATGTATCAAAATATTGACGTGTGGGTAAAATTTGCCATTACTAGGACACAAATAAATTAAGCTAGCTCGTCTTATTTTGCACGATTGTTAAGTAGATATTGTAATTTCAAGTTTTTAGAACAAATATTTGACAAGCTTAATAATCCAAAATAAGTAAGTTACATCAAGTTTCTTTAGGTATATAACATACTTTATTATATTTTAATATTCAGAACAAGTTTTTCGCTGTTGCATGAACATGAACAAACTTTAAATATTTTAATATCAAGATTATGCTGTCTTGTTAAATGCTATGAATTGTGTGCTTCCTGATTTTATTCATTAATTTCATATCTGAAAATATATGTTTGGAAATATATTTATTTTTCTTAGATTTTTCTTGATTAGGGACTGTTTTAATCAAATTTGAATAGATATTAATGTTTTATTTGAAACAATTGATATTTTCAACTGAAGTTACGAATCTACATTCTTAAAAATTACGCAAAGATCAACATTGTTGTATTAAAATTTCTAATCTTGCAAAACTCTTGCAAAAGAAATAAGGCAAAAATGTTAATGCCGTCTTCCGGAGTCACTTTGCGCCGCGCAGGGGACTTTTTAGAAAACTGTTGCCTTGATCAATGTTAAGTTGTCTCTTCCAGAGACATGGTTGGATTCATAACAAATCTTATGAGTGGTTCTATTGATTTCGCCTTATAGGAACTTCATTTTCATGATTGTGTTCCCGACATTTTTGTTCTTAATATGGTATCCATTGACGTGCTCAAGTACCTCGGAAAATTTGTGTTGCAACTCAGAGTGCAATAACTTTAATAAGAATAAAGAAAATGAACTGTATTACAGCATTATTGATTAATTTAGTAGTACAGTATCTATTCTCTAACTTTCTAAGATTTTTGGATTTGAGAGAAATGAAACGGTGTCTTTGTGCTAGTAGATTTGGTATATTCATTGAAATATTTCCAATTTTTGATATTTCTCTTTAAATGGTTTAAATTATACATTTAGTTTCTTGTAAAAACGGGAAATTGTAGGATTAACAACTAATGCCGTGATGACAACTAATGCAGTGATGACTTTCCCTGTAATATCATTCACAATTCATTATCTTCTCATTCTATAACTGGAGAATTGGCAATGAAGCTGTATGAAGTAGATATTTTTCCTGAAAAAGTCACTGTGCTATTAAAAGTGATTTGGCAAGGATAAATATCTTGTATAAATCCAAGGGGTTTATACAAGGCAAGCAGACCAAATTACCACAGAATAGGGATGACATGTTTTACAAATATGAAGATATAATCGAGCAAATTCAAAAACCCTGTGTTGAAATCAAAGAGAGGACCAGCCGGACTTCGCACTTCCAGAGCTCAAAAGCATTTGGGGGAAATGATACCCTTTCTGTTATCATAACTAACGTCAAAACATTTATTTCATAGCGTAATAATTTCATTCATTTAAGTATTAAACTTCGCATCACTGTTTGATTCATTTATTGCTACAAAGCAATCAAGAAGGAATAAAACTGTGTCCAGCAATGAGCGACGCGCAATAAAATAGTGGTATAGTCACTCCATCCTATGAGGTGACTTTATGCCAAGTTTAGGTAATTTTTTTGTTCAAAGACATTTATTTGAATAATTATCATCTCATAAAATAGGCAAAGCATGTTTGAAAAATTCCGTATAGTGCTAGGACTTTTTTAATTACGTGAAAATTAAAAAGGTATTTATTAAAATCTTTTCGATGTGGCTCAAAGTCACCCTAGTTTACGGTATGAAAATAACTCGATCAAAAAAATAATAAATGAAATTATCCTCTTATTTTTCTCCTATCCAAAAATGCTGACTGCTTGTATGATTGTTTATGGGTTTTCTTCGATTTCTCTGTTAATAATTGAAGCGTTGTTGAACTTGTTACTTAGAAAATTACAGATTACTTACATATTTCATTCTCACTGACGCTGCTTTCAATATTAACTAACTAATAAGTGAACAGTACGAAATATGAGTAATAAGAACAATGTGCACATAAAACTGAGAAATGTTTCACTTGCTTACCGCGATTCAAAAGAAACGCGCATTGCAAAGAGAATGCAGTTCTTTCCGTGGATTCTGAAACTTCTAGGACCATGTTTGGTCAAAAGACTTGGCTTCTAAATTGAAATCCAAGGGAAGTGTAATCAGAGTCATTCATTCACTAAATGTACAGCAGAAATGTATACATTACTAGCAAAGTACCCGTCGTTGTCCGAGCTTCCTTCATATCCAATCCTTTAGAAAGAGGAAAAAGACCAATTTCATAGAAACCAGTGTGGTTAACATTATTATTTTTAATTCATTGTTTAATTTGTAATAAAATACTATTATTTTCTTATTTTTATAGTAAATTGCTGCTAGATTAAAATTGTTTATCTTTCGCACTGCTGCTGGCATCTGGAGAATCTATTAGATGCCAGTTCCGATGCCTCTGGCGGAATATATTAGGAACCAATTTACTCTGAGTGACAGACGAAAAATAATGATCGTGGAGCGACTAACAACATAATACTTAAATTATTTGTGTTCCACATTTGAGTTGTATTAATCTATATCAAACTTTGCAACGACACTGCGACAATTGTGAAGAACATGCAAACATTTCGTGTCTACTTTTTGCGGTATCTATGCACTTTACATGTTGTTTCATTCACTTTCATTGGTATAGATTAAATGGTCGTAGGGAAAAGAAGCTAAGATTCAGCCACGAGCGTCCAGATGGCGTTGGCTCACGAACTGTCTGCCGCCTCGTTAACAGAAGGCACAAACGGAATCTGGAGTGTGGGGAAGGGTCAGAAAGATGCTTTTTTGCGAGGCACGAGCGTGTTGGTTATACCACCAGCGTAAACAGCATTCAAATATACACCATTAAATTGCTAACGTCAACATTAGACTTGACATATCTTATGACAGGGGATGTTTAAAAAATGGCTAATTTTATACTTTAGCCACACATAAAGATTTTTAGGTAACGTGCACTGTCTATGAAGATGAACATTACTGAAACGTATTATTTTGCATTTTTTTACTTTCTTGTACACGCGCGTACATACAGAGAAATATATGTAGTAGCCTATAGAGAATGTAATGCTGCGAAAAATTTATTTCGAGATTTACAACGAAAATACATAATATGTGTGTGTCCTTGATTCCGAAAAATCGGTGAAAGTTTGTCCGCCTCTCCATCTGTCTGTCATTTTTCAGACGGTCTGTCGGTCCGTCTGTATGTCTATCTGTCTATCTGTCGATCCGTCCTTCTGTGGTGAATATTAGCGCATATAACATTTAGCCGATTTTCTCCAAAATTGATAATTCCTGATCATTCTGAACGAACTCAAGGTTTTCAGAATTAGAACAGGATATTTTGATTTTGAGACTACATTACATAAAGCGTCAAAAACAGTTTCGGAATATTCTAAAAATGGCAGCAAATTTTTAGTTAAAATTTGTCCTCAGAAAGCGTAAGGGACACTTAAAAGAATGGTGCAGGTCTCATGTTCGTTGAAATCATGTTATTTTCATGTATTCTTTTGATTTCTCAAATATTACATCAATGTAATTCTTTTGAAATATCTCTCAAGTTAAAATTTACTTTATTGATGTATTTCATTCTTTAATAAGTTTGTTAACATCTCCTAATGATGGTTTTCAATTTTCGAAAATTCAAGAATTTCAACGAAAAATTGCGCCACCTTTCAGCGATAAGATATAAATTAAAAAACTCGCACCATAGTCTTGCTCAATTTCTGCTCAAATTCGCCCCATGTTTACCTAAGTTTGCCCCATCTGTGCCCAAGTTTACCCCATGTTTGCCCAAATTTGCTCAAGTTTGGCCATCCTTTAAAAAGTTTTGTCCAAGGCATACAACGCAGGGAATCTCAATTTAAAGTTTTAGACTTTAATCTTATCGCAGCTCTTCCACAATTCTAAATTTAGATTATACCATTACTTTACTGAGTTTTTGTCCAAATTTGCCCAGTGTTTAAAAAGTTTACCCCTAGTTGCAGAACGCCGGGAATCACAAATCGTGATTAAGTAATATATATTCTTGATTGATGATTCTGTCCGCGACAACTACTAAAGACATTTGTTCCATAAGTGTAGTGCATGTTTTTATCGCAGAAGATGGCGGTGATCTTCAGTTGCCCGAGATCCGGTGCGACCTACAAGTACGTCGGCTTGCTGGGTTTTCCCCAACCAAGTACATCCCTTCAGCGGGGCACCGCCCCAGCCGGGACAAACTCTAAGCTCCCCGTGTGGTAATGTTGGGCATGTAAGTGAGTAAGTAGAGTGAGGATAGGACAACGAAAGATTGCGCGTGTTCCGTGACTCATTTGTTAGGGTAACTGCTCCGGCAATCAACTGGTGTTGATCGGAGAAACCACGGAAAACTACTGATCCGAGCAGTCGGTCACTAGCATTCTCCTCCAGACAGAGACTGAATTCGACCTTGCTCTGAAGGAAGTGTCAAAAATTGTGCCACCGTCGGGACTCGAACCCTAGGACAGAGGCACTACAGGGGCCAAAATTGATGCCCTGGACCACCTAACCAGGTTTCCATGCTTGAATGGAAATAAAATGAGAGTAATTAAAGCTGTCTGAAAGCAAACAGTTCATGAGAAACATAGTAAAAGTGACTTTATTAAACTCGGTTGCGCCACTCGTTCTCTCGATCTTTCAAAATAAAATGTCACTTATTCCACAATATTTATTAATATAAATATCTATTACATTTTGCGGCAGGCCTTCTCGGGTGTTATTCTCCCCACCAAACTCCAAAATATTATGAATATCAATATTAATCCCTATACAGTATTTGAGTAACTGCGAGTGAGCGAGTGTACTATTTGCGCAAGATTTCTTGATACACGAGCTCCCTAGTCCTCATACAGCGCTGAATAGCACGGCACGTTGAGATACTTAGGTTCGACTCGGAACGGCACGTACCAATTTACAATGCTACCAACAACCACCTCGTACTTTCAAATCAATCGTAGCATTTCTCGTGACACGTTTTGGAGAGTTAAGTTCATGTCTACAATTGGTACGCCCTTTTAAGCCGTGACGTAGCCAGAGCCCTCCTCTCCCCGCACCCTCACTGTGGAATATCAAGAAAACTTACGCGTATAGTACGTATCCGTCACTCACAGTTAGGCGACTTCTCGTGCGCCAATCGTGACATATAAGATGCCATTCGACGCGTCTTTCTCTCCTGATGGGGAACTGATAATTTGTTTTATGATCCGGCCAGAAGATTCTAAGAAATTTCTAAAAATGTGTTTTGGGGTGTTTTAGCGCTGCCATCTTAGCGAGTATGCGTGGAATTAATCCAACGCCACCCAAATAGATCTATGTAGGGGGCGTTGAATGGGACAAATGAATCGCCGCGTGGGAGATTTCATTTAATTTGCATACATATTAACGAATTTAAAAAAAAATACATTTGCAAAAGCCTACGCACAGTATTGCCTTGAAACTTATTGAACTTGAAGAAATTTAAATAAAAACGGGAATAATACCATAGAAACACGTACGTTTTTACGATTAACTTCTCGCATTTACATTCTTAAGCGGGCAAATACGTGTTTTCAAATTGTGACTAACAACCATTTCTTATTAAATTTATCCAATATTTTATTCACATAAACATTCAAATCAGTCGCCTTTTAAAGTTTATGTAGATTCGCCTACAAAACGAGAAATAAAGCAATTGCAGAAGTAGAAGTGAACACATTAGGATTGCTTTACAGAGTTTTAATCTCTTCGAAAATTAGAGGACAAAAATTTGAAAGTGTCAAGCAGATCCGGAGAAAAGGAACATGTAGGTGTAAAATATTTTGCTACAGAATTTGCAGAACTAATTGAGAATGGTCTTATTAGAGTATAACGCTGAAGAGCAGCTTACTGATTGATTTTATATGAGCATTTTTGTGCAATTTAGCATAAAAAACGTAAAAAATGTAGCTGTACTAAATTTCAACTATTCAGCACCATTCATATCTGCAAGTTTTTGTAAGGCGTTTATGATTTTGAAGTTGAAATAATGCCAGTTTATATCCTCTATGGAGGGAACATACACGTTCGTCGTGTATTGGGAATTTTTGAACCAGAGTAAAACACTAGCTATTACGATTCATGGGTATGTCTAATGCTAGAAACTGTAAGAACTTCTCGAAACAAAAAATAAATATAACATAAATTTTCAACAACTGAAAATACTTTTAAAATGGTTGACAGTGTCGGCGACGACACATTCGACCAGTTATAAATAGTCTTGGATCTTCCACTTTCTTGTTGTATGGATTCTCGTCTTGAAATCGAGACGTCGATGCATGAAAAATTGACGCCCTACTGAAGTACTTTCGGAATTAGACACTTTCTTTTATGTTTTATAACACAATTAACTAATGTTCTTCAAAGATGGGGCTTATGTGGCCTCCTTACAAGAACTTGAATTTTCTAATAAGAAAAATATCCGGCATTGCCGGACTTTCTTCGTATGCAGTCATTGTGAAAGAGGTAAAAGATAAATTTTATATAAACCACGATGTTCGAGATCGTATTTTTAGTTTTCCGTATACGTACGTATATACGAAGTAATATACGTAGTATAGGGGAAGTTATGTAATGCTGCGGAAAATCGATTTCGAGATTTTCATGGAAATACTTATATTGGGGTTTCCTGATACCGAAAAATTGTGTTTTTTTGTTTTGTTTTTTTCTTTCAAAACGTCCGTCTGTCAATTTGTCTGTCCGTCTGTGAAAACTAATAGGGCCTAAACCATATATAGGATTTTTTTCACACTGAAGAAACCCCTACCCATCTCGTTCAAATCGAATTTTCGAGATTTTGAAAAAAATCCTTTAAAATTTGGGGGTACTTTACATGAAGCCCTCTGGGCAATTTCAAAATTTTCTCAAAAACGACTCCAATTTTTTACATTTCTTGGAAGAAAAGAGTAAAATATAATTATAAATATGGTATATGTCTGATTTTCACTGTTAACTCTAAACTTTGGAAACTTTCAAAATATCAAAATATTTCGGAAGTCTTCCTACAACTACAAAATTGAAGATAGAGATTTTTCCTTCTAATAAAATTTGTTCTCCATGGTAAGTTCTTTCAAGTTCATGTATAATTTTTTGAACACTTTTAGTAGTTTTCGCGCAATATCGCGAAGAATATTTGCCATTTCAAAAAATTACAAAAACAAAATTTTCTCAAAAAAAGCTCCAAATTTGCTCTTTAAATTTTTAGTAAGGATAGTACTAAATGCACTCCATAGCTTACATAAGCGCATTATTGCCCTACTGTTTTGTTTTCTCAAAAAATTCAAAATGTAATTTTTTGACTTGCTTTTCACAATGTTAATATTTTCATTAGCGGCAATTTATTTACATTAGCGTATTTATGAATACAAATGCTTTAAATAATACCAGATGAAATTCCTCGAAAACTTAATAGTTTTCTGTACAAACTCAATGGTTTTCTGTGAAAACTAGATCAAAATTACTCATTTCCAGAACCGCTTAAACGCCACTTTCTTAAAAACAGCTCCAATTTTTTTCTTCAAACTTTTTGAACGAATAGTGCTAGTTATAATCTTTGAGGTTACGTAATGTTTATTTCGTTGTACTTTTTGTTCTTATTTCGTAGCTCTAAGACTATTTTCTTAAAAAACGGCTCCAATTTTTTCAAAGAGATTTGCCATTTAGGAAGAAGTTTTAGTTCTTTAATGTCAATAAAATAATATCTCCGTTTTATTGTTATCCAAAATATTAAGAAATTAAAAAAAAACTTTGGGTGGCGATAGATGGCAGCCGGGAAGAGTGTGGCAAATTCGTATAGCTAGCCGAGACAAAAGAAAATATAAATCTGATACGGGAACGTCTGTGCCATTCTCTAGCACCTTTTCTTAATATAATTGATTCATATTTCAATTAAATGCTATAATTTTCTTTCATTTTATTTTACAATGCATTTCTATTAAATTGAAAGTGTTTATCATATGCACTGTTACTGGCCTCCAGCGAATCCGTTATTTACCAGTGCTTCTGCACCGCTCGTGGTCTCTTGCGGAATATCTTAAGAACCACGTGGTCTCAGCAAGGCGAAAAATAATGATCGTGGTGCCTCTACCAACATATTATTTAAATTACACATCTGCCGTAATTGTGGTTTATTAATTTGTATCAAACTTTGCGAGGGAACTGAAGAACAGCCTGTAAAAATTTCCTAACTATTCATACACTACTTTTAGTGGTATCGATGTCAGTTATATGTCGTTGAATGTACTTTTATTAGTATAAGACATCAAGACAATGTAAATTCTTACATGTTTTTAAGTGTTTGTTACTAAGGTGGTGTTTATTTGTAATTGCAGTTGTGAATGTGTGAATGGTAAATGGTAGTCAAAAAAACAATAAAAACTGTACGTGACGTATGTGTATATCTTCATACATGAATCAGTGGTTTTTGTCAAAAATGACTTGCTTAAGGGTGGAAATATATTTTTAGCAAACGCCGTTGCCTATAACTACAACACTCGACGTAGTAATCATATTTATTTAGTGATAGTATCAACAGCTCACTACAAAAAATTCACATATAATACATGAACATTATTTTAGAACACCCTTTCAGATGACATTAATCGATTAAATTCGATGCAAAAGGTTAAGTCCCAAGTAAAATCTTTCCTGCTGCACAACTGTTTCAGTACAATTAGAGACTATACCGAGCAGCCAAAAGAAAGTTATATTAATTTTAACGACGAAATTCAGTGTATTATTTACCATTTGGATTGTATAATTCTAAAGAACCCGTAAGAAGTATTGTGCTTCAGCTTCGGGGTCATCGACTCCCATCTTCATCAACCTGCTCTTGAGCAAATGCTGCGATGGTCCCTTGTTTTGCTTCTGGACATAAATGTAACTTCAAATTAACGTCTTCCCATTGCACGTCACACACAGTTGTTAAATGTTGTTGACGCAAATAAATAAATTAATATAAATGAATTATAAATGAATATAAAAAATATAATAAATAAATTAAATAATAGAAATATAAATAATTAAATTAAATATATAAATATAGAATAAAATATAAATAATATAATAATATTAATAATATCATAATAATATTAAATAAAATTAGTAAATAAATATAAATAAAATAAATAAATATAAATAAATATAAATAAAGTTTATATACATTTACTCCATGTTTACCTCGAGTGCATGGTCGGAGGTTGTGATGTATACTTGCTGTGACAGGCAAGTGGCAGGTTGGTGACAGGTTGTGAGGATATTGGGGAATTGGTAGTGGGAATGGGAGAAACGGAATTAGGATCAGAGGAGGAGGTAAGATGGTTTGAAATAAGGGTGGGGGATGGAGAATGTAAGTGAGGTGAAGGGGATGTAATTTTGGCAGGAGACACATTGGAATGGAGTTGATGTGTAGTGCAAGCTTGTTGCCGACTGCATGTTTTCCAGCAAGGTTCACATAAGATCATATCGGGTGAAGTGTTACTATTAGTGTGAAGATATTTTCTCAGTGTACAAAGAGCTGAATGACAAACGTTATTTTGAAATATTTCTGGATTCTGAAATAAGTGCTTACGTTTATTATGCAAACAATTTAAAATTTGATATTAAAGTTCAGGAGAATTTTGAATTTGGCGGGTCACGTGCGTCACGCGATTCCTCGTTTACACATTCGTTCTTCCAGTGGTTTTAGCCATGTGATCATGGTGAGACTTAGTTTCTCCGTGTGATCATGTGCTAAAGCCACCTGCTGTCTACCTGTTTTTCCGCGGTTTCATCGGGTTTCATGTAATCATAGAAGATAGTGGAGGTAGGCTCCAATTAATGTTGACCGTGAGATTTCAGAAATATATAAGTTACGATTTTAATACAAGAAGTTCCAGGCAATGCAGTGCCCTTCTTTATCCTATTGAGTAGGTTAAAACTGTAGGCGTACTGTTTTAGTTGTATTCGCTGTTATTTTCGTTAATGTTTGCCACTTGATGCCACTTTCTATTTTAATTAATTTGAAGTAGACGATACTTCAGTGTCCTGTGTAATTGTATTTTAATGTAATATTTCAATTAAGCGTCTTAAATATGTGTAATTTATTTTCAAATGCACAATTTTTTTGACACAATTTGAATGATGTAATTGTGTATTGCAAAATATTTCTTTTTCTCAGAAGTGTAATTCTGAGTGGACTTTAAATCTGTGAAAAGAGATTTTGTAAGTGTGGTTAGAAAATGCTACTCACTGTTGTATGTAGTATAATAAAATGCTACCCATTGTAATATAGAGAAATTGAAGAGGTTCCTGTTTATAGTTAGTTACTGTTCATATTTCTTGCTATCATTGCAGATCTTGTTTACAACAATCAGAACTACATTAGGAAAAAAAGTAATAGTTTTGATAATTTTTGGATCTAATGATTTTTGGTAATTATTGTATAAATTAATGATTGAAAGTGTTACTTTGTGTTCTGCATTGCCAAGCCTCATAGTTTGTTTTATTTACTAAGTGACAACAAATAATTGATTATAAACGAAAGAAGTATAGATGATTTCAAGGGGGTTGCAGCATCATAGTGATCACTAGGTGACAGAATTTATTGTAATATAAAAACAAAATAAGTACATTAATATGTATTCATTTTTTCCAAAATATATAAGAAAAAAAGGGAAATAAAAATTCATTATAGTATTAAAAATTGCTCTAAAAAAGCATTTTCCGATCATAGAATGTTTCTGATAGATCTTTGCTGAAAAAATTCTACTTATACAGTAGAAATTGTACACTATTCTTCACCACTCCGAAGAATTTAATGAAAATATAAAATACATTAGTAGTAGAATGGGGTTTTTGAAGAGCCGATGCACAAGTGAACAGTTGTACTGAGAAATCAGTGATAAATCTCCGAGGGTGGTAGGTGGAAGGTTATGAGAACATACTTCCGCAAATCGACCAACTTGATGAGAAAATGATTTATATAAAATATTTGTTAGCTTTTGATTGATTTATGAATGTGCTATTTGAAACATGGGCAAGCATGTAGTTAAAATTTCTTCTGTTTTACAAACATTCACTATCTTTGACTCCAAGTTCAGGGTATTTAAGAAGCAAGCGATGGGTGGGTACTTTTGACAATTCATGGCGATGATATGGGGGTCATAGACGCGAAGTAGCATTATATTGCTTGATGGGAAAAATGATTCCTAATCATAAATTTTGCAGACACAAATCTGAAATATTTCTTTTGAATACAAATGAATTAAAATGTAACTAAATATATAGTAATAGGTATAATATGTTAAAATATCTGATATAAAATAGATCATATTCATTCAGAATGTAAACTAAAAAACCTGTTTTGACTGTAGGTATCGGTGTAAAACCGTGTAATTACATGAAAATCTGTTCTCTAGTGATCAACTTAGTTATATAAAGTTAGGATTTGCCATCTTGCACCAACCTCTTTGTTAATAGTTTATATGGTGGTTGTCATAGCCATAACACTTGGTAAAATCATTGTGTCTTTTACAGGACTCAAACCTGCATAGTTCACCTATATGCAGATAGTCTATGCTCTAAACTTTTTGATTTTCAAACTGGAAATTAATAATAGTTTTCTAAATATATCAAATCATTTTAATACTTCTTGATCAGAAATGAAATTAATAATGGGAAATAAGACTCTGTTAATTTTTTCTTAAAAAGCTAATTGTTTTTCAAGTATTTTAAATTTATTTCATGCTGTTAAAAAGCAGAAATTATTGCATGCTGAGTGAAATTGTCAGAAATGGTTCAAGAACAAAGGATGAAATAGGTCCATCGTTTATCTATTTGTCACTGGTGTTGAAACATTTCACCCACATTTCTTATTTTCCTAATATTACTTTTGTTTCTTTTCTTTCATCCTATTAAAATATTTAATTACTTCTCCTTACATTTTTTTATACTCCTATGAAAATATTTGATCATTGTCTTCATTAAACATTGCTCATGGTGCATTATGCATGTTTTTTTAAAATTTGGATTTTTGAAGTATCTGTAAAATAAAGAAATACGGAAACTTTTTTTTCCTGCCAATATATTGACACAATTTGTAATAAATTTTAGTTGTTGCTTTTTTCATGGTTTTATACTAATTTTTATTTCATTCATTTCAGATATGCTGCATAGAACAGTGATAGTATAGCAAATTATTATATGCTAACTCATTTATTAACAAGAGGACAATTTTGTTTTTCGAAGGTGAGAATGAAATCGTATTATACAGATGTTCCACCAACTATGGGCCATCCCTAAATGGTTTGTGATAGCAAAGTGCAGTTTGTGCTCAACAATGCAGATCTTGGGCAAGTAATATGCTGTAGATATATTGTTCATAATATTTTTAGTTTTTAAGAAATTTAATGATCTTTGATTTTTTAGTGAGCTGTATGTTTTTCTTATCAGCAAAGGATAGATTATGCAAAGAGGAATACAATGATAAATCATGTTAGTATTTTACTAGTAATTTGAGTATAAAATTAGAAAACTATAAATATTTCAAACAATATCTCAGTTATATTTCTTGCCCATATAATTCCGCGTTTTTGAGCAAAAATTGCACTTCGATATTATGAACCATTTAGAAGATTGGGGGTGGCCCATAATTAGTGGGACAGCTTATATTTTAGGTATTGCTGATTCAAATTTTGCTGGTAAAGATACATAGATTTTTGTTCTTTATTCCTTCATCTTTGGAAAGCGTGCATTAGAATGGTTTAAGAGCTTGGCTATTTTGACCACAAAAGTTTTGGTGGGGTAACGTTTTTACTGTTTGAACAACGTTTAGAATTTGTGTTGTAAGAATAAGAATACACAGGTTTGTATTTTAAAATAACTCACTATATTGAACTTGCTCAGTTTCATTTCATTCTACACTTTGAACTGTATTTTGAATTCAGTCCTTAGAACAGTGTTATGCACTTCCAGAAAATTTCTAAACAATTGTTTTGAAATTAAATCATAGATCCAGCATTATGTACATTCCAAGAATGCCTAGCTAAGCCTCTGCGGTTCTCTCTATTGTTTTACCTAACCAAATATTGGAAATAATCGGGATAGTCATGGTTCCATGACCTAACTTTTAAAATCAACATGTTCAATGTTGGTTTTTCATGTTCGTCCATTACTTAGCATGGTAACGTTTAATGTATTACACTTCACAGTTTTAAGAGTGGGGGTAAGAGCTACAATTTTGAAGGTATTATCAGTTCTCATTTGAAGGAACAAGGGGTAAAAAGTTTTGAGGAAATTATTCATTTAATGTTAAACATGTTGGTGAAGTGGTGGGCACATGGCTTGAGTTACTATATTAATTGATATTGTAGCAAGATAGGGCAGATACTTCTTAAAGCTCAGCCATTGAAGTTAAATCTGCCTGTGGATGTTCAAGTTAAAGTAACAAAGAAGAGTAAACTTGTTCAAAACCCCATTGTTACAATCCATGGTCTATCTTGTGTGTTTTGAAGCCAGCTGTCCAGTTGCAGACACGTCACTGATGTATCAGTACTGCTTGGCTTTCTTATTTGAGGATCATTATCATTAGTTGCAATTCATTTCTTAATGTTATGATACAGTTACTTCATGGATCTAATTCTTTCAAGTTGTTTTGAGGAGGTTATATAATTTTGCATAATTGACAAGAGAGCAAATGTAGAACTTTTCAAATTGCTGACTAAAAGTTAAATCAAAAATGTTTTTATAATTTTGAATTTCTTTAATAGGTGTGTAAAATTGAGTAACACAGCGATTACTGGTAACTTAAAATTTTGAAAAGAGAGCAAATTTACACACATGAAATTGGAACCATACTTTCTGCACCACATTTGAAATAAACACATTTCTTTTTAAATTTGTGCTGACAAGGCCTAACACCCACATTGCCCTAGAATCTGATTTGAAAATGCTGGTTAAGGTGAAGTTGAAATTTCCAGCTATTTTTGTGCACAATAGAAGTAACTGAATTTTCCAGATGTAATAACCTGCAAGCCAGGGTAGCATGGTTGCCTTAAAATCTGCAAGAGTACTGTTATCAAGCAATGTTTACAGATCATTTTCAACTCCTATTCACATAGAAAGCACTTTCTTTTAACTTGCTATATTTATATAGTCGAGTTTGCAAAAGTGCAAGAGAAATGTTGATTTTGTTACCAGTCAAATTGCTTTTAATAGTGATTATGGCCAACGACATGATCATACAACACGTTTTTAGCATGTTATAATAGATCTAAAATCTGTCACCAGTATGTGCGCAGAAAGCACTTTCTTTTAACTTGCTATGCTTTAATAGCCAGTTTTGCACGAAGTGCGTTAGTAAACTTGATTTTGTTCCGAGTCAAATTGCTTATTAAAGTAATTATGGCTAACCACATTATCACACAATAAAATTATTTACCAAAATTTTCATCTTTATTACTGAAGGATGATGGTACTGTATTTGTGTTGATTTGAATCACATGTACTTGAACACAATTTAGAAGTACAGTCGACTCAGATTATAGTGAACTTGGTTACTGGTCCCATTTCACTTACATTACAAATAAGCATACGAAGATTCAGTTATAGTGAACCTGAACCTAGGCTATAGTGAACATAAGAAATACAATGTCCTGGAAATTAGTTCTCTCCTGGAAAACATTATAAATTATCTCAGTGATACAAATTCCAGTGCTACAGCCCCATAGCCAGTCAATCCGCCCGAATCTCGCAGAAAGTCGATCATTTTTATTAGCCGCTTGGGCTACAGAAAGGTCTTTGAAAAGTGATGATGTTTGTTGAGTGCATCAAAAGGTGTCAAGAATGCATATTGATACTTAGAGAGTTTGGACAATGAGGAATTCAGTTATTGAGAGAGCACAAACTCTGGAGAAGAATCTAGAAAAATTACTAATGAAAAAAGTACAAAACAAATAATTGAAAATAATTGATTAGGACAAACAAGGATATTGAAATGTGCAGTTCCTACTGGTAATGTATTTTGTTGTGTCTCTGTATAAATAACATCGATCATTGTGGAGAAATTCTATTTAATTTTGGCATCATCGGATATAGTAAACCGCTAATATAGTGAAACAAAAATGTGAGTTCCCAGAAGTTCACTGTAACAGAGTTTACTGTATAATGAAAGCGAACTTTTGTCAAAGGAGAAAAATTTAGTAATGTAAACATTGGTTAAATTATTAGATGGCTAATTTGGAATCTACAAAATTATGAATTGGCATCATCATGTGTGGATGGTTTTTTAAAATCTGCATGGAAGTCGTGCAATGAAGTGCATAAATAAAGTTTGAGATCATTTATATATTGCCTGTTCTATGTGAAGCCCTTTCTTTTAGCTTGCTGTATTTTATAGTCTAGTTCGCACAAATGTAATAATAAATTTTTTTGTTACACAAAGGAAATTAATAACTAATTGTTATTATTATATTGTCATTATTATTATTTACTTAACAGCCATTTCTTACCATGCTGCACATTCTCTTCCAAGGCCCAATCATATTCTATCTCAGAGATTAACGTGTGTTATGGGTATCAGCTTTTCAGCTGCATCCCTCGGTAAGACCCGGTTGTTAAGCCTTGAATTATGAGCTGATAATGATAAAGAGGTGATCAGGGCCTTTTTGGACCATCCCAGCATTCGCCTGTATGTCTGAGGGAAACCACGCAAACCTCCGACATGGCTGGTCCGGGGATCTAACCTCAGCCTCACGATTGGGAAGCCAGCACACTATGCACTGGACCTCCTTAATTTTTTTTTATTTTTATTATTATTATTATTATTATTATTATTATTATTATTATTGTTATTATTATTGTTATTATTATTATTATTACTATTATTAATTTGTAAGAGTAATATTGGGTAACAATGTTAACACACAGGAGATGTGTTTAGCATATAATGCAATCGAAACCAATATTTACACCGAAAGCACTTTCTTTTAACTGCTATATTTTAATGGCCAGTTTTGCACAGAGTGCAAAAGTAAACTTGATTTTGTTCAGTGTCAAATTGCTGAGAGTTGTGATTCTGACTAACCTCATTATCAAACATTATAAATGCTTATTGTTGATTTATTTGATAAACATTAAGAATTCCTTTGATGGGGTATTTATGTTGATTGAATTTCATTCATGTACCTGGTCACCAGTCACTTGACCACTTTGGAAGTGGTGTTGAAACTGAATTCATCAATGGGGAAACGTTATAGGTGTACAGTGATATAAACATTGGTTAAACTGTTGGGTGCCAGTGGGGGATATAAGAAATTAGGAATTGTTGCTGTCATGTATATGTTGTTGTTTTAAAATCTTGTTTCAAAATGATGAGCAAAATGCTAAGTCTTCTTCTTTGCCATCATCAAATGCATGGAGTCGACAAAGAGGTGGTATTCTTGAAAGAGAATTACTTTGTGACATGAATTTGTCATACCTATTAGCCCAGAATGCACTTTCTTTTAACTTGCTATGTTTTATAGCTAGTTTTGCACAAGGTGCAAGAGGAAGTTGATATTGTAAATAGTCAATCTGCATTTTAATAGCGGTTATGGCTAACAACATTATCATACAATTGTATAAACAAAGGGCTTGTGATCTGTTATATTACGTATATCCACAGAAAGCACTGTTTTGCTATAGTTTAGTCTAGATTGCACAGGTGCAAAAGTAATTCATTATACTACAAGCCAGATTGTGTTATTAATAGTGATAATGGCTAGCCTTATCACGCAGAAGAAATGTATGCATTCATTTATCTATTCAGGAGCATTCCCTTTAGAGTTCATCTCATACAAAGTATACAAAGACCCTCACATCCGACCAATGTTAACAAATGAAGTGACAAAAGAGAAATTTGTGAAGAGGACACACATTGCACTTTATAATTAATAATATTTGTAAATAATTAGGCTGTCAAACCCCATAGCACATGGTGTATTTCCCATCTTGTGTTTTGACATGAACCTTGAAAATTATGCATCCACGGCCTTACATTCATGTATTCAACGACAAAGGCCTTATGTTATCTACAAAATAAAATCTTTTGGCATCTTCGATTATATTTTTGCGAGTACAGCTCTGCTCCTCACTCTGGTAAGACAGGTGTGTGCAGTTTCTTTTTACAAATAAAGTAGAACTTGTGTAAAAAAAAAAAAATGTTGCAAACAAAGCATTTGAAAATTTTTAATATATCTGCATTTGTCATATGCTCCAAACCTTTGCATTTTTGATTTAATAAATTCTCATTTAATGTGGGTCGTACTTCAAGACAATTTAGTAATGTATTCTGTGTATAATTTTCAGATGGACAATAAATTATCTGAAATATGTAAACAATTGGACCAGCTAGCATTAGATATCCTGAAACTCTGTGAAGAGCAAGTTAAATGCAGGGTTAAATTGGAAGAAGCAATGAAACCTGGTTTTGTTCACATAGCAAAGTCTAGATACATTATGGGCAATCGAACAGTATGTTCCCTTCAGCTCCCCACAGAGGACAGTGCTGAATTTGATGCGTTGACAACCGTTGTGCCTCAAGAGTCGATTACAGACAGTGAACACAGAGTGTTCAAACTAGTAGAAACTCCAAAGGGCCAAGATACATCAGGGAAATCTGTGTTACGGAGAAGAAAAGAGAAACTTGAAAGTGATGTGAGTACTGAAGCAAAAGAGGAAAACGTCAAGACATATGTGGATCCCATAAAATGGTTTGGTGTCCTTGTACCTCAAAATCTGAAAATGGCTCAGAATTGCTTCCAGTCGGTTCTTCCTCTTGTTGTTGAATGTGCTAATGTGCAAGGTGAGTTGCAAAGGGCTCAGATGAAATACCAGAAACTCTTGAAGGAGAAAGATTTGTTAAGTTAAGTGCTCATGAAATTTTTGTTACAATTACTAATTGTATTGACATTTATGGTTGTTTGTTGTTTTACATAAAGTTTCATTACTGAATATGAGAGTTTTATTTATAGCTGTGAAGAATCCTGTGAAGTTATTTCCCATCCTGTGTTCTTGTAAAACTCCCTTACATGTTTGTTATGATTTCTTTCCGTTCTTCTTTTTGTCACAAGGTTATCACTTGTTGGGATTTGACATTGGGTGAAAAGAAATAATTTATATCCTCCATGTAATATTTGGGTTACCTGTGCGAGTCTTATTAATTACTTATGGTTAGTCTCCCACTTGCCTTAGAAACTTTCTACCAGCAGTGTGAGGTAAATGGTGAGGTTATGATTGTGTGTAAATCATCATGTACACATTGAAACACAAAACTACATAATCTGACACACTAACACTTTCCACCGCTGACTGATCTCTGTTTATTTAATATTGTCTTTTATTCCTCATCAATGTAATGTTCTTCACCTACTTGTGGCACCTCATGGCAACTAATGCCTACTTCATTTGGCTAAAGTCAAAAATATGCTTGGAAGCCATTCCTACTTTGAACTTTATTCACTTATATCACATTTTGTGAACAATAACTGGCTAATTCTGGAATTAGCCACAACATATATAAGAAATTATGTAGGGCCTAGGATTCATACTTGTGATACTTCACCCTTTATCAATCTATGTTGGGAAAGCTAGCTCAAAATCTTTTTAACTTTAACATTCTGTATTGTAACTATTTCACAACAATTTGAAAGATATTATTTAACCCATTGATATGCCTCACAAGCAGTAAAGTAGTCTCAATGGAAGTGTTGTGTGTTACAACCCCAAGTTTGTCAGTGCTTAAAACTTTCCACTAAAGTCTTTCTCTTCCTTAAGTATCTCTCTGTCCATTCTGATTTACCATTTGTTTCTTCAGTACACTTTCCCATACATGTTTATCCATCCTCTCATTGTATGTGATGACAATGAACTGTATATTATATTTGGCCACTGGTAGTGCAATTTGTCAGCTGCATCACAGACCCTTAATTAGTGTTTCTGTATGCCCCTAGAAAAAAAGGCTTCCCCATCTTCTGCCCTAAACTCAATTCTTTCTGTAGCAGGCCTGTGAAATTCAGCAGTCATGTTTCATCAGTTGTGGACTCCACATGGGGTTCTGTCTGCATGGTGTGTGTTTATGGGGGGGGGGACAGGACTTTTTTTGGCAAGCTTGTATTCACAATCAGTTGCCCTCCAAAAAAGTAAAAGTACATCTCGATTTATTTTAGACAAATTACCTAAGGAGTGCACTAACTTGAGAGCAATTTATTGCAAGAGTGTTATTGAGCATGCACCATAAGCTTGTGCTGAGGAAACGGCTCGATGCCGGCACCTTTCTCATTAGAAAGCAAATGGTACTAGTTGTGGACCTCATTATTTTCCAGTTTCCCTGATTACAAAGTAGTTCTTTCACATGAATATTTTTCCTGGAGTTTTGTTTATTAATTTTGGGTTCATATCAATACTTCTAGTCACCCCTTCATTGTGGCCCATAGTAGTATCACAGAATCAACCAGCAGGCATGCAATTCACAAGCAGATCATTCTCTTGTCTTGGCAGTTAATGCAAGAAAATGTTGCAGACTTATAACACAGAGTAATTTTACTAGGCATTATGCATGTTACATAGTATAACTAAAGCAGACTTGGTATGAGGAGCTGCCACTGCTTGGTAGATCAGGTTCCTGTAATAGAGATTACTGTAAGAAGGGACTGCTTTGACAACTTCTGCTTGGCCACTGCTGGCATCATAACTGCAGGATATGTCCATGCACTGATTACGTCTGCATTTGTGTATAGTTATATCATTTGTAAATGGCTTTATCACTTGTAATCTCATTGCCAGCCTGCATTATGTTCATTTATTTCCGACCTGTCAAAGTGGTCCTTTCTTACAGTAACTCTTCTACTGGAGGGGCAGAAAGTGGCTCCCAATCCATCCCCCTTTCACATTGTTATTTGATTCATCATTCACATATTCATAAGTTTTTGGAAGGCCTCTGCAACCTGTCTTGCTCATTCAAAAATGAGAGTATAGGTAAGTAATTATATTTTGATGTCTAAAATATATAGAGATGTAATATAATTAATTGGAGAATGAGTTAATAAAAGCTAGTTACATAATGCGTGTTACAGAATGGCACAGATTTTCCTGTATTAGTTTTCTATTTCTGCTAGCTATACAAACTGGTCTCTGCTAGCTATACAAACTTACCACATACTCTTGCCAGCTACAATCTATCGCTGCCCAAAGTAAGGTGTGTGTGTGTTTTTTTTTGTTTTTTTTTAATAATAATAATAATTTTCTTAATTTTACGGTCTCCAAATAGAACGGAAATATTCTTTTAGTAATATTAAAGAACAGTAAAACCTCAACATAAAGAACAATTTTCTTTGAAAACTTTGGAACCGTGTTTAAAAACTGGTATTTAAACGCTACTATAAATTCGAAATTTAAGCTCTTTTTAACGGAAAATTTTAGAGTTTTCGACAAACTTACTTTGAAGTCATTTTAAGTACTTAAACCCACAAATACAACAGAGCTTACGAATTGTTGGAAAGGTGCATATAGAATGGTGCATATAGCCAACGAATTGTTGGAAAGGTCTTAGGCATGAGAGATCTTTCCGTTCGAAATGTTTGAAAAAAACATTTTGAGCCATTTTTGAAAAAGTGGCGTTTGAGCATTTCTGAAAATGTAGAATTTTGAGCTAATTTTCACAGAAAACTTGAGTTTTCAAGAAACTTTATCTGACATTATTTAAAGCACGTGTACTCATAATACACATAATGTGAACAAATTGACGCTAATATAAATATTAAGGACATGAGAGACAAGTAACAAAAATACATTTTTGTAATATTTGAACAAACAAAATTATAGAGCAATATGGCGATTATGTCATCTTATAGAATGCATTTAGCACAATCCATACCAAAAACTTAAAGAAAAAATTTGGAGCCGTTTTGAGAGTATCTTGTTTTTGTAACTTTTTAAAGTTGCACATATTGCGAGAAAAGTACTAAAATTTTCATTTTCAATAAGAAAAAATGTACATAACTTTAATGAAAGAACTTACTGTGAAGAACAAAATTTCTCTCTTTCATTTTGTATTTGAAGGAAAACACCGAAAAATAATCATACTTTTGAAATTTTTATAAATTCTGAATTAACAGTGAAAATCGAACCTATGCCACATTGATGAACATAGGTTACTCTATTCTTACAAGAAATATAAAAGAAAAACTGAGAAAATTTTGAAAATGTTCAGAGGGTTTCTTGAAAAGTAGCCCTAAATTTTGAAGAATGTTTTTTAAATCTCAGTTTGACTCAAGCCAGAGGGACAGAGGTTTTTTTAATTAGGAAATTGATTTTCCACAGCTTTACATAACTTTCCCTACACTACAAATATTACTCTGTATATAGTATGTATACGGGATGGTATGTTAGTAAAATTTAGTATTCATCCAAAAGGAAAGTAATATTAATTTTAACGACATTTAGTGTATTATTTACCATTTGGATTGTATAAATTTAAAGAACCTGTAACGAGTATTGTACTTCAGCATCTGCGTCAATTACCCATCTTGATCAGGTTTTCATCCGGTTTCCCTGATCCTTGAGCAAATGTTGGAATGGCCCCTTGTTTTTCTTTGGGACATAAATGTAACTTCAATTTAACTTCTCCCCATAGCACGTCACACAGTTTTTAACTGTTTTTTTTATATAAATAAATAAACCTTGAATTATGTACTTGAAACCAGTGATAAGGACCTCCTTTGTGTACATTTTTGTACATTGTGTAGATGTAGAAATGTATTTAAGAAATTTAATAAAAAATACAGTAATGTTTGAAGATTTACTAAGTATATATTTGCTTGTTTGATGTTTTCTTCCAGTTTCATAAAAAAAATGAATAATAGTAAGCAAACATGCTACAGTAAATACCAGTATATTATAAATTCAGTGAAATTTGTTGACATGTCAAGTTAGTGGCATGTTGTCTATTCCTACACATATTGAATGAACTGGTTTTCAATTTCTAGTCTTCGTTTTACAAAGTTCTTAAATTTCATTATTGCTATAATAATTACACTAGGTTTCAAATTTTAACTTATTGCTGCTACAAATAGAAAATTACTGATCCTGTATTTTGTAGTGCTGAACTGAAAACTATCTCATATATTCCGGTTTTCTTGTAATTATATATCATGAAAATATAAATTCTGCATTTTCCTCTACTTGGTTGGGATATTTAAAACTTACAACCAATCAGGGTTCTTTTTCTTTACTCATTAGCAATGCATCTTCATGTGTTTTTCTGAATATTTGACAGCAATAGTTGGCTAGCATGAATGCATTCTAGATTCCCAAGTATTGTATTAAAATATTAAATTTGTTTGATGAATTCTCTCACCATGTTAATCAGAAACTGATCGCAATTGTCCTGAAAAATATCTATATGAGGAGAGGAGGAAGAAAGTAATGTTTTAAGAATTGGGTGCATTCTACAAGGTAAAAAGGCACTACCATATTTTTTTTTTACTATTTTCTTGAAACTTGATTGGCAAGGGTTTTCCAGAAAATTGAAGATAACATTGTTGACTGATTCCCATGAAAGTGCCCTCTTGATTTATTTTGTCAAAGAACAGTAAAAACTATGTGACATACAGGGAGAGGGACAATCTGTGTGTTTTCTTGAGCTCCACAATCTCTTCCTCACCGTTTAACCATAAGTAGCTGAATGATTAATAAAAATTCTAAGAAAGCAAGGTTAGCAACAATTGAAAGCTAGCTATTTTTGTTCCCAAGTTATAGAGAACATGGATTTGATTTTTGTTATGCTAACAAAATAGTAAGTTTCACCCTCAGCTTTCTCCTACCTCACGTGCCAAAAGGAGAGCTCAACAAAATACGTGCGTGGTGAAGTTACATTTATGAAGCTCCTTAAGCGACAGTAGTTTCAGACTGCTTATCAGAAAACATTTCTTTGATTTGGAGTCGTGTACCTATTATTAGTGTTTTGCTTAACCTCCGAAATGTTGCAAATAATTAAATCTGTATATCGAGAAGAAATCTAAAAGTAGGTTCATTATTATCCAATGTTTTTACTAGTTTTGTTGAAATTGTAATTTGGTATGTGAAGGAGGAAAGAAATTATGCCAAGACTGCTTCTCTACTATTTCTTTTCCTACTTTCCAATTCTTTCACCGGCCAGTCCTTTTTTCTTAATTTGATATAGAAATCTTGATTGTCCTGTCTCAAAGAATGCAATTGTAATCCTTGATGTAGCTCAAATAGAATTTAAATCGCTATTTTTTTGCCAATAAAATGAATTGTGATTAATGAGATTTTGAAGATAATTTAAATATCTTTTTTTTAATGCACAGCCTATAGGAATAGATGGCCCTACACACCCATTGCGCACACTGCTTTGAGGTTCAGAATCTAAAACAGCTTCCATTCTTTGGTAGAGAAATTAATGTTCATAGATTCCATTAATCCTTTTTTTTTTTTAGATCATATCTTTTGTGACCTCAAACATTGTTCTAAAAACACTTCTGTCAGACGTCTGAATGACTACTAAATACTTCATAGCTTCTGGCAATCTCTATAAACAGGAAGTGTTTATGGTTTCTTTAAGGTTTTCCTATTGAAGAAATTGGGAAGCTAGAAGTTCTGCAATAGTTCTCAAAAATTCTAAACCTCTTGCAAGACAATACATCCTACGTGAGTTCATTTGTGTGGATGTAGTATTGGTGCATGTGTAAAGTGAATGTTCAAGAGTAAGTCCCCGTTTAAAATGGCTGAAAGTTTCTTTATCTGAACTTTAAAAATGAGACCACAGAAAAATAATTTACTGTGATATTCGTAATTAGAACAAAATTAATTGGAAATAATTTTTTAACATGACAGAAACAATTTGGGTATTGACCAATGGTATCAACTGTAATTATTGGTGTGTGATCTCCAGAAATAATGTTAGATCCAACAGTAATTCATACAGCTCAATTCAATTATTGTTATTACACTGATCAACAAAAATTAAAAAAATTCAGAAAGAAACCGTCTTCATTCATCCGGAAATGTCTCTTTTGAATTCGTATCTGTAATCTGTTTCTTTCTGCTAATTAAGGGATTGAGGATAAGGTGTCAATGTGATTAAATGGTGAAATAACTGAAGATCTTCATCTATAATATAAATAAAATATAAAACAAGAAGGTAATACAAATAATATAATAAATGCACATTGATATTAACAATACAAAAAAGGACAGGATGAAAACAAATAATGAAATTAGAATATATACATATGATGATGGCAATAATTACAATAATAATTATTATAATTAAAAACTAATATCCTATGAAATTTCAAAAAGTGAGACAGAATAAGTTGAGAAGCTTACTTACCTCACTACATATAGTGAAAGTCTGGAGACACTGCTCAGAGGGGAAACAGCATTTAAAATAGGTTTCTGAGGCAGTAGGTGAGGGGTTAGAGGTGGTCTGATTAGGGAAAGAGAATGTTCCGATATAAACTTCAAAAGTTGAAGATTTGAACATTATTGAAGTTATTCTAAGTATGTTCATTGTTCCTTTATATTATACACACACATGCATGTATACAAGTGAAAAAAAGTGTTAAATTTATATTTTGAAGTTTTAATGTTCACTGAATTGTGTGTTTAAGTTACAAATATTCAGCATTGGCTGCATGCTCTTTAAGTTCTTACCCTAGGAATGAGTAAATGTAATTCTTACTCGATATATTGTAGCTGAAAAGTAGAATCTTAATATTTTGTTAAGCTTAGCTTTCAGTAACTCCAGTCCCACCAATTTTCTAATGAATTCACAATTGTACTTATCCCTTTCATCACATATTACCACACCGTTATTCCATTGCTCTCTTGCAGGTTACAATAAAGCTTTGGGCAGTTCTTGTACCTTCATGGCCATCCGAGTTTTACAATGTTTTATCAATAGACTTAATTTTGGGAAATTGATCGTGTTATTTTCAGGTGGTCACATGTATAACTTTCTATAGTATTTGAGTTCTGAATTTTAATCGAAAACTGCCAACAGCACTTACTTTTCATTTTGACCAAACATAGTAAAAAAAAGTTTTATTATATTGGTAGCTATGGAACCTGATGGACATTGTTCTGCCCTTTATCTCCCTTTCTCTTTTTTCGTTTCCCCCAGAAAATGTAACAGAATGTTCAAAAAGATCTCGATATTTTAATAGTTATTGTGCTATTCCGGACAGAAATAGATCCAACAAATCAGAGATAATTAAAATTGCTGGTTAAACAAAGTCTATATATCACCAGTTTTCAGGACAGACAGTTCCAGAGACAAATTTCCCTGAGTGTTCCTGAACTTTTTTATATTTTTGAGAATTGCCGAATATTTCTAATAAGTTTCAGAGTATATTAATTGAAAAAGGATCTTGGTATTAAAACACTTATTGGCTGGGTTACTTCCTCAGTGGTATCTAGAAGAATAATACCTAGCTTTATGATAGTCTCAAAAATGTCTCCAAATTCTAACAAGTGTTGATTTTTTCAAGTTTTTACTCAATGAGGTCTTATTTCTAAAAGAGGGTGAAGAAAACAAATCATATAATTGTAAAAATTACTTTTATTTATCTGGTTTTTTATCACAACTAAATTTGACTCCAAATAATAAAAATCTGTAAACACTCCTTAATTATATCACTGATTGCTCCATAACATCATAGAATAATACAAATAAATTTTTCAAAATGCTGTTATAAATTACTTTTAAATGTTAAAAAAAATAAACTAAAAATTAGCAATCCTCTTTTCGCTGACTGGCATTATTATTTTTTTAAGTCATAATTTGTAAGAGAAAGCTACATAATTAGGTTATAACAATAATTTGCATTTATATTATCACAAGTTGTACATTTTAATCATGCACATAAAAAAATTATAAACAAACTAAATTTTCCTACATAACTACTCCTTTTCGTGAGCCGCTACATTTTTGTTTGAGTTGTAACGTTCCATTTTTGTAGTTTTGATAAATGACAAAACTGATTTTTCCAAGATTCTGTGTCCATATTCATTAATTCAATGGAGCATTCAAGTGAAATAACTTAAGTGTGCTAAGTGTATAAAGAACAAAATTTAAAACTGTCAGGTACAAATATTAAATTAAACAATTGCAGTACCTGGATATACATACAATTCATTCATACATTATTAACATCAAAGATACCTTCAGTAATTTTTATGATTATGACAATAGTTAAGGAAGTTAACAGGTAATTCATTTGAAATTTAACAGTGAAAGATTATTAGACTAATTCCGATGACAACAACCATCAGATCATCACCTTTCTGAAACCATATAATTATAACACTTATCAGGAAGTCATAAAGTACCGTATCTCAAAAGGAATTTTTATAATTACAGTAGGCTCATAATTATCTGAGGGCTTGTTAAGAGGCAGTCTTTAGGGGAAAAAAAAATGAATCCACTGAAAAAAAGTGTATAAATTGGTTGTTAAAATAGAAGCAAGCCTAGGGCAAAGCCGCCTCCAATTTTTGAAATTTTGGGCCCTTCCCAATTTGATAATCATCCAATAACTGTTGGCCAAACTGTTTGGCATTTGTCATTGTCACTCAGTTTGGGTTGTCCACAGAATACGGAAAATATAAATGAAAAAAGTATCTTAATTTTTGCAATGGATACCAGATTATCCAAGTGTTTTCATATCGGATAGTGTCTATCTGAATTCTGAGATAATCAGGAGTCTATTGTATTGTAGGATGGTATTACAGTTATGAGTCATTTAATGAAAATTAGTCACTCAGAAGACTGTTTTGAGTTTTCTTAAACTGTCTTCCAGGGACAATTACATATTTTCCATTGATAGATTTACAAATTTTTCAAATTTATATTCTTCAGGTAATTTTTCTTTGATTCTATTTACAATATATAAGCCAAGGCAAATTGGGCTTGTATGTTTTGTAAAGAAAGGTGATGATATGGAAAAACATATCACTGAATGTAACAACAGCGAATGATGATATTTATCATATCTTAAATCATGCTTTTGAAAAAGAAATTTCACACATTAATACATACGTATTTGAAAGAGATGAAATATAAAAATTGTAAACGAATAAAAATTATGCTGAATTGATCTACTTACACAATAAACATCTAGCAATCAATAACCAATCTTTAGATTCAGTGTCACTTTGTACTTTGAACATTAGTTATCATCTCATCTAAATTCTTATAGTTTTTATTACGGTAAAACACTTCTAACAGTGAGACTGCCAAATAACTTTCATACTTTTCAATAATGAAATTTAAGCTTTTTTAGCTGCACAAACAATACTATAAAATTTGTATTGTATGTTGAAATGTATGCCTTAAAAACATTACAAACCAGTCCTTTCCTCCACATAATTTTTATACATAACTGATGACCAAACTTCATCTAAAACAGTAAATTTTGTTTAATGTTCTTAAAGACAGGAAATTATTACTCGTTTCACAACACCAATTTATTGGCAGAAAGAGGCCAGTATATTCAATGGAAAGAACCTGCACCAATTGATCATTTGGGAGATTCACTTTTCTGTTTCTTTATGCACTTAATTCATGTGAAAATGAAACTAGAAATGAAAATATTTATATAACATCTGCAAAAATTGTATTTACACCATTCTCTTACCTCCCATAAGCTTGATTTTGTTTACTGAAATCTTATTCAGATCATTAATTGAAATGAACCTTTTTTACAATCAGCAAATTCATGTGCAACAATTAGTTTCTCTTCCTGGTTATTCTTTCATTATACTGAAAGAATAAATGCTTCTCTCTTTTATTTCTGGAATGCAATGCAACTATATGTCTAAGAAAATTAATTTGAGTTATGTCTGATAAAACCCATTATTTATGGCAGGTGTACAAGATTTGTCATAACATGCCAAAATGTTCAATGAGCGATAGTCAGACTTCACTCTGTAAAGCTAAGGTGCAAGTACCTACCACTGCCCAAGTTTCATTTATTTGATTAATTCATTCGGAAAGGACAGAAGCATAATGAATAAGGAGTAGATAATGTTTTGTTTGATAAAAATTCTCATCAATGCCCCATTCACAATATGTGACATAAAATACTTCTAAAATTTTCCTAAATACATAAATAGAATTATTGTATGTTAAAAGACGAATTAATGACTTTATATGAAATTAAGAAATGTATGCAAATTTAATTAATGGAAATGTTCTGTTATGCAATGGAATCATACATTTTTAAATGATAATTCTATTTGCAGTTATTAAAATACATTTGTTATGTCTTACAAAGTCAAACATCTTTTGATGCATTAGATTTTACTAATAAAGTTAGTTGGCAATCCCACTTTACTACAATTAAGTAGTGGCGTCTGCAGTGGAAAAGGGATACTTTTACTGGCTACTATTAATACACTCAACACTGTCATAAAATTTTGCATCATTTCCGAAACAAAGAAAACATTTTCTGCATCAACAGTTTCTCTCATATTTGAAAATATTTGATTTGTATTTATGTTGGTTTCCAATAGAGATAGACACAATTCACTGAAGTTCTCAAATCTGTTTCTCAGCAAAGCAACGTACTCAGCACTTATAGGAAAGTTACTTAACAGTAGATCACATTATCACAGATACACAGAGATCCTCATTCAACATATTTTTATGAGTACTACTAAGTTAAAATTTACATCAACAGAGACTCACACTGAAGAAGGATTATCTTTATAGTATTCTTCACCAAACCATTCTGTTGTGCTCTTCTAGTAGCTGCAAAGAAATAAAAGTGTGAAAAAGCAAATTAAAACACATAAACGACTTACTGGTAAATTAGATGTCAGTTCAAGTTAATCTCTTGTTTCAAAATACTCACTTCAGAAACTGATCCAAGTGCCGTAACAGAACTTTAAGTTTCCTATCAGGCATATTTGTTGCGTAGAGAAGATCAGGAAGTTTCACTACAAATTAAAATTGAAGAGTTAGTGGTGATCTTGTTTCTGAACTAACAAATTTATTTATGCAGGAATGAAATGGAATCTTACCGAAGAGTCTTGTTAAGTGCACTGCCCCATATACTAATGACGGAGGTACTGGAACTTGGCAATAAAGCTGATCAGGTACTAACTGCCAGGATAATATTTTTGAAAGCAGCGAATTCGTCTTAGGGGATGCAGAAGTTATGCTGGGTATCGTAGACGAATGCACCAGTGCCGCGGTTGAACTTCCTCCAGGCAGCATGCTAGTGGTAGGAGTTGAACAACGAGAGCTTGTACTTGTCAAGCTAAAAAGGAAATTTTGTCTTTCTTTTCTTTATTACTTAAAATTCTTAAATTAATTAATTAAATCTTACTAACCTGGACAGGTTATGCGAATTAGGATTTTCCTGTTTGATGTTCAGCACAGAAAATCCCACGTCATTGTTTCTGCTCATATTTCGTAAATTAAATTTGCCTATACCATTGCTTTCAATGTTAGTTGTCTGGTATGTACTCCCAGTCCCCTCGTTGCTGTCTGTACATGGGGGTCGATGTGAGCTACGTAAGCTCCGCTTCCTTCCTATATCTACAACAAGTAATGTTATTACAAGCCATTTGCAAATATTTTACACTACTAATAAAATTATTTACAAGTTTCCCTTACCAGGTTCTCCATTATCTGCACCCGTTTCATCAACATTGTTAGTACTAGAAATATTTGCACTGGCCAGACCCTCTCCATCAGGGGTATGTGGTTGGCTATCCTCATCATCCTCAATTTCTTGTTTGACCAGGTTGCTGAGTTCATCGAAAACCCTTCACATGACCCCAAAATATAAATCAACATCATGTCTAACTAACAATTTCACAACATTCTCGCCTCTATACTATCTGCTCAGTTTTCATTGCAGACTATACATGATGTATCCCTATTATTAGAGCAATAGCACTAGATACACTTTCAGAAAATTCTTATTAAGTTACCATTCCAACTTTACTTCAAATGCAAATGAAACTACTGAGACATTAGTTCTTAATAAACTGCTAATAAAAATTGCTGAGAAATTGATAAAAAAAAAAAAAATCAATCTATTAAGTAGCGCAGATACAATTTTAATGGATTTTGAATAACCTTTTGAGTACACACTAATTGCTTGTTTTCAGTTCATAAATAACAAAATACAAAAGAACACATTTTAAATTTCTGCTTTAAAATGCATATTGGAAGGGTAGGGAGTGCACATAGTGAATTTCAAAATTTCATGAAATATTTCAGCTTTGGTTTTTCTCAGAAACACAAATTGGTCATGTTTTCACGTGACTATATAAACAATTAAAAGCTCTTCATAACAAACTTTTTTCCAAATTGTACAAATGATGAATCTAGTAACAATGGCAAAAGTCATTTGATTTGAAGGATCGCTTATAATAGAATTAATACATACCAGGCATTTCCAATATGATGCTCTGTTTTATAATTTAAGTAATTTGTTAATTGACACATTAAAAGAATTTGAAAGCAGAACATTTAACTTTCTAAAGCTCATATTCTGTGCCAAAAAAAAATATTTTTTTTTGATCTTCACTGTTCAATAATTAACTTAAAATAATGTGATGACTTTCAGTCAACAACGATTCAACATATTCCAGAAAACAAAATTATTTCAAAGAACCAGCAGACCCATTTTCATAATATAATTCTGCTGGATGATTAATGATACTTGTTTGGTACAATACAATTGAGATTCAGATTTTTTTTTTAGTAATGCAGTGTCCAATTTTCAACAGTTTTCCATATTAGTGAACACTTAAAAAAAAAAAAAAAAAAATTGCGATATTTGAAATATAGTAGAGGATCATTTTAGAGATGCAGTTCTCTTTTTAATAATAAAACTGATTCATACTCTATGCATTCTTGTTTTATACTCTGACGAGTTCGTAGCTGCTCAAATTGTTCTCTCTCTGGATTGTACAAGAGTAAATCACCCAATGTGAAGTCAAAATAGATTCTAACACCATCCACTACTTCTTTACAGATGTTGAGACTGAAATGGAAAAATATCATGAATAAAAATTAAGAAACGAATATTACACTGATTAATATGTTATATTACACTTGTTCATGCACATAGATTACAAAAACACAAAAAAGGTGCTTACCTTCGACAAGCTCTATCAAGATCTCTCATTTTATTATTCTGGTGGTATCTATATCGCCTCTGTGGTTTGTCAGTTATCCCGCATAACTGGTTAACCGCACAATGTTTAACGTATCCTTCTAATATAGTGACTACATTTGGTTCCGCTGGGAGATTCACTAGCTAAAAACACACATTGTAATGTAACAAAAGAAGAACCAAAATTAAACAGATTCTTGGGGACATACATAGAACACTCACCTTATGTTTTTTGGTAATAAGTTCATAGTCTTGTTCCAAAAGTCTTTTAAGACAATCGCTTAATTCAAGAGGAACTCTCTCTTCGTCTTCTGCTGATGACTCTGCAGAAGAAGACAAATCTTCCTCTTCTTCTTCCTCCTCCTCCTCTTCCTCTTCTTCACTGTCTTCTGCGTCTCGCTGGCTCTGGCTCCCAGAACTCCCATCTTCTGAAGATGCTCCCCCTCCTCCCTTTCTTCTGCCCTTTTTTTGCTCCAGGCTATCGTTAATTTTTTCAGACAGCTTACGGTGACGCTTTTTGCGCTCGCGTCGATACAGGTACGCACCTCTGGGGAATTCATTTTTTATAATCACAACATAAAATAATATGAAACTAACATTTTGCACACTTTTAAGTGATTAAAAATTGAATCTTACAATTGTAACTGTGCCTTTTCCGCCAGGTCTCTCTGCAATTGTCTATTCTCGTCTGTATCTTTCAGCACATAATCTTCACTCACACACCGATCCCAAGAGGAATTCCAACCCTATTATCAGAATGCAGTTATGAAATTTTCAATTTGGAATTATTAAAATTTAATAAATTTAACACTCCATTAAATATGCACACAAAACACACCTGAAAGTGAATGAGGTATTCTACACTCTTCTTGCCCCTAGTGTCTTTATTCACTATTACTTCCAATACCTGAAAAGTGTGTTAAATTATAGAAATGTTTACACCACATAAAGGGAAAAGCTAAAAAGTAAGAATAAAATACTTACAAAAAGTAGCAAACAATATGGAATTTATATCACACAATGTTACAAAAATTAAAGGACTAATTGTGTTTATAATTATAAAAGATCTAAAAATACATATTTAGTAAAAAACCACGGTTAACTTTCATTTCCAGATCCCTACACATCCCACAAAAAACAACAACATCCATGGATCAAATTTGTGCTGGGTATTTTGTAGTAAAAACAATTTCAAGGAGCTCAAAAACAATTTAAGAGATAAGAGCCCTGTATTCTGACTACAGACGAAGGAGTACTATCCATGTAACTAACAGTGAACTTCAAATTCGTGTGTACAATCAATACGCAAACGTCATCTGAAAACAGCACTCCCTGCCGGTCGCTCCACCTACACCACTAAATTTTGCAGGTTGCACTCCGACCCCGCCCCCTACCCTCACAAAATGACTTCCTGTTTACTTTATTCCGCAGCAAATGCAGTCCAAATGCCGGAGGGGATACGTAGTAGAATTATCATGTCATCATGCAACATTCTTAAATGGTTCTTTAGAATGGCCAAGCTATAAATATTTATGGCGTTCGCTTGGAAATTCTCCTATGCCTAACCACCATTGTACGAGGGTAAAGAAACAAGTGACTATCGCCAAACACGCTGATCGCACAACACATTTCAACTTGAATTGTACGACATTGCTATTGGTACAGTAAATTATTCAATCGTAAATACGCTTACCTTAGAATCATAGAGAACTTTTGCCTTGGTGGGATCCGGTTCGTAGCACAGAACCCTTTCTCCTTCGGAGAATTTAAATTTCACTCCTCGCGTCGACACCATCCTCCATAACAAAACAACTGTATGAGAAAATACAAATTCATAATGCCGCTACGAGAGAATCTGGGTAGTAGAGTTAACCTCATTTAAAGGCCATGCAGGAATGATAACACTGACATCTAAATAAAAAGGAAATTATTAAATATTTACTTCGAATCGCTATTTTCCATCCTATATTCGCCAAATCCGTTCAAGTCCGAAGAAAAAAGGAGTCCAACCGAAGGTATGAAAAACACTGCGCTTCCGTTCTATACTTACAACTGAATCAGTTTATTGTTAATGGGCAAATAATTCACAGATTTTGTAGATAGAACTGTAGGTGAGCGACTTGAAAACTTCTAAAATATTAATTAGTAATTAAAAAACACATAATGCGAGGTTTAAAATGTATTTAACAATATTCATGAATATCACTTGGCAAGGACGTAACGTTTGCGTTGCCGAGCCTGTGTTAAAGTGAAGGATATCACTGTATAATTGTGTTTGTTGGGTTTCTTTAATTGCAGAAAGAAAACGTACAGAATGACAGTTGGAGGAAGCGGGACTCTACTGAAGAAGAAGTATGTATGATGTGAAATGCATTTACGGTTTGTTGATAAACACTTTCTTGGTGAGTGTGTAAGATTACAAAAAATTATATTTTTCTCTCCGCAGTGCTGCATATCCACCGAATGTCCGGTGCCAGAAGTGTTTGGAGTACGGGCATTGGACATATCAGTGTCAAGGGAAAAGAAAATATCTGCATCGGTCCTCTAGAACTTCTCAGCTGAAGAAACGATTGAAACTGAGGGAAGCAGGACAGTCACAACAGTGAGTATTGCTTTATTTACCAGAAACAAGTTGCCGTATTCAATCCATTGTTCATGAAATGTTTTGAGTTAAATTAAATATTATTGCATGATCTTCATTAAAATCTGTGTGTATTATTTTTTAAGATGAGCTGTTATAAATTTGGTATTTGTGTGCTAATGAATTCATTCCTTATCCAAAGAATTAAGAAATTTCTAGAGAAGAGCTAGCTATTGCCCTTCTCTGCTAGATACAATTCTGTCATTAAATGTTATTCCAATAGGGACACTCTCTTGAGAAATAATACTTGAACTATTACACTTTAAACATGATGGTGTAATTGGAGTGTCATCTTGAACCTGGTATTTGATCAGTGTGGCTTACCAAAATGTTTTTGGATACAACATTGAAGTTAAATTGGCCTTTATAGTTGTCATTTTACATAATATACCCTGTTAAACTAAAGAAAATGTGTCAAAATTTTGTACTATTGGAAATAAGATTTAAATATTAACATAAATATATACAATATTTATGTTTGCAGAAACACTTTTTTTTACATTCATTGTGCTTTTTTTTGTGTTATTTGCTTGATATCAGGTTTAATTTGTATTTTGGAAGGTGTAACCTAACAACAATTGCATAGTTGTATTAGCGTGCTCAAAATGGTCATAATTTTATTCTTAAGAGGGAGAAAATACTCATTAAAAATTTGACATTTTGATAACAATCCTTAATTTTCACTTGATGGAGTAGAAAAGTGAAGTACAAATAAGATTCTTCACATGTAGTTTGTTGGTCACTTTATACATTTTTTCATGTAATCAGTAACTAAGTAGGTTACATTGTTTTATTTTCTGTTATTTGAATTTTTCTGCAAATGTATAGGTGCTCTGTCATCAATGAAGTTAACCTTATTTTTTCTTGTGAAATTTTCAAATATATATTCCAACTCAAGACATGAAATGCATTGTATGCATAAATATTTTAGGTAGGTCAATTCATTATCCTCAACATTAAAGGACATGGACAAAATTAAAACAAATTGTGGCTATTGGTCTTGTATAAAACAGGTTAATTTTTGCTATTGATAGAAGATGGAAACAAGAACTAATTTTCTTTTATTCTTCTTCTTATTTTTATTATTAAATTTTCACTGGAATTTTACATTGTTTGCAGAAGAATCAATTGCCATAAAAGGTGTTTCAAATAACAGAAAGATATGTTGGTTTTTTTTTTGCAAATGAGAATCTTTGTTTTTAATAATTTAATTTACATTTACACCAAAGAAGAATTGATAAGAGAGTGATAAAATTTGTCTTTTTCTACCTGAAGTTTTAATGGAGACATTTTCATAATCACGTATAATTATAGTCATCTGTCAGTGTCAAAATGTTGGCAGAACTTTAAAACTAAACGCATATAAGAAATCTTATGCTGTTTGGTCATCCCTTGAATTATTGATGCACCTAGATTTAATTAAACTGTCATGTCATGTATTTTTATAAAAATATGTATTGGGATTAATCATTTGAACAGTGAAACAATTTGTGCAGATTTTGCAACTTAAGCATTTCTTTCATCCACCCTCAATTCATCATGATCTAGAAAATTGCTACTAGACTTGTTGGTTTTCTTTATTTCCTTGAAGATGTGAAGGAATGCATGGTGATTTGTTCCCTACATTTAACGATACAGTTCTTTAAGGTAATGTGATTGTAATAAAAGTAGTTACAGCATATGCATTCTTGTTTTGATGGTAAATCAAGAAAAAATGTAAGAACCTGAAAGTATTTTAAATATTCTAAGTTTATTTGACTTTCCATAGTTTTCTTTTGAAGAGGAAATGCTCAAAGAGATTTTTTATTAATTTACTTATATTTTAATTTCCTCCTTTATTGATTCCTAATTGTAGTATGGGGTTGACTCACAAAAACAAATGAAAAATAATGGTAGCATCACTGTCCTTTCAAGATTTTTAATTTATTATTGTCTGGGAAGTAATATCGCATCTATAAAATTTAATTCAACCTAAGATTTGTGGATAAAAGTCTACAATTAGTGGTTGAGAAAAGAAATGTGAAATTTGTATGGTCTTCAGCACATCTGTCAGCTATCTCATAACAGTCCTAGAATGCAATTTCTTTGGCTTCTAAGTGCATAAACTTACTTTTATTGAGCAACATTGTTTGTGATAATTCTTTGTATTCACTACATTAATTTTCCAATTTGTTGCTGTTATATTTACAAGAAAACGCCATGTAATTTGCATTACTATCACAGACAGGTCTTAATTACATGATGTTGGTTTTCTATTGTATTATTCCGTATGTTATATGTTGGGCACTTCATTGCAATTCTGCACTTTGGCGCACATAGTTAAAAGTAGTTCAGGCACTAAGGCTGAGTAGGAACTTTGCCATTACATGCAAAATTTGAGGAATGTCTCGTTGATGACAGGGAATGACAGTTCGAATGAAAATAGACTGATGTGGCAGCACAGGAAATAATGCGTTATGTAATCTAGTTCAGTCTTTAATGAATATACTGAAATTACTCTTTAATGAATATATATTCTTACTCTGGTCCAACTTGCGCGAGGGCACGTATGCAGCGATGTGATTCTGATGTAATATTCTCACCGCGGAGGAAGCGGATTATCCAAGCCCATTATCGCTTTGTGTGAAGACGAATCCGCGCTTTTTGTAAAACGCTCAGAAAGTATTTTGAGAGTGCACGAGTAAGGAAATTTTGATTTCGCATGTTTTACAACTGAAATGTTGTGCAAAGTAAATGGTTCTCGAGAAACTAAGCTTGCGTCTGTACCGTGTGTTGGGCAGAAAACGGCCAACCCATATGTTCCCTAGGGACGCGACCTTTTACGCCGGTATTGCAACTTTTAAGTGGATGGATGAGATGTGAATGTTTTCAAAACATCGATTTTTTTAAAAAATATTTCTCTTTATAAAGATTGATATTTTAAAGCCGAATTTTTTTATTAACATCGGTGTATTTTACTCGACGTTTTTGTTTTTAACTATTTGTTTAAAAAAGAAAAATTCCCGGAAAATCAATTTTGTAAACGTTAAAATACGAAATAATGGTGGCTTTTGGTGCCAGTCAGTCAGTCAGTGTTCAAACCAAGCGAACTCGTATGCGTTCCTCTGCAGCTGTGCAGCTCTCTCGCTCGAACTGATCCCGATGTGCCGATATTCCCTACTGGTTTCCTGGTATATCGGGGAGGCTGTGTGCGCATGTGCAACCCGTCTTCTTCTCGAACCCATCTAAGAAGAACTGCCCCCACCCCCTTACGATGACGCTGGACGCTGAAACAAGTTTTGTTAATTATTCTTATTATTTGAGCGTTTGTTTTCAGTTCAAAGCATCGATAAATTTTGGTCGATGTATTATAAACTGTGATGTTTGGAAACACGTTTGTTATCGATGCGGAAACGCTATCCGGAGCTGCTTCCGATAGCCCGATTCGAGTCTGGGCCCGACGCACGTTCGCCGCACCGTCCGTGTCCTTGAGCACATCCCGACGAGCGGTTCGTGTGCGAATGAGGAAGCAGGCCATGGTCCGGCGGTGAGGGCGGGAGTGGAGGCGGGAGACGGAAGGAAGGGTTGGGCGCGAACTAGCCCCGATGATGAAGATTCTGTTCCGGCATTTACCTGGAATTAATTGATCGTAGAAAACCATGGTAATGACTGATCAGGATAACCGCCTCCAAGAATCCTTTCCCAAGTGGCGGAAATATCCAGCGCTACTTACATGCAAATATTAATTTGTGTCAAAATAAATAATATAAAAGAAAAAAAAACAACACTGGTGCATTTTCTGGAAAATGGTGGATTTGTAAAATTTCCAGCTGGCGGAGACCATGTTAAGTGAGTTGATTTGAATTTGTATCTGGGCGTTAGATGTCTCAGAAAGGGCGATTGGTCTCGGCGCAGTTAGATCCAGGGGTTTCTAGTCGGACCTCGGGAACCCGCCATGTCTCGAATTCGCTTAATTTTTGTGACTGCACGTAGATGCCGAATTCGGCTAGCGTCGCCGGTTTCACGATCGTGGCCTTCCAGTAAAATCACGCTGGCATTGGCCTGGATGGCTGAGGGGAACCTGGAAAACCTCGGTGGATGACCGACACGGAGATTGAACCCGGGCCTCCCGAATGCGAAGTCAGCATGACGCTCCGAGTCAGTTCGCTCGGTCCGTGAGTTGATGCCGCTTCTTAAAGATGCTAATTTATTTGGAAGATACCTCAGGCCGTTAATGTGCATATTTCCACCAATTTGTAGTCACTATTGTATTTGTGAGTTAATGTGTGTTAAATGACCCCTTATAAATTTTTTCGAAAACTCGAAAATTGTTTTGAGATAAAGAGCTTTAATTTCGAATTTACTAGTAGCACTTAAGCGCCATTTTATTAAAAACGGCTGAAAATTTTTCAAAGAAAATTGTAATATAAGGCTAGGCTTTACTGTTCTTTAATATTCATAAAATAACATTTCCGTTCTATTATTAGGAAACCAAAAAATTAAGAAAAATTAAAAAAAAAAGTATTTTGGGCGTCGATAGATGGCAACTGGCAAGTCCGAATAACTAGCAGAGGCCAAAGGAGATAGAAAACTAATACGGGAAAATCTGTACCATGTAACACCATGTGCACTAGTGCACTATCAGGCCTGACCACATTCAACAGTTTAATACAGTACATAATAAATAGGGCATTCAAGATGTTCATAATTAGGGGAATCTACTCTGTCGTATATTGGGGCTGTCATTGCCATTGCAGGGAATATGATCATTCAGCCCTCAAGTATTGGGCTCCAAAACACACTTTTTTGATGACATTTTGGTGTTTAATTCAATGACTGTGTTTTCTCAATTGCGTGCCCGAAGCGGTTCACGAATTCCTTTGATCTCAAGTATTTCTCATTCATCTGGTTCCTATATTATCGATTGAAATTTCTCCAGATTTCGCAGTGGTAGGAGGTTAAAAGAAGGGAAATAATCGGTCGTGGCGCAGGCCGTCTAAGCTTACGAGCAGCGCGTCGATCCAATTGCCGCCACAGACTCGTACCGGCCTCGTACTCGCCGCGTACCGGCTTAGGTGGCTCAGGGCATCAGTTGATGTCACTGCAGTGCCTCTTGAGTGTCTCTTAGGGTGCGAGTCTCGACGGTGGCAGGGTTTTCGACCCTGATTACCTAGCTAGGTCCAATTCAGTCGCTGTCTATAGGAGAATTCTACCGGTCGGCGTGCCTGATCATGGTTTCTCCAATATACAGCAGGTACTCAAATAAACGGGTTATGGAGTGTTCGCGATCTTTCATTCCTCTTTCCTGTCCTATCTTCACCCCCTACGTAGACAACATACATTTACATGCGTTACACTTCCATACATGTCGGGAGACCAGTCAGAATCTACAAGTAAAAGTTTGCCCCGGCTGCTGCGGTGCTCGCCGGAGATAGAGATCTGGTTGCGTAATACCCAACAAGCCTGATCTCGCCATCCAGCAGAGGCAGGTCATTGCCACCTCACGCGATAAAACATGCACTACCCTTACGGAACTAACGTCCTTATCCGTTGATGCGCCCGGAATCGCTAATCGATCAATAACATTCAAACTCTGGTTCCTATCCACATATGCTTGAATATTTCGCCTTGCACTCAGTCGTAAATTGTCTTTAAAATTGTGCACGTGGTTATAATGGCGAATTCTCTTCAGCACAGGCTGCTGCTGAGTTCACAGAAAAGGCAGCTCCTGAAATGCAATAAACAACGGTGACTCACGCCTATGCGATGTCTCATCTTAATACGCTTTATAAACGAAGTTCTTGTAAACGACGGTCATAAATCAAGAATGTGCTGGTCTTTTCATAAATTAATGTTGCATAAGATAAACTTTATCAGCGGTTTTGTATCTTGCTATGAGTCATTCAAGCGGAAACACAAGAACATCTCCATTGTCTGTCTTATAATAACTCGAGTCGTTCCGAAGAATTTAACCCTGGGATGAAAATGCAGGGCCACAGGCCGTAACGTTTTTTTTATGTATTTCTATTTTTACTCTGCACAGCTGTATTTCTGGGAGCCCGCCATCTGTGTAATCATTCTTCAATCTTTCTACTTTCATTTTAGTCATTGGCAAAGGAAAAATTCTCAGAAGTTATATAGATAGGACCTGAAATTTGATTCTATTACGTCAATGCATGAGCAGGAGTTTTCAGATTCTTATTTAAATAAATAATCATTTGTTTAACTGTAAGAATTAACTTTTATTGAAATTATTAAGAAATGAAGTGTTTAAGAAAAAGAAATACTGTGTGCATTTCTCGAGAGCGTATTGAACAGGGCCTGAGAGGCCCTGCGTAAGCATTCATGTAGTTTCCTGGTCCATCCTAGAATCCTAGCATCTAGATCTAGGATTAAAGCAATCTACGCTGTCCGCATCCTAGTGAGAACGCGTGCGCCCTACACATCGGCTTGCGGGGGAGTTCACCCTTCAGGTGTGTCCCAGCTGGGACGAGCTCCAAGCTCTCGTCATGTGTGGTGGGGCACTGCATGTAAATGTGTGCGTTCTGAGACGAGCAAGACGAAGGGAAGATCGCGCGCGGTCCGTAGTCCGCGCTACGATACTACGGTACTTTGTTAGAGTATTGCTCCTTCTCCTATATTGATATTGATTGGAGGTACCATGGAAATCCACCGATCAGAACAGCCTTTTGCGAGAATTATCTCCCAGACAAAAGCTGCATTCGATTTAGCTCTTCATAGTGTTGACCACAGACGGACGGGCGAACGAACGAACGGACGAACGAACGAACGAACGAACGAACGAGCGAACGAGCGAACGAGCGAACGAGCGAGCGAGCGAGCGAGCGAGCGAGCGAACGAACAAACGGGCGAACGAACGAGCGAACGAACTTTGCCGCCAATGGATTTTTCAGTATCAAGGATGAATTTTTAAGCTATACCACGTGTTAGAGGATTTTTTTTGTAAATTTAACATCAGGATTTATCCATTTTTTCGTTACCAGAGCTCGACAATAAGAGTGTTTCTTCCGAATATTTGCAGTTTTCCTGTTTTCCCATTACAATCTTTTTTCTTATATTTGTAAGGGCGAGAAAGTAAAAATAGAAGAGCGCGAATTATGCTGTAGAGAAAATAGCAGTCGCAAAGGCAATTAGCACCACATGTGGCGCTTCAAATGCGTTGTCTTCGTGCGTAACTCGGAAAGGAAGAGCTCTAAACTCTTAAATGGAGGTTTTCGTTTCTGAAGGAAACGTTTATTATGTTTATAATGTTTATTATCCCGAAATATTCGTCTGTGACCTTTTTGGTCGTTATTGTACATTTTTTTGGAGGGTAGTCGTACTCCGAAGTACTAGTTTCACAAACGTTCTAATTTGCGATCCAACACGAAGCAAAGTTTGAAGTCTACGATACACAGTGCGGAATGTCCACACTGCTCTCAAATAGCATATTATATTCTATCATATTCTATTCTATTCTAAGCCTCACGCTGGAGGTGAATATTCTTACTACAGAAGGAATATCGAAGGAAATGATTTTAGTAGTTTGTAGTACCCAAAATGAAATGTCATATTTTTCTATTGCTTGCCACGTATTTCTCTGCCCAAAACGGAAATCTCGAAATAAGGCATTTCGAAGTTTATGTTGATGTTTCTGACTGCAAGGTTTGATGTCTTTCTGGAGAACTGCTCAGAAATACATCTTATTTCTCTTCTCTAATCGTCCATCACTGCGGCACATTTTCGGGGTGAAAAAAGTGGGCTTTCTAAGACGCAGTAGAAATAGGGCGCCCCAGAGAGCACCGGATCAATAACAACTACGCTGCTGTGACGTTGACAGTCTAGGGTGCATTTTTATTTTTAAGGCAAGCATGTTCGTGGTATCCACAGTTGCTCCTGTGCAATAAGTTTTTTTTCACAATCCTCCCCCTCCCTCGATGATTATTTTAATTTTCACCAGTTTACTCCTTTTGAATCATCTTAAAAAACAACAACAAAGCGATAAATATTTAAATAGGTTCGAGAGGCATATTCTGCATGCGAGTGATGCGGACGGTTGCTTAGTTATTAGAGAGTGGGATGGGACGAAATTGCCATGAAATAAAACGTCATTCCCCGAAATCGTATATGACAGACGTGCCCCAAGTAGTGGCTCTAGGACCATCGACCAAGACAGCTGCTGTACATGCGCTATACCCAGTGGCGCACCCAAAGTGTGTATGTGTGTGTCATGGCACTTCAGCCCCCCTCCAGAAACAAATGATTAACATTCAAACGTTTTGTTTCTGCTAATTTTGTAAACTAACAAAAGTCATCCAAATGGGCCATTTGATAAAAAATGTCGACTGTAAGTCTACAAATAAAAATATATTTTATTGTTTATTCATACAATATAGCTTGTTATTGCCTTCGACACGGAGCTGGATATACACTGCATAACTTACCTGAATCAAAATGATCGTGGATATGAGGGAAATATGAAAACAGTGAAATGCTAAATGTTATCATATGGAGGGAATTATGAAAGGTAATTATAGGAGGGAAATATGAAATGACAACCCGAGTGAAAATAATATCTAGTTGATTAGTAAATAAGTAAATATGAATCAATAAAATTAGGTAAAAACTAAAGTTGTGTATGCAACTCGGGCGTTGACTGAGTCTAATGATTGGGCGGCGAGAAAATGCCCGAGGGCTTCTTGTCGCCATTCGATCATTAGAACCCTTATAACGCCCTTGGTGCATAAGTAACAATTATATTCAGCATAAATAAAAAAGTTATTTATAAGGAAAAATAAAGTCGGCTAGGCATTATACCTATTATCGCCCCGCCCCCTCGCAAATATATATTGTGTGCCCCTCTGCAAGTCAAATCCAGGAGGGGCAGGTTCGAAGGAGGGCTGCAGTCACTGACCAGAGTGACGCCTTCGTTGTAAGTTATATCCTCAGACCGCAGGCGAAGAACACTTTGGTGTTGTTTTCGTGTTCCCAATTGCCGGATAACATAACGGGAGGGAGGAAAATTGTTTATCAACGATGACTTCCTCCTTGTGTGCTTGTTTCGTTTTGCGGGTTTTCCAGTACAATCTCTACTCAGCATCTTCTCGGGAACAGTGCTCGAATCGCGACAGATGTGACGCTGTTGCGATTTCCGTGCGTCGCGGGGTTAATGAGACGGCTCTGGAAGGGGAGAGGAAGTAATCAAGGCGATACCGATGGTATTTTTTGAGCTGTGATGCCCTGAATCCAGTTCATTGGGCAGTCCTAGTATAAAAGATTGAAATACTGAAAAAATATAAAAATAAGAAAATAATAAAAGGCTGAAGAAAGTGAGGATGTGGATGTGTAACATTAGAACGAAAGGAAGGAAAACATGGTGACGTTGACGATGATTTTGATTGGCCCTAATGAAGGCGTGAGTGAAGAAAGACAGTAATATATACCAGTGTCGTTGAAGTGTATAGAACGGGAATGGCAGTAGGAAGATAGGAAAATGGATAGAGAAGGAAGGGGAGAAGGAAAAGCCTGGACGAGGAGAAGGAGGAAAGAGGAGATGACGGAAGAGAAAGGAGGAAGGAGAAGAGTAGTATGCGGGCGCTGGAGCACAGCAGCAAGAGGAGGTGCAAAAGAATCCCGTTGAAAAGGGCTCCGGGCGCGCAGGACGTGGTGCAATGCGGCCGTTGTGCTCCGTCTGCCCCGGGAACCACAGCGGCGCGGCGCTCTCGCCCTCGTCCTCGTCCGCGACTCTAATTACGGCGCCGCCCTTTTGTCTCCTGGCAGCCGCGCACCTGCTCGCCAATTAAGCGGGCGGCCGCCCACGCTCGCCGTCCGCGCCACGCGGCGGCGGCGGCTGCCGAGGCGAAACTGAAGAGCAGCGCGGCGGTCGCTGGCAGGTTAATAGGAGGGCGGTTTCCTTCCTCCCTCCCCCTCACACCCCTCCGGCCTTTTCATCTCGCGGGCTTGTTTATTCACTTCTCGCGAGGCGAATGTTGACGGAGGATTCTTCCGTGTAGTCGTAGGCTTCCGCGGTCAGGGTCCGGATGACGCCGCCGCGTCAAATCCCTGAGGAAGGCCACGACGAGATGCGGCAACGCAGCCTTCGGACGGCTAAGAGAACGCTGAGGGTTCTTCTATTCGCCATGTAGACGCCAGGGAAGGTGGGTACTATCGGCGCGAAGAAATGAGATTTATTTTGGATGTGTTCGTTTTCACATTGTAAGTCTGTGACGTAGGGCTGGACTTCTTTTCGAATGAAATTGTACGAAGGATTTTTTCTTCCATAAAATTCCGGGTTTGGAATCGTATAGAAACTTATTGTGATGTTACGCTATTGACGCTTTGTGATGTACTGCTATTGACGCTTTGTAACTCCGCGAAAGCTATTTAAATTTTAATAGGTTTTTGAACACTGTTCAACCAAAATTACACGCTTGAAGGTCGCTATCAAAATTTTGCTACTCAAGTGGCGCCAGATCTTTTCTTTTAAGTTTTGTTAGAATAGAAGGTATTCCAGTAATCGAACACCTTACCCGTACCATCCGGGAGAGGCGACGGAGAGCATCAACTGATGTCACTGCAGTGCCTCTGACTGGGAGATCGTGAGTTTGAGTTCCGACGGTGACAGGCTTTTCGATACTGGCTTGTCAGCTAGGTCGAGGTGAAATGCTGTCAGGATAACAATTCTACCTGTCGGCTGCTCTGATCGGTAGTTTTCCGTGGTTTCTCCGATCAACACCAGGTGAATGCCGGGGCAGTGCCCTAACCTACGGGTCACGGAGCGTGCGCGATCTTTCCTACCTCTTCCTTGTTCTATCCTTACCCCCTTACTTACACACACTTTCACTTACATGCACTTCACTACTATACATGCCGGGAGACCGGTCAAAAGCTTGGAGCTTGCTCCTTCTGAAGCGGTGCCTCGCAGGCAAAAGATATCTGGTTGAGGAAAGTCCTGAGGAAAGATACCTGGTTGAGAAATGCTAGCCGAAAGGTACGTCGGCGCCGGCGCCCAGCGCCATCCAGCGGGGGTCGATTACCGCCACCTCCCAAGTGGAAAGCATTCACTACACACAGGGGGATAAAGACCTAAGCTTGACGCGTCCAGAATCACTAACAATTAGTCAATTGACCTGCGTTAATATTCAGGGTTTTTATGGTATGGTTGGATCTTTTCGGTATCCTTCAACATTTGTGGGAGATTTGAGGGAAACATTTGAGAGACTGGAGGGGCCATATTGAATTACTGTTGCAGGATTCCCAGGCACTGTTCTTGTAATATGAGTTTTTTTATAATCAGTTGAATTATAATTATCTTAGAATGTCTAATAATTATTGTACTTCTTTATAAGGCTTTTGCGTATCGTAGGAGAGAATGTGCTGCGCTGTAACGCCACCCGCTTTTCTTCTTTTTTTTCGTCGCCGCAAAACTTCGTTATTACGGAACTTAACGTATTTAAATTGCAGATTACTGTTGGTGAACGAAATCACGTTGGCGAAGTGTGCTCGGGAGTGCAAGTAATTTGATAAATCAACATGCATTTTCAAACAAAGGGTAGGGAGGGTGGGGGAGAGTTTTCATTTCCATTTTTTCCACCTTTCGGCTAGTGCAGGGAAGGGTCGGGGGGTCGAGAATATTCTTCTGCCGATAAGAAAGTTAAATGATGTTGAGAGAAGCGAGAGGAGAGACGACTCGGTGTGTTTTATGCCTTGAAGGAGGAGTTCGGGGCTTCGGAGGGTATTCTTTGGGCTGGAACGGCTTGCAAAAATTGAAGTGTTGGAGCGTGTGAGCTTTGTGGGGACTGTAAAATAGTTTAGTAGAATAAATCACTTATATGATTTACATGTCAAATAATATTAAAGTGGTGTAAAAATAATGTAGAAGATTAAAAAAAAGTAGAGTGTGTTATATTTAAAGTTGAATTGTATTTGTGTGTTGAATTTAACCACGTATGTTAACCACAATATTGTAACCATTCTGCAGCTGAGAAGAACGTAGGATGTTATGAATATAGAGCTTTAAAAAATTCTATCTAATGATTAAGCGCACTCAAGCGGCAAGTAATCAGCATGTATTCGCTGCAATTTCTTATCATTCCATGAGGCTATCGCATTTTTAATTTAAGTGAAGCCTTTGGTGGTCTTGCGGATCTGAATCCTGTGTGAAGCAAGACAAAGTGGGAGCCTTATTCAATAGAATTCAGACTAACTGCCTAATTATCCCTAAGTGGGAGACTCATTATTAGAGTTTTTGTACGTAACTTATTCTGTTAACGTGAATGGTTCTAATAACGAAACGTTTAATCGTTGAAAGAAGAGTTCCTTTTTGCTTCTCGTTTAGGAATTTATGCGGGCGTAGGGGTGTGTGTCGTGGAATGGGGTTTCTTAAAGCGCGACCTCTCCTGCTTGGATCGACAAACGTACTGCCGAGCTACGCCTCTCTGAACTCCAGGGGCCAGGCTACATTTACCTCCGGCACCAACAGCACACATCGCCATCGGCACACGTCGCATGACAGACCAAATAATGGCTTCTTTCTTGTACATAGCAATCCCGATGTACAATGGCCTAAGTATTACGGTTTCAAAGATATAAGCGATGAAGTGTAACATGTATTCGTTGCAAAAGGTTTTAAGGTAGGTTTTCGAACCGAAATGAAAGTAGACACGAAAAAAAATGTTAAAATCGTTTTCTCTTAAATGCAATTCTTAAAACTATTTCGATGTTATGTTTGCGCCGTCATCCACATTTGATTCATTCATATCAATGACTCCTTTTTGCTTAGTCGACAAATGAAAACAAAGATAACTAACAGGTTAATATGCTTGTTTGAAATGTTAAGCCGTAAACGTTATGAAATGGTATATATTCTAATTAGTTTGATACTGATTAATTTGTACGTGGTATTCGACTCGGAGGCTTTCTAGTCTCCACAGAGTTCTATAACAATTACGAGTGTGTTAATGGAAGTCCCCGGATCATGGTAATGCGGCATTGGGTTCCGGCCGGTCCCGGTCCGGCGTGCGGGCGCTGCAAGGCGAGGTGAAGCGACGCGACGGGCCGCCCCGTGACCCTGCACTCGCGTGCAAATTGCCGGCTGAGAGCGAGTCGGCCACTCCGCTTCCCCTGCAGGTGGCTCATTAGCTTCGCTCTGAGGGGGAGGCAAAGTTTTATGAACGAATTGGCCTTCGTTGGAGCGACAACTTTGCACTTCTGAAATCTTTCTGTCAGTGGCGGTTGGGGAATGAAGGGGTACGGCAAGCAAATGTGGGAAATAATTAAAGATGTTGTCATTGCCAACAATATTGTTGGCAATGACAACATCTTTAATTATTTTAAAAATGCCAAAGATATCACACCACAACACCTATAAATGTGGGAAACTTTAATGAAGGGAGGTGACAGAGTTCAAGTAACTATTATTTCGCAAGCTTTCGCTCGGTTTTCGCTCGGTTTTTTCCTTTGCTTTCGCCTTTGCGGTGTTAAACAATATACCTTATGTCGTTGTTACAAAATGACTTATAACGTTTCAAAGGTATTTTTTGTAGCTGTTAGGAATTTTGCCATTTCGGCATAATAGTGAAAGTAGCGTAGAAAAAAAGATTGCCGATGTGCAGGAGAGGGGGGCATTAATTGATGTTTGTGGGCACGTCGACTGCTACGGTGCGCAGTCCCGTTACGGTATTGAATGTATTTCCAGGGAGGTGACGGCGTTCTTCCTCTTCCAGGGATCTCCACCGGCAGGGAACCATCCTTGGGAGATAAACTGGAAACTCATGAAATGTCTGTTAGTGTGTGTGCGTGTGTGTGTGTGAGGGGGGAGGATAGAACAAGAAAGATGAAGGAAAGATCGCGAGAGGGCCGCGGCCTGTTTTTAGAGCACTGCTCGTGCTTTCGCCTTGTACTGATCGTAGAAATCACGGAAAACTACCGATCAGAGCTGCCGTCCGGTAGTATTAACTTTCCGACATCGGCTGAATTCGACCTAGATATTCGTATTTAGCTAGTGTCGAAAGTGCGTCAACGTTGGGACCCGAATCCTAGGGCCTCTCGAGGGGGCGGGGGGGGGGCGCAATATTGACTGATATAAACTCAGCAGGTTGAGGGCATCATGATGGTTAGTATACATTAGTATCTAATCGAAAAGTCGTATTGTATTAAAGATCGTTAGCGAAAAGGTGTGTTCAATGTTTCTCCATTGCTACACTGTGCCCAAACAAACAATTTTTTGGTGTAGGCCCTCATATCGTTTCGACCACTGATGCCAACGTAGTTTCCACCAATGAGAGAACTACCAGTAGCACGGGTGGTCCGGTGCTCCACCGATTCTCGGCGCAAGAACTACATCTTAGTTACGCTTACGCCAGGATTAGAACGTCAATTTAGCCAAGAGAGTTTGTTTTATAATTATTTTTATATTTTTTATAATGATTTATATTTCATTTTTAAATGTGAGTATAATTTTTACTCACATTTTTGTATCTTGTTTTCAGGATTAAGATAACTCATGTCTTCTGACAAACGCCCGACGGCTGGTGTCGTTGGGGCCATCGCCAAAAGAAAGCCGAGAGCGCATACGCGCTACTAGTTCGTGCCTCGGTGGCGCAGGTTCTACGCCCACTCAATACCTTGACGCGCCCTTTTGTAATCGATCCCCGGCAAGTTCGGCAGCGCTTCGCGTCCATTTTATTACGCGGCGTTAGCTTTCAGGGCGGGCACTGTGTGTTGATTTATGCATACGTTGTTCAGCGGTTGGGTCGGTTCCACCATTTTTTTGTCGCCCGCCGCCGCCGCCGCCGCGCGCGCGCGCGCGGACTGTACCTCTTTTTGTGTTGGGGGGGG